>JBBPDB010000001.1:41346226-41369879 GCA_037974465.1 Brachypetersius altus | reverse complement strand
CACACACACACACACACACACACACACACACACACACACACACACACACACACACACACACACACACACACTGAATTCTTCCTCTAAGGTGCACAGGAGAAAAGTACGCATTGTACTTGCACTGCACCATTTTGACTATATACATCATTAATGTTACCACACAACACAAAACTACCCTGCAACACTTATATTGCATATTAGATGTATACTGGTTCTGTTAATGTGCTAACCTTGAATGCTCTGTGAACAGGGGTCTTCATTCTGTTGGCTGGCGTTAGATTCATCTTTGTTTCTCATGTCATTAGATTGATCAGCCTCCATATCCACCTCAGTCACAGTCGTCCCATCCTTCTTCTGTTCTTTAATCTCTGTCTCCACTTCACCTTCTTGTTCTCCCTCTTCTTCCTCCTCTTCCTCCTCCTCTCCACCAGCAGGCAACTCTTTCATGTTAAAAAGCCCAGGGGGCAAATTTGGTCTCCTTGGAGGCAACTTCTATTTGTGGACACAAGAAAGTTCTCTTTTCTTTTTTTGTACAAATATTTTTTGTATAAACTTTTTTTGTTACTTCAGCTTTGAATGTATGTCAGTAAAAGACTATAAACAGAGATCTCAGCTTATCTGGCACATCCATATTCACTCATTTGCCACTTGCACATCGACCATATAGATGGTTTACAGTTATACAGCTGAATATAGCTCATCTGTGGCTACACAGTTTGTCTGTCATGGTCTATGACCACCAAAGGATCACAGGTATTATGTATCAAACAAAATGGCAACTCAAGAGTCTGGTTCTACTTTTGGCTGCTTTCAATCAGAATCACCACAACAGATCAACCTGGGTGGCGTAGTGGGTAGGATACTTGCCTCTGGACAAATAGGGCATGGGTCTAAATTCTACCTTCAGTGTACCACCACTGGCAACCTGGTCAAGACCCTTAAAGTTGCTCCAGGGAGACTGCCCCCTGTGGTTAGAGAAGTCACTTTGGATAAAAGCATCTGCTGGATGCCGTAAATATAAACGGAAATCCTCCATCTCCTTCTGTCCTATGCATCTTCCTCTCTCACACTAACTGCCTGTCCTTCCTCACCACATCGATAACCCTCCTGCTAGGTCTTCCTCTTTTCCTCTTCCCTGGCAGATCCATCATCTCTGACTTTTCGTCCAAAAGGTCCATCTCAAGGAGCTCTAATAAACCAATTCCTGATCGTCCATCCTCGTCCCTCCCAGTGCAAATCTTAACATTTTTAACTTTGCCACATCCAGCTCTGCTTCTCATTATCAACCAAATGTTAACATTTCCAAACCTGGCAACTCAAGAGCACTTCAACAAATGGAGGAGAAGGAGAGGCAGCCTTACCCCAATAGTCCCAGTCTTCAGTTTGAATTTGCTGCCACCTTTCATTGCACCAAATAGAGGCAGGGTCAACTTCTTGGGCTTTTCAGACTGGCTGGAACACATTAAAGAAAACAATGCACAGATAAACATATATGGTCAATGATGAAACTCATACAACATTGATGAAACATTGATTTCTTACGTGCTCTGTAAAGAGGGAAGCTGGGTGGGTCTAGTCATTTCGATGAGTTTGCGAAGTCGCTGACTTTCCTTCTTCAGGTCAGCTACATGTAAGTGTAGCTTTTTCCGCTCCACTCCATCCAGAGCTGCTTGGCTGCGTACAACACTCATAAATGCATCCAGTGAGTCTTCTGTGGATGAGCTAGAACCTCCTGGTGAAGCAAAAAGGGTTCAGTAGAGTTAGAAGAGGGATAAATGTAGTCCTAAGAACAATGTCAATGTCAGCATATCAGCGCATAGGTTTAACATATATAGCATTTACAGCATGTTCATGTTCAATTAAAAAAAATATTAGCAGCAAAATTGTATTTATAGTACAAATAAGAACATTAATAAAATAATTGCTGCTTCTCCCCAGGTTACACACAATACCACATACTATGAGTAAAACAGTTCTCTTCAGCTTCTCACCTTTTCCAGCAGAACTAAGCTTCTCCTCTGTTTCAGTCACCTCTTTCTCCACTTTTGCAAGCTTAGCAACCTTAGGGGAGACATGCCATAATCACAATAATGCACAACAGAGTATAATTTTTTATACTGTCTTTAGTTCTTCATAGCAATTTAACCTGACAAGCATTTCTGTACTGCAGCATGAGCCCAAAAGCCATGCAACTTCTTTACCAGTGAGTCATAGGTATCAGGTTGTTCCTCAATCTTGCCAGCCTTCTTCATGCGCTCTTTTCTCTTCCTCTCCACAGTACCCGTCCGATCCAGGAAAGAGTCATCGTCACTGTCATAATAGTCATCATCCTCCCAGTTTTTCTTTTTGCGCTTGCGGGAGACTAGTGAGAAAAAGGCAGAGACATGGATAACAGTAGCAAGAGGAGGACTGCAAAGGTCTGACCAAGATCGCAAAACTTGGGAAAGTCAGACTGAGATTCATATCCTGTCGTGATGGGGGTATTTTCTCCAATTCTACTGCATTGAGCTTAATCTTAATAACAAAGCACAGTCTGGTTCTGAGCATTCAGAGGTACAGTGGGCGAAATCAGATTCCAGCTAGTCCCCAACCTGCTTCCTGCCTCAGCAGTCCTCGAGCCTCCAGCATGCGGCAGGCCTCCAAGCAGCACTGTATAGCGGCCTCCTTTTTCTTCCCTGCGTGTGTGACCTCAGCAATCAGCTGCCTACCCTTAGCATCGTCCACTGGCAACCTGAAATTAAAAGAATCAGAATCTACTTAATGGGAGTAATAAATACATAATGTGTTTTAAATTTTTTTTTAAATTGTACTTACATGTATACTTATATCTACTTAAACTTATATCTACTTAAACTTTCTTCTATTTAAAATGCACTTATTTTCTATAGTGTCTGCAGTCAAAAGGAGCGGTTCAGGATACATTTCGCTGTGTGTTGTACCTGTATGCCTATGCATGTGACATGATTGTGAATCTTTCAGCCAATGCAGGTAGCAGTGTCTTCAGCATATTAAACACATATTCAAGATACCTTTTGTCATGAAACATTATGTCTATTATAAAGGTTACATATTGTTTACTTGATTCTGCAGAGCCAAGTGCCGTGGCCTTTTTCATCATATTCAAACTCCAGCTCTTCTCCTGAAATCATAAAAAGTCATATTCAATAACCATTCATAATGCATATTGTGTGACCTCTCTCTGGGCTAAAGACCTATATCACCACTGTGCACTACCTTCTCGATCATAGAATCCCTGCAGAGCCTTTTTAGGATCTTTCAAATAGGCGGCTTCCTGATCCTCTTGAAACTCAGTGGCAAATGGATTCTCCTCATTCTCATTCTCGTCTGGGGCAGCCTCTTCTCCTGAAAGAGAAGGAGTTCATGAAGTCTCACAAACCCTTATGAGATCAAGCATCACAGCAAAACCAAACCTAAGGGTTATTCTATGCTTACCCATTCCCCATGAGCAGCCAGTGTCTTCAGAAGAACTTCCTCCAGAAGATTCCTGCTCTACATTCTTATCATCACCATCATCATTTTCCTCATCATCCAAGCTGTCCCCCATCATCCTCCTCTCCAGCTGTTCTCGCTGCTTCCTGGCCCGCTCCCTCAGTTCGGTCACTGTCAGCTCCGATTCTGCTTCCTCATCAGACTCAGGACCCTAAAAGTGAGCAAGTTCAGTGTGAACCATAACCCTTTGATGTCTAAACCCTTGGACCATTGTTTTGTTTTTCTGACAACAAATCTAAACTCTATTAAAGAGCATGGGGAAAAGAGAATTTTAACATCTTATATTATATATAATGAAATCTTCAGGTCACATTTTAAATTGTTTATCAAAACAACAGAAATAGCAAAACCACATTTGACTAAATAAAAGTGTATTACATAATTCTTTTAAAGTGAAGTGTCATGAGTGACACCCTTATAGTCATGAGTGAACACACCATGGAACAGCACACATAGGGAGGTTCCTTCCTCAAGGGTATCTCAGTGGTGCTACTAGCAGTCCTGAGATTACAACCCACAACCATCCAATCACAGGGAAAAACTACCTAACTACCAGGCCACCAGCTGCCCCAATCTGTGAGTATAAGTTCTGTGACATATTTACTCATATAATTAATTTAACATGAACAGGATAACCCACTAACTCACTACTAACCTGCAGAATGAAGAGCCTGGTGCTCCCTCCGAATTTCAGCACATGTCCCACCTTCAGCCTAATGTACGTTTTGGGTGGAATCTTGTTCTTGTTCACAAAGGTGCCATGAGTGCTGCCCAGATCATAGGCATAGAATCCTTCCTCTTCTCCCACTGCCCCCTCCTTTCCTGCCAAGCCACGGTACTGCACCACAGCATGGTACCGGGATATGGAGGGGTGCTCCAGAGACACATCGCACACAGGCAATCGGCCCACCACGAAATAACTCTGAAGAGTCAGAGGAATGGTGTCCAGGATGGCTCCACTCTTGAGCAGCTCGAAGGAGTAGGGGACCCTGGTTACCCCAGCCCAGGGGGGCTCTGTGTATGGAAGGGGCGGGAATTTACCAGCTGGGGGCACCTTGGCAGGAGCTTTTACTTTAAAATCTTGCTTGGGTTTTGAATGGGAAGGCTTTTCCCCAACAGGGGGCTTCTCTGCTGCTGTAGGCTGCTCTGAAACATCACAGAGTGGCGGGTCAGGGTCTTTAAGGTCTTTAGGGGGACCCTGGTCTTCTGGAGCGTGTCTCCGGGCTCCAGGTCCTTCTCCCTGCCCGGAGGATCTGCTCTCAGCTCGGTATGCTTTCTCAGGCTCAGCCCCTGCACTTCGCCTCCCCAAAACAGAGGGTGCTGCAAAAATCGCGGGTTTCTTAAAGGGGTCCTGGGGTGCCTCTGAGACCTCGGAGTCCTTCCCTTCCTCCTCTTTCATCTCCCGACCTTCCCTGTCCTCCTCCTCCTTAATCTCCCGACCCTCTCTGTCCCCCTCCAACATCTCCTGCTCCATCTCCTCTCGCATGGTCTCCTCCATGTCTGTTTTGGTGCACCCCTTTAAGCACTCCGACCTCCGTGTGTTAAGGCAACCACAAACACCATCGTCTTTAAATATTACCTCAAATAAAATCCATGACGCTTCATCTATATAATCGCAAAGGTCTGAATCTCTTAACTAATGTATTTTATTTATGGCTGAGAATCAACTTTTACACCCTAATAGGAACTAATCGCATATTCTCGTGCACCTACACGGAAATGTTTCTGCACTGTACTCGTTTGATGTTGATGAGCTAGGGAGGAGATTAGAAACATTATATTTGTACATTTTTACAAACACATTTGAAGGTACGTGTTGAGAAATGGCTGTACACTTTCTGTGATTTTTTAAAAGTGCGTGAGGTTGGACAGATGTCATACTGGGTTGCGTTTAATTGGAGGTTTTTGTTGGTTTTATTGGAGGTTTGTGCAGATGACGCATTGTGTTTTGTACAGTTTATTCACGCCATAAATGAGATTTCTTCGATTTTTATTGGAGATTTGTGCAGATCTGCAGGGATTAAATAATTCTGTTTTGTAATATTTTTTGTTTTTGTTTTAAATAAGTTTTCGGATGTGTGATTAGATCTATAGAGACGACGCGAGAGATATTGTTTAGTATTGTTTGTGTTTGTTTTTGTCATAAATAAGTTTAATTTGATGTTTATTGGAGATTTTAAGCAGATTCGCCGATATGAAGCAATTATGTTTTGTACTGTTTGTTTGTGTTATACATTAGTTTATCTGGGTTTTTATTGGGAGGTTTGAGCATATTTGCAGACGTGGTTCTGTTTATTTGTTTTTATTTGTTTGTTTGGGTCATTAATTAGTTTATTTCCCAAACTAATCAAAGAGCAGCACGCAGACCATGTTTTTTTTTTTTTTACTTATTGTGAACAGGTCCTTGCTGCACTTACAAGGCCTAAAACGTTTTAATTCTTTAATCTTAAGTGCGGTTTGAAGTGGTGAGATTAATGCTGACTCTTTGCTTACTCTTTGCTTACTCTTTGCTCCCTACGTAGTGAACTACATATGTAGTACATGGCTTTTACAGCCAAATAATGCCCTTTAGGTCCAATAGGAAGCTATATGTTGTTAAGGAGTCTCAAATCCTGCTCCATTTGTGAAGCCTTAGAAAGAAATAATGAGTAATATAATACCCTGCACAGTATTTGCAATGATACAGGCAAGTCAAGTACTGTAAGAATGAATCTCAGGTTTGATCCCTTTACCCTGCATAACAAATCAGAAAAATATAAGCTTGGTGCTCAAAAACGACACTGTGTGAGATAAAATATTAATTATAAAATATGCAGTGTGGATATTGTCAGTACTTAAAGAATACTGACCAGCCACAAATTCCATTATAATGATCATAATTAGTCAATTGTTCAATTTTAGTGCAGTCTTGTGTGTGAGCCACTGAATAAAAATATTTTTATATAAGTAACAATGCAATTCTGTTTGTATATGAACTGAGACACCTTTAGTTTGCATAGCCAAGTATATAAAGAAAAAGTTCTGAAGACATTTCTGTCTCTGATCTCTTGTAGGTGCTGAACAGATGTGTTTTAGCAAGAAACACTTGTGACATAAATGTCTTTGCCTTTTGGCTCTAAAGGTTCTACCATTGTGTAACCATCATCTCCTAGAAGGATGATGCGCTACTGGGGTGAGCTCCCGGTTGCGTCAGCCCCTCCAGGCCGGAGCTCCTTTGATCTTCTGCAGCGTGAATTTCGACAGGTAGAGATGCAAGATCCTCCCTTACACCAGCCATCGGCGCCAAGGCCGCGGCCCACCACCATGCTGGACATCCCCTCAGAGCCCTGCAGCCTGACCATCCACACGGTGCAGCTCAGCCAGCACGCCAGGCGCCTCCGTGGCCTCCTCAATGCAGCTCAAGTGGGTCAGCAGCCTCCAGCAGCTTTGACTGATGCTCAAGGCCTTCTCAGATCAGAAGATGGGGACTCACTGCCTCCGAGGCCGGTCACTCCAGCAGCACCGGATGACCTGCTGCCTCTGGATAGCAAAGCTCCATGTGAACCTTTCCAGCTGCGGCACAGTGACCCAGAGAGTGACTTTTACAAGTGAGTGAAAATGTTGTCAGTATATTCCAAAACATATTGAGAATATATAGTAATATAATTTTTCGATACCTCATGCATACTTTTCATCAGTAATCTTATGGTGGTCTTACCTTTGTGTAGGCTATTTGCATACACTTTGGAAGACGATTTGACTTTTTGAGTTAATTTTCCATGTTTGAATGAGTCCCTACAGACATTTACATTTCATTCTCATTACAGAGGTGAAGGAGAGCCTGTAACAGAACTGAGCTGGCCCTCCTGCCGTCAGCTCCTCTACCAATCAGTTGCTACAGTGTTAGCCCACGCTGGTTTTGAGTCTGCAAACGAGAGTGTGCTGGAGACCCTGACTGACCTTGTTCATGAGCACTACCTGAGGCTGACACGACTCCTTCGTGTGGCTGTGGACCGCGAGGCTCGTCTAGGCTCCACCTCTTTTCCTGATGTGATGGAGCAGGTCTTCCATGAAATGGGCATCGGAAGTGTCCTTGCCCTGCAGCGCTTCTGGCAGGTCCGCATCAAAGACTACCACAGCTACATGCTCCAGGTGAGGAACATTGTTCATTAGGTGCTTGCTTTCTTTATTGTTAAAAAAAAAAATCAGTGTCTTCCTCGATATGAAGAGTGTAAATAGTGACTAGCACATGTTAAAATCAGAAAGGTCTAATCCAGGGCTAAGCCAATCAGGGACTGTTTTGTCATAGAGCTGGTTCCTTCTGACACAACTCATCAGGAAGGAGACAAATCATGAAAAATAAATCCAGAATGTAAAACTGTTTAGTCTAGTAAGCAGTAACTACAGGGCCCATTTATCATGAAATCTGATACAATATAATAGGCACCTGACATAGTCAAATCATGTTAAAAGTTGAACTTAAAAAAATTGCACAGACTGCAGTGATAGTAATATTTTATTACATGTCAGCACTATAATGATGTTGAACTGGGGCAGATTACTTGACTGAGTGTGTCATTTACTGAACAGTAAAATATTCTAATCACCTTTTGTGCTTTAGGTCAGCAAAGAGCTGTCAGAGGAGTATGAGAGACTGGTAAACCCAGAGAAAGCTCTGGAAGACTCTAAACCACTAAAGGTTAAAGAAGAACCCATGAGTGACATTGCCTTTCCTCTGAGTGAGGAGCTGGAGGCAGACCTGACCTCAGGTGACCAGGCCCTGCCCATTGGGGTTCTGGGTACGTCAAGTGAAAGACTGACAGGAGGTCTGGAGGAGGGACACTCGCCTCACACCTCAGGTACTTATTCAATTCAATTATTTGTGATGGAGTTACAAATTACGTACCCAGAGCAAGCCTCTGTGTTTATAAAGTATGAAATGTGTCTATGGTGTTGCTTTTGGGTCACTTTCAGTTTCATTTGTGAAGTTTTGATTTTTAGTTAAGAAGGAAACTGCACTACATAGATATAAAAAATTTGATCAATATCATTGTTGCTCTTTGATCAGATTGTGCCACTGTATTGTCTCTGAACAGGACAAACAGGAAACACGTCCCCCCTGTGGCAGCTGTCACAGGTGAAGATGGAGCCACAAGACGGAGAGGAGGGCCAGGTGTCGGGTCACGGGGTTCTGGGCAGTGACGTCTTTGAGGAGGGACCAATGTCCACCATGAGTGAGTCAGGCATGGCTCCATCACCAGGCGGCTCAGACGGCAGCTATGGCTCCCATTCTCCAGACTCGCTGATGGGCACCTCCCCTTTCAATCAGCGGCCTAAGAAACGCATGAGGAAAGTATGATTGTGTATAGAAGGACTAGTGGAGCGTCTGTGTTGCCGGTGATGAACGTTTCCTTTGTTCTCTTTTGTTTTGGTTCAGGAGACAGTGGGTGGAATATGTGTGTAGGAGACTGTGTTTAAATGACACTGAGAGAAAGAGAAAGCAAGCATTCTCTTGCAAAGGGTTGCTGGTCACTGTTTTCCCCACTTACTGTGTTGGGCAATTACTTGTTTGGTGTGGTAAAATTAGCATCTGTTTATTGTAACGGAACGATCCAGGAATCACAACATGGGGGTAATTACAGCCTGATGTCTGCTTCAGAATGCAAAGGGATGTCAATCAAGGGATAATGGCAAATTAATTACAGCGTGCATAAATCTGCATTTTAAGTGACCAGGGCTTTTTGGTAGCTGTTAGCACATTTTCAGATCTGCAGCCTAGGGACAGTGGATACAGAACCATTGTCCCTAGGCCACCTGTGCAAAAAAAATGCACTGAGGTCAAATAAAAAGTGAATTTAGCCGACCCAATTACCATCAAAGTTCAGTTAGGGTAGAAAATGACAGTTTTTCCCCAAATTAATTTGATTTTCGTTGTAACCCCAAAAGCTTACAGAATCAAGTAAATATGTCTGTTGTATTACTTTAAAGCTATTTTCATCAATAAGAGACAAATAATCTACCCAAAGGACCCTACTTTTATATCATACATCCTCACTCCAAAAACAGTTTTTGACTAGCAAAATAAAAGCTACCAAGTAACAAGTTGCTGGTTAATTGTCACAGCATTGAACCGAAGCCTGGTGTAGTCATTTACTAACTTTGTAGTAGTATTATTTGCGAGGGTTATGCTGATAACGGGTCAATTTTGAAGTTATGTTTGTATGTAAATCTTCGTTTTTTTTGTTTTTTTTTTAAGAGTAAAATGTATTTTACAAACCTGGTATTGCCACTGAAATGTGTTGCTGTGTAGTCAATGCCATTCCCTTGCCTGCAGATCTTAAAACCTGTATAAAAAAGCTTTGCTTTTCAGCTGAAAATATATATTTTCTTCAAAATAAACCTAATTTGCACACAATCAATGAATAAAGTGTGCGCACCTCTAGTCAAAGTGTACATTTTTAAATTGCCTTATAGAAACCAGCTAAATGATATATGAGCTATTTCTGGACATACTATTCAGAAAAAATAAACCATAAAATGGAGCGTCTGCATAAGTTTTAGTCTGCTTAGTAAGACCCCTGTGATTTCAGATATTGGCTTCCAAACCTTTCTTCTTGATTTAGGATATTTCCCCACTTTCCTTGCAGAATTCATCTAATTCAATCGACTTGCTTTTTTCAATATTCAGTTCTGGGAACATATATAGATAATAATAATAATAATAATACATATTTTTCTAATGCACTTTATATTTCAGTAATCTTAAAGTGCCACAGAGTAAAAGGAAAACAAAACAAACAAAGAATGAACAAAACAGGAAAATCAATAAAATGCTTTGCAAAATGCCTTTCTGAAAACATCAATAGACTGTGGGTCTCTCAGGTGGTCAGGGAGGGCGTTCCTCAGCCTCGGAGCCACAGATGAGAAGGACCTCTCGCCCATGCTGCGTATCTTGGTTCTGGGGACTTGTAAGGTGTTAGTGTTTACAGAACGGAGGGTGCGTGAGGAGGTATGGGGTTTGAGAAGTTCCTGTAGATGTCTGTGAATGCACTGATGAGGACGGTGAGGATGGAGACCTTATATTCTTTATAAATATATTCTGGCTATATCAAGAGTAAACTGTCATTAATAGTTGAAGGTTTATTTTCATGTATGTTTTGGATCATTTTTTTGTCCCTGCTTCTTAAGAGATCTCGCAGCCATGAACTGCAACACAACCTCAGCACATAATAGACCCACTCCCATGCTTAACAGTTGGCAAGATACTGTTTTATTAAAACGATTGTTCTGACTTTTCTTCAGACATAGCTTTGGTGTTTTAGAGAGTTGCATCTTAGTTTCATCAGAAACAAAAGTACTTGTCTCACAGCCAATATGCTGCTGTTTTATCGAAGTGTTGTGTTTTATCCTTCAGACATTGACGTTTGTGATAAGATCACAGGTAAGTTTACCTTCTGATGACCCTTTCATGTGGATGATGCTGCAACTACACTATACAGTGGACCTGCACATCCCTATTCCTGTGCCAACCAAATCTTCCTGCAGGTGCATGACAGTAATTTCATACCTGATCAGCTTGCGTGTATATTTTCAGATCTCACTAACTTCCGATTCCTCACTAAATTCCAGTTCTCGACAAATTATACCTTAGTCGGTGATAATTACAAGCAGGGGTGTTTAGATCTGTTTTATAGTCTTGCCTTGCTTTGGAATACTAATTATCTTTAGTTTCAGATCCTCAGTCAGCTGCTAGATCAGCCCATGGCTTTTGAGTGTCAGCACAACACCCTGAGGAGTTTGGAGAGTCACTTAATTTATTGCACACTGGGATTTTCTCCATCTGACTTGAATTAAGGCAAATAAAGACTGAGACCCTACTAAAAAGGACTAGTGGATTGACTAAAAACACGACCAGACTTTTGCACATGGCATTTTATTTATTTTCAGTACAATCCATTTACGGCATTTATCAGACGCTTTTATCCAAAGCGACTTTCATTCCCTACCTACAGGGGGCAGTCTCTCCCTGGAGCAACTTGGGGTTAAGGGTCTTGCTCAGGGACCCAGTGGTGGTGCTGAAGGTAGGATTCAAACCCATGACCTCTCGGTCTGGAGGCAAGTATTGTACCCACTGAGCTACCTCCACAACGTTAAATGTTGCAAATAGTTCACTTGTAGATGCAATGACATCTTTTAATGCAGCTACATGAACAAAACGTAGGATTACCAACGTGACTATGATTACCAATGTGTGAATATCTTATAAGTTGATGGTTAACTGGGTGTTAGTCACAACTTGTCAATCAAGACGGCGTTATTAATACTTGTGCCAGTAGTTTTGGAATCATCATGAATGTCTTAAGGCTGCATGTTATTCGTTAGGTTTCCCTTTAGCCTGACTGTAGTGAATGAGCCAAGACATATACTACATGAGCAAAAGTATTGGGACATCTGACCCTTACACCAACTTTGACATTGCATTAAAATACATAGACGTCAGTCGGTCCCAGTTATAACAGCTTCCACTTTTCTTGGAAGGCTTTCAACAAGATTTTGGAGTTTTGATGGAAATTTGTGTCCATTCACTCTGGAGAACACGGTCAGACACTGATGTTGGACAAAAAGGCCTGGTTCACAGTCACCCGTTCCAGCGGTTGCGCACGTGCAGAGTCTCTGTCCTTGTCCGGGAAACCAAAACTGAGGGGACAAAATGAATAATTTTGAAAAGTTTCCCCTTGCTCTAATGGTTCCAGCACCCATTAATTAAACTTTAAAATGGCTCTAAATGTACTTTTTTGTAACATGGCTCAAGTGCACTTCATGCGCACGCTGCTCTGTAGACATCTTACTGTAAGTAGACCCACATTGCTCTTCCCTGTCAGTGCTGCCCTGAGTTTAAACCACTCCTGTCGGTGAAAAGGATTTTAGAGATTTTAGACAGTTGCACATTTGAGTGTGCATTCAGGGTATTATAACTCACAGTGCCTGTCTGATAGCCTGCGGTGTTTTCCTCTCAGCAGCCAGACTGAGCTGTCAGCCATGGCCTAAGTGCCCTCGCTCTTAACAGGCTTCATTGAAAATTTTGTCTTTTTTTCCCTCTTAAGAGGTTAAATAAAATGTGTGCAGCATTCACTCATTCGGATTACTGCAGTTACACCAGGGGGCAGTGTTGTGCTTCACTTAGGGCACCTGCATATTGAGTAATTTTCTTGGTTCTGCCTGTCAGTATTGAACCTTCTGCTTTTTGAACAAGCTGCAATTCTGTTTGAACGGGTGGACAAATCCATTGTGCGTGTCTCCAATGGCATCTGTGATTTCGTTGCTCTTCTTTCAATAAAACAAAAGCATGTTCGGCACTCGGTGAGATAATTATCCCCAAGAGGCTGCACAAATACCTGTATCTTCCTGCGCAGACTAGAACTCAAAGTAATTCCTGTTTCAAAGGAAACAAGGCCAATTTACAGGCTTGTAGAAGATGCCGCTGACAAACATGTGAACATTTGGCCAAACAATATTTTTAGCTTAACATTCAATGAAAACGTCTTGTTTCTCATGTCATTTCTAAGGGCACACACACGTTCGTAATGAAGAGTGTGACACTTGTTCAGTTGATAACACTATGCTTAAATTACCCTTGCTTCGGCAAACTGGTGGTTTTGAAACATTGAGGCCCTATTCAAACGACATGTTTTGCTCATAAAATGGTATCCACCAGAGAACAGATATCTGCATGTTTGACTGCACAGAGGTCATGTAAATTAACTTAAAAAATAATAACCCATGATCTTTTTGTTTGCTTGTTTTTTGTTAGCAGGTTAAACATCAGGTTAAACATCTATAAAGGGTGTTTACTTATAATTTGACCATGGGTGCAGAAAACTTTGCATACAACTGAACGGTAAAACTAAAGGCTTCACTGCAGCCTTAGATCTCCTTTCATTTGAACCACCCAATTTGAAAAACCATGCTTAAAGAGCACATGTTGTATAAAGATTCAGCAAGCTTTTATATAGAACTGTATATCTTAGCATAGGCCCTTTAGAGAACCTTACAGAAGGAACCATATTCAGGTTAGGGTTCCAGTGAGTGGATCTTTGTGGTGACTTTACATGGGTTAGGTGATTCACAGTTTTGGCTCCTGATTCTTGTTTTACTAAAAAGAAAATACTGAATTTAGCAAAATGTATATAATCAACATTCCTGTCTACATGCTTTGCTTTCGTTTCTGCATGGATTGAAAGCTCCCTCTCCCTCTCCAGGTGTCTTGCAGATGTGGAAACTTATGAAGCAGCTCTATACAACTTGAGGTTTAGTAGTAATTAGGCAAGCAGTAGAAAAATACATGATTATCCCATCCTGAAAAGCTGTTATTTTGAAATATGGTCGTTTTGCAGCAACAGGAGTGATATCCAGCTGTAGACAACTGAAGAAAAAGCCACACAAGTATAGTTCCAAAACCTCATAGATGCAAGTGCACCACTATCTCCCTGTCTTGTCACTTGTGGGAGTGAGTTACAGGATGAAATGCTGTGTTGAGAGACTTTCGTCTGAGTGCGCTTTTCATTGTGGAAAAAAATCACTGTTTTTTGAGAGTCTCGGTGTTGTGCCTGAAGACCAGTATCATGAGCCTTAGACTTTCTGAGACATCTGAAACATCTGCCACCTTTTGTTGTTCTCGGATATCTTTGGATTTCAGGTTGTTTACAGGCTGCTCTGTGCGTTTAATGCTTTCTTTTAGAGCTTGAATGACCTGGACTCAACTTCTACTTTTGCTCAAGAGTTCTTGTTTTAATGCAAACTTTTCATTTAGTGGGATGCAGTGGCTAAAATGCCAAAAACAAAGCTGTTACTTTCACATTAGAGCCAATAAATTGCCATTTTTACTTTCACTAGGATGGATACACTGTATAAAATCAGGGCCTGTTTTTTCATGATCGAATGGTTTGTCATTCTGAATTTAACCAATAAGGTCACTGGCCAAATAGGTGTTTCATGTGACAAAATCAATATCACTTCACTGTTATTTTATTTGAGCAGCACGGTGGTGCAGTGGTTAGTGCTGTCACTTCACAGAGAGAACATTCAATTCCTAGCCAAGACCAGCAGGGTGCTTTCTGTGTGGAGATGGCATGTTATCCACGCATCTCCCACAGCCTAAACCTGTATGTCAGGTGAACTGGAGATGCTAAAATGGCTCTAGGTGTAAATGTGTGCCTGAGTGTGTCTGTGTCTCTACCTTTTGCCATTTGAGTGCAAGGATAGGTTCCATTCCACCCCAATCTCATGATCCAGGTTAGAACAAGCGGCTCAGAAAAATCAATGAATAGTATTAAATTGCTTGTTCCCTGTTATTAGCAGCAGTGTTGCTGTGAGAAAGATAAATGTCTGTCAAAATCAGATGTTTAAGGAACATTATGTCAAAAAAGGTCAAATGTTGCTTAAAGGAAACAGACGTGCCTTGCTCTGAAAGCATGCTCTGATGTTAAATTCCCACTTTTTGGCGCATATCATTACACCATTCCCTTGAACTAGGGTTCACCTCAAATCGGACAGAAACCCGTTCATTTGGGGAAAGTGGCCCCTTACAGTCAGTGCGAACAATGTGACATTCTTTTTCTGCTTTTAACCCATTCCCCAAGTGCAGCAGGGAGCTGCCACCAACGAGGGTCACCCGGGGAGCAGTGTGTGGAGACCTTGCTCAAGGGTACCTTAGAGGTACCACTTGCATTCCTGGGAGTCAAACCCACAACCTTCTGCTTGCAGGGGCATCTCCCTAACCACTAGGCCACCAGTTCCTTTGTTTAGTGCATGGAGTGTTCATACCTGTCAGAATGGACCAAACATTCTGACAGGTTTGAAAGTGCCCTAAGAATGTGTTCAGTCAAGTGTAAACATCTTCTGATTCCTAACTAACTATGGTGGCCTAGTTACTCAAATTATAAACTTGTTAGGCCTAGCATTCAGGACAATTACCGAGGTGCTCCATGAGAGGCTTGACAGTAGCATAAACTCGGCGGGGTGTTGATTTTAATTGAGCAAGCAGATCAATGACTGATTGCTGTCTGGGTTCATGAGCTATAAATTGGTAATTGATCATTTTGAACTGAAATTCGAGGCCAAGGCACAATCAAACCATTGTAAAATACTCAATAAACGCACACTAATTAGATTACGTGTTAATGCTGCAGGTTTTTCCATTTTGCCAAAGTTGGAAGTGCCGTGTTTTACAGGAATGCAAAACTACAATAACACATGTCCTCTCATGGCTAAACGCTGTAGACTATCACATGACAGATAAGACATGCAAAACACCTGCAAACCTCGATAATTATTCCTAAGCATAGTTCAAATAGTGCTACTCTCTTGCTTTATTTATGGAGGTGAAATAGCAAATTTGGCTACATCTGTTTCTACACCTCTGCTGTCAGGTTTAGTGCGTTTTGAAGATGAAACTGAATGAATTCAGCTTTGGCTGCCGCTGTGACCCAAATCAGATTTACCTTCCACAAATCATATTTTTTAGGATTGTTTACATGATCTTTTTAGAGAACCATGTTTGACATCGCGTTGAGCAGGTGATGCATCTCAACTGTTTTCCCTTAAAATCAAGAGACCCCTTTAACTTAGTGGTAAATTAGCACTCCAAGTTTATATCCATACCATACTGTGGAAAAATCCAATTTCTCTCTCTCTCTCCCCCCCCCCCTCTCTCTCTCTTTCCCTCTCTCTCCCTCTCTCTCTCCTTCTCTCTCTCCCCATCTCTCTCACTTTCTCTCTCCTTCTCTCTCTCTCTCTCTCTCTCTCTTCCTTTCTCTCTCTCTCTCCCTCCCTCCCTCTCTCCCCTTCTCTCTCTCTCTCTCTCTCTCTCTCTCTCTCTCTCTCTCTCCCATGCTTATTTGTTTACATTATCCACTGTGATTCTCCATTGTAAAGTAAGGTGTATCCATAGTAACATGTTTTCTGATTTTGATTAATATTGAACTGGACCAGCACGCATGGTTTATTCTTCCAAAGAATGTCAGGTTGTTTCCTAGTTAAGAGTCTTACATTCAGTAACTATAAAGAAAAAATGCATGCTGTCAGTCTTAAGTTGCAGTAGTGAGGAATAAAAGCCTGCTAGTGTGTGCGCTGGGCATTTAAGAGCTTAAAAGAATGTTATGCTACTTTCCAGACACCGGTGCATGTTCTTTACCTATCAAAAACTATGATGAGTGTTTCTTTGAAAGGAGCTTGTTTATAAATCTTAAAATGCAGGAGATTTCAAATTCGCTTTAAAAAGCTGCCTGCTTTTGAAAAATAATATATTATGACCTTTTTGATTTCAATGACTTGCAGTCGATACTAATAAACAGGGCCGTGTATGAACCAAAAATGAAGAATTTGTTAACAGACACGTCGTGTTTCCAGAAGTGTTTCCAATTTAAGAAGAGGTTAAGATTGGTTTGAAAAATTGGCCTTGCGATCATAATTGGATTGAAATCTAGTGCTGTGTAAAAAGATAGGATTAAAGTTTCTCAGGCTTTTAATATAATGGGGCAGGTGAGAGATGAATTACAGAAATGCATGCCTGATAATTCTAACTTGAAAACAAGACTTAATGAATTAGGGTCCTTGAAAATGAATAGGAGCTGTCAGGCTGAAAATGAATATATTCAGAGTACTGAATGTTATTCAGTTTAATGAGAGGCAAGAAACATGACGCATGAATGGTTATTTTCCTCTCATGGTCATCACTCATTCTAGGAGAATGAGTCATTGCAAAAAAATAACAGCATAATTTAGAAACGAGGATTGGCTGCTTCATGTCTTACTAGAGTTGTTGCTGGCTAAAGTACGTTAGCTAAAGTGAGCATGCAGTGTTTTTGGACCTGTACATAATTGCTGATATGTACAAGAAATAAGGCATAGGAACCCACTAATTAAAAACAGGCTGATGCCAGTTTCTGAGGCCTGACACTGTGGCCTTAAATCTGTGGTGGGTGTAACACGTAAGCATGGATCATGCAGTAATTTCTTTTCTTTTTGTCCTCAGTCTGAAGTCTTTCCAGAAGGATGACATGTGAAGCTGGATGAGGGCCGTGATGAAAACAGCTTGTGGTGTACAAATTCAGACCTTGTGTGTGTAGCAGCCAGAACAAACAGTGCATTCTATTAACCCTTAGAGGACTACCATCACATATTTGATTAGAACCTTAGAGAACAGAGAGTTCTGTTTTTTCATGCAACATTGAGCATCAGAAACATTGTCCCAGCTAACAATGACTTTCTAGAGCATTAATATCAGAATCAGAAAACTTTTTTGATCACGGAGGAAATTGCTTATGTTATGACGGCACAGACACACAGAGACAATACTAATATAAAATATAAAGTCTAAATAAATCCAATAACTGAATCCTCAAAAAAAAATCCTCAGTATGAAATACACTGTATGTGCTGTATACACATATGATGAGTTAATATACTATACATAAGTAACGTACAGTGAATTATGAACAATATGGAATTCTAGAAGGAAGGAAAGAAACTGCTTATCTCCCTAAAGGGTTAAGCAATTGAAAGTTCATTTCGATGTGAGAGCTCTTCAGTTTCAGTTCAGTCTGTAATTCTATAATTGAATAGTGCATAGTTTTCATGAGAAAACAATAAATTTTCTTTTAAATAAATCTTTCATTGACTTCACAAAGGCACAAGTGATATAATGTTTCACAAAGGCACAAGTGATGGATTAATAAACTTTTCAGAATTTTGTTTTTATCAAAAGTCAGCATACTATGATAAACAAATGGACTTACATCTTTAGCTATGTCAGCTTTCAAGTTCCCTGGTTGGTCACAAGGCTAACTACCTATGCTAATCAGCTTGCTCCATGAAACAATGGGTTGCTCTCCCATTCCATTGGCAGAGAAAGAACATGGGACCCTAAGATCACCACACCATGCCCAGTGCCTAGTGTTGACTAGAGCAATGTAAGCCCACCCCGGCATTTGTCTGTGAAGCACTGAAACTGTGTTCTCTGGACTGTGTTTGGAGTCATTCAGAACTATCATGCAACAGTACATGACCTGGCTGTCAATGGCCAAATGCATCAAATCCTCCCAACAATAGTCCAAAATGTAGTGTAAAGTTTACCAACAAGAGTAGAGGCTGTTAATGCTGCAAAGGGTGCACAGAATCCCTATTATACCCTTGGTTTCAGAAGAAATGTTGGTGGAGAAGGGATCTACAAGTAGGTATCTATATAGTGTATGTACATATGTGTTTCAGCACCCATGGTTGAATGACTTTTGAATGAATTTTGTTGATTTTGTAAGGGAATGTATATTCAAGATGTAATCATTCATTATTTGTTGAATTTCACATATTATAAAAAATTAAACAGAAAGGAGGATTGGTTTTTGGAGTAGGTCATGGTTAATTTTGATGTTTGTTCTGTAGCATTCTCTGGTTGTATTATCCAGCCAGTAAGTCTTTGTTTGCATACCTGACTAATCTTTGAGCAGTTTTCTTTTCTTGGTCTGCCAGATCTTATCCTGACTTTAGTAGTTTACTTAATTACAAGCATTTAGAGTGATCAGATATCGCACGTAATCTTAAGAAATGATATTAGTCTTGCCAATATTTACTTCAAATTAAAAGGAAATGGCTAATTGACTGTTTAGGTATTATTGGCCTCTAACATTAGACTGCTCAGCTCTTTTGCTGTATCTGCCTCATTATGGTATAGCAAAGTCCTTGCCAGATGCTTTAATTGTGCTCACTGATAATTAAGTAACAGGCAGTATGAGATTGAGTAAAGTCATTATCTGCTTTAGCCTCTCAGGAGCCACCTAGAAAAACTCTGAATTCAATACCTCACTCATTATGCATGACTAATTAAGAAGTAACGTGGTTCTAGAGAGAATTGGGACTCTTTTTCTTTCCTGCAGAACCAAGGCCGGCCCCAAGCTGTGAGCCTTGGCGTTGGAGCAGCAGGGGTGTTTGATCCAGCTGTTTACAGGGACAGGGGATGAATAAGCAGCCTCTCAACAACAGCCGGGCAACTTAAAGAAAGCTTACGCTCTCCTGTTGCCATGGTTACTGCTCGGCCACTCTTAGATGTACAGAACTGCACTGAGACCAAAGTCGCCAGGACAGAATGATTGGGAGGGATGATGGCAAGGACAATGTTACACATGAGTAGCACTTATCAAAACTCTTCCAAATGGACAAGCAAGACTGCTGACTCTGATGGACGGGTGAAGCTGCATCAACCTCTTTGCTGTGTGTGTGTGAGATACATCTTGATATTTTTAGTCTGTAATTGTCAAATGTACACCAAGCATATTGAGCAATTTGGATGGAAAGACTTAAAATGTCCATTCTTGTTTTTCATTTGTAGTTTAAGGTGATCTTCTGTACCATGAACAAATGGTTTTCCATTACAAACAAAGCGAGCCGTACCTGAGCTGTACCAGTCCTGCGTTCTTGATGGCAGGACTGAAAGCGGGCTGCAGCCGAGGCATCTGCATCACTGCTTTTTGAAGTTGTCGTCACAAAATTGAAAGAGGCCATTGTGTTTTAATGTGTGCAGAAAAGACAATAATGGAGATACAAACTAACATCTAGGATGTCAACAAAGAACAAGCCTGACTTTCTGTTTGGGCTGAAGATAAATTTCAGTGGGAGTTTTGAGAAATGTGAGAAATGCAAAGGTGTACCAGGCCATTGCTAACAAGTTCGCTGGGTTCGGCTTTCATCGCATGGCTAAAGAATGCAGAGATAAAAAAAGAATACACACTGCTCCCTGGGGCCCCTTGTTGGTGGCATACAGAGAAAGAATTTCACATTGTTCGCACTTGGGCATTAACACAAAAGAGGCACAAGTCGACGCCCCCTCAGATTGGCTGACACACCTTCAATTATTATAGTCACTTCATAAAAAGGGCAATAACACTGGCGTATAGAGGGTTATCTGAACACAAGACCACAAGAAGACAAGAGACATGGCAGCAGAGAAGACAGACACACATCACATGTGTGGAGATGCTTCACTCTAGACACACAAACAGCACAGAGACCTGCACAATCTTCAAGTCGGGGTATGAGCGTTCTGCACGGTATCAGCCTTTGTTTTGTTTAGTTTAATTGTCATGTTGACTGTTAATGTTACAGAGAACTTTAATAAAAGTTGCTCAGTGTTGGACATCTGTGTTCCTCCTGTTGGACACCTGTGTTCCTGTGTAAAGACATAATCAAACGCTAGTCGACTCGACTTCAACTTTGTTGACAGGATAAGTCGATTTGAAATTTTTTTATCTTAATGCCCTAGTTCACACTGTGTGCTGTGCTATGGCGTGTTCATGTGTGACTATAAGGGGCCACTTTACTTTATGAAAAGTTCCTTTCGCTGTTTTGAGAGAGTTGGGTGAAGTCTCTGAGTGAGACCTGAAGTTTTAATAAGTTTTAAAAGATGGTGATCTGTACATTTCTAAAACTTCAGCTAGATTAATTCTGCTAATTTAACCACTGTGCTTTGTTCTGTTCATCAGGGTTTGTTCAATGACAGACTTGTTTGAGACTGCGTGGAACCTGATGCAGCTGTGAGCTGGGGACAGTTCTGTTTCGGTGTCTCAAAGAAATGTTCTGCTCCAAGAAGAGTACTTTTCTTGAGTTTTTTCAGGCCAGCTGCAACAGACCTACTGCAGAGCTGATAGAATAGAAAGCATGTGGTGATTTGCCGTGCACAGTATGGAGTTCCACAGCCTGGGCCTGTTGGAAGTAATTGCCTAATACCTGGTGTTAACTCAGAATGTCTTGTGTGTTAGTCTGACTATTAAGGATTCAAAGCCTTCGCAAGACAGCAGATCCTTTCGATAACTGTTTTGGAAAGGATTTTTGCGAAGAAAGCTCTTCCTGTTAATATGACCTTTTCCAGACAAGTCTCAGAATGGAGCCTTCTCAGCGTGTGCGCTGTCTCACACGCTCAAGATGCCTCTCCAGATGAAGAGATCCGTAATGCTGAGCCCTTTCATTACAGAAAAAAGATCACATTTCAACTTTCAACTAGCACAAAAGCTTCGGCTACAAGATAAATGTCGCCTTGGCAGGTGAGAGCTGTCTATTGCTTCCCATGGCTTTATTAAATACTATTAAATTGATAAAAACTAGAAAAGCTCTTATCCTCACAAGTGTTTCTGTGAATTGGGTCTTCATATTTATACAAGAGTGTCAGTTTTTGAATACATAATGGTCTAATTAAGATTACTTCACGGCATACAGTTCATACAATCCATACGTGTCAATGAAATTGTAGCAAATGCCTGTTTTGAATTCACTGTTTTTGTGATAACACAAAATGCATTTTAAAAGTCATTTAGCCCCTTCTATTGACTCTGAATTCATAAGAGGATTGTTTGTCTGGTGTTTATTCCACTGGAACGTCACATAACATGATAATGTTTCGGAAGCAGAACGGCTGCAGTTTTCAGCACCAAGCAGTGCAATTGCTTAACACCCGGCTTCACGAAATGAGAGAGAGTGCTGATGATGGCATAGCTTAATCCTGATGGGCGGCTGGTGGCCTAGTGGTTAGGAAATTGCCCCTGTGATCAGAAGGTCAAGGGTTTGAATACAGATACACTGAGGTACCCTTGAGCAAGGTAGCGTCCCCACAAACTGCTCCCCGGGTGAGCCTCGTTGGTGGCACCCCACTGCTTCACTTGGTGAGTGGGTTGAATGCAGAGAAAGAATTTCACATTGTTCACACTTTGTTCTGTGGTGTGTTTACGTGTGACTTTACATTAAAAACCCCTTCTGCATTGATGTACACAAACTGTAGTGAATGTGGAGTCCAGGCAGTTAAATGTGTAGTGTCTTTGGCTCTCATTTTCTCATGTTAAATTGGAATACATTTCCTTAAAAACTGTTATATTTGATATGCAGTACTGCATGAGCTGCCTCATGCAGTACTGCATATGATACATAAACCTAAACAGATGTCAAAACATAAGAATAATGTGGGATATCTGCCCTTTAAGGATATTACAAGTGAATGTTTTAAAGCTGACAAATACATGTTAGCACATCTGGCACCTGAATTTAACCATTCTGGACTATTATTCATAGAAACCAGTGGCCAAATAGTGGCCAAACCTGCAAATAGTAGAACAGTATTTAATGTTTTCAACGGTTATATGATGAACTTTCAAATTCAGAGTGCCCAAGGAAACCGTAACATACCTTTAACTACTAATTACAGCCGCATCAGATTACCTTAATCAGCATGCCAGAGGCACTGAAAAGCCTTTATGAAACATGGAACCACCCCCTCTCTCTTCTAAGCCTTTTCTCAATTACATACAACATCAATGCTTTGTTTCTATTCAACAGATGTATGAATTTGAAACCATAGACAATTAATTTAGTTTTAAATTGCATGATCTTCCTCTAATTGCTTCAGGCCTTATGCTTGCTAATAGACTGTTTAGGGACATTATCTTAATGACTTCAGCCTGACATTTCCTGAGCAACTCCTGATTCATATTCATGAAACCACAAAATTGCTCAGCAGAGACTTTGAGCCTTAATTCTGTTCTCTTTCTCTTTCTCTGTCTCTCTGTCTCTCTGTCTCTCTGTCTCTGTCTCTCTGTCTCTCTGTCTCTCTCTCTCTCTCTCTCTCTCTCTCTCCCTCTCTTATTTTAGGTACTAGTACTAGTTTAAAGCATCTGAGGTGAAGAAGGGAAACTTTGAGGTTGTAAAACTAGACTCCCTTTGATATTTTTAGCAATGTTGTTTGCAAGGCAAGAGCACAGGCTGACTTTTCTGACACAAGGCGAAAACTGGGGAGATATTTACAATTGTAAAGATGTACTATTTTAAGTCTCATGCAGTCATTGTTTATGGCGCCTAAGGTGTACAAGGTAAATCTGATCCTTAAGATTCCTCTTCAACTGGGTAGAAATGCACTTTTTAATACGTTCCAAGTAACAATTCCTATTAAACTTCCCATTACTAATTACTGTGTCAGTTACCATTATCAAACCTTAAGCTACAGTAATGAGCACATGCAATGACTAATGTTTATTCCATTCATAGTTAAATATGTGCACAGATTTTCTTTTAAAACATTTCAAAGGATTTCCCAGGCTTGTGTGTTTCTTTTCTGTTTATTCATTTTTCTTTT
>JBBPDB010000001.1:41333563-41346126 GCA_037974465.1 Brachypetersius altus | reverse complement strand
CCGGTACCAGGCCGTGGGTCATGTGGTACCGGTCCGCGGGCTGCACAGAAAAAAAAAAGTGGTTCCCGGGGTTTGGGAACCACTGAATTAGAGGACCAATATAGCAGTAGTGCAGTGCACTACACTCTTAAGAAGTAAAAGCACAGGCTTACAGCTTATTTATTTTCGTTATTTTATACTCATATTATACAATAATGAATGATCATTTTTTCTGTTAATATTATGTGGAGGAAGCCCACTGTGCTGGAGCCCCTGGTCAGTGTGACACAGCCCTCCCCCCATCTGCTGTCACAGTACATAACAAGCCTGTCAAGTTCAAGGACAAAGTCTCATGGATGGATGAGATGAAGACTGACCTGTTCCAGACTGATGGAAAGGGTATGGAGAAATAAAGAAACTGCTCTCATGACCTAAAGCAAAACATTTCATCTTTGGCATGTGTAGCTGGTTCACATGTCTTTATTGATGGTGTGGCTGCAGACAGCAACACCAAGATGAATGCTGGAGAAAACAGAAGCGTCTTAACTGCTCAGATCCAACCAAACACCTCAGAGTTCTCTGAATGACTGTTCACCTTGCAGCATGTCCACAGCATCCTGAGAGGCTTGAGGCAAAAAATGGACAAAACTAATGTGAATTAAACTCAATTACATTGACAGAGTATTGCCACTACTCTTACTTTGTAAGACAATGTAACCATATTTCAAAGGAGATCAAATGTAGTGTCAAGGGGTTTTCCTAAGGCAGCCACACATTTGAAGTACTTCTGGCCGAACAGGGATTTGAACATGATCTATTGTTTAAAAAGCTTTAAGTGAAAGTGATCATTCGGTCATACGTGAATAGACCGCAGCACACAGTGTGAACAGCACAAAATTCACCCTCTGCATTTAACCCATTCACCAAGTGAAGCAGGGGGCAGCCATGAATACAGTGCCCAGGGAACAGTGTGTGGGGACTGTACCTTGCTCAGGGTACCTCAGCTGTGCTGAGCGGCCTGGGAATCGAACCTGGACTTTCTGATCGCAGGGTGAATGCCCCAACCTTTAAGGACGTTCACTATGCTCTTGAGTTCCACAGGGCCTGGCATGACCCCCACGTTTAACCAACATACTCGGGTTAGCAAAATTTTGCACTCTTTTAGTATCAGAGTGGAAAACTCTTGTACCCCGAGGGGAAATCTCCACAGGTGATCAGCTCTGCATCAGAGGGAGCTCTCAAGAGCAATGAAGCTCTTGGCACATGGACTAACCCACTGTTCTGGATCCAGTTTAAGACAATTATTAAACATGCCAAGCCCCAGTCTGAGGCCAAACAGGCAGAGACTTGAGTCCCCCCCTGGGGTCTATTTGTGCATGTGCCTGTTACCTTGCATCAGGACAATTACCCAAAATATAGATTTACAGTCAAATACTAGACATGGTCTTTTCACTAATCCTAATGTGTCCATTTTCTTTAAATAAAGTGACTGTATGAATCTATGATGGCTCTAGAAAAAATGCCCTGAAATTTAAGCTGCCTTTATGACCTTCCAACCTTCCAGCCATTTTCTTGTATTCATTTTTACTGAATGATAATGACTTGCGGTGTCTTGATCACACTCCTGAAGCTTTCTTTTAGCATTGAATCTAATTTTCTTTACGTTGAACCCACGGCTATCAAAACTATCAGGACAGGAGAGGGTTAAAAGCGCCATTTGAATTTTTCTGCACCTGACTCCCTCTTTTATTGCCATTTACGGTGTGAATACTTCCATTAAATTGGATTTCTGGCCTCGGGGGATTGACAGCCAGTGAGGTATCTATTGCAGGAAGGGATGGGGAATGTGAATTTCAGCAGCCTAGAAAGCGCGTTTCATCTGTAAGAACTGGGCCGTGCGGACTGTTCAGGCTCTGCTGCCTCCACGTAGTCTCTGATCTGATTTCAGTCCCAGTCAATGGGCCGGTAACCCCACATCATACGCCAAGCTTTTAATTTGGATAAGGTCACACAAAAGAATAAACACTATAAATCCAAAACAGTGAGGAGACCAGGGTAGTGATTAAATAGTGGGCCCTCATGGTGGTGCCTTAAAGTAGATTAATAAACTCCTCCCTTCAAAGACATTTAAAGCTTCTTAGAAGAGAAGAATAATTTTCTGTGAAATTATTCTAATGTGATCTTTTGAAATACTATCACTCGTACGCAATGATGCAATTATGTTATTACTTTCTTAGACAGTATTTGCCAGTTATTAGACAAGGATGAATTGGTTAAGCTTTAGATTACAAAGAAAAAGTGGAGTAGTATTAAAAAGCGTGTCTAGATTGATGAAGTCAGACTTGGGTGGTATTAAATTCGCGTGTTCCTGCTAATTTTTTCCACAGTATCTCCTTCCGCTTGTAAGGCAGGAACATCACGTGGCTAAATACCAGGGGGCATAGGCTAAGGAGTTCAGTCAGTGTGCAAAGGTTTCTGCTGCATTCTGACAACTTCAGCTCTGCATGACTTTAAGATCTGTGAAGGTTAGAGCTGTTCTCCGCTAGTTCGCTCATGCTGAACACATTTCTCCCGTCATATAGAGTTTCCTCACAATGCCAGAAAAATTTCAATGGATCCCATTAACTTTTTTGTTGTAGTGAAGGCATTGTCAAAAGGCAGGGAGGAACATTCCAAAGCAAAACTGCATGAATTCTCTTCATTGCCCACACACTGTTATGTATTCTGATTCATTCTGAACTGATGGCGTATTAAAAAGAAAAAAAAAACAGGAATAAAGGAGATTCTCAACATGAAAAGAACAAGACATTCCCCAACAAAATATTGGCATGGGTTTGAAATTCGGTCAAAATCGTATCTTTTATTTTCAATGCATTTTTCTTTATTACATACGTTGATGGCTGTGCTATGTACGATGATACATGGGCTTTTTCCTTTCCTAGACTGGGAGAAAATCAGATGTAATATGGATAAATGGATACTATTTCTGAAGCAGAATAGCAGAATTATGACGAATCACATATTTGTCACAGACCACCATCAACAAGTCTTGTTGTGGGCCTGTGCTTTGCTCTAAAGGTCACTTTGGGCTGGAGCACTTGCAGCAGACTATTTACAGACAGACTGTGAGCCAAGGACCTTTCATACATATACAGTGCCTATCAAAAGTAATGGGAATTGTTGATTTGCTGCACATTTGGATTAGAAACAGAGAGATAGAAGAGAGAAAAGAGGAAGCAATTTGAGAAGCATTTTGTAGCTAAAAAGAGGAGGGTATCAAATATGGCATCATTGAAATCATTATGACTGAAATGATTGTCTTGTATTCACAGTCTATCATCAATAACCAGAAGCCAATGCATTCCATGCTTTAGTAGCAGCACTACTTACGTGTTTTAGATGAGCTTGTCCTGTAAGAGTCCTAATTAATTTTTCATGACCGTTTTCCAAGCTCTCTCTATTACTTATTAATTAAACAAGGTGTTTTAGTTGATGTGCTTTTAAGACCGATGTATGGAAATGACATCTAGTCTGACTGGATGCCCTAATTCAAAAAGCTGTATAGAACATTATTCATAGTTTTAAAGTGAATATACTGTGGTGAGCTGAATAGTGTATGTATGATTTACTGGTGTTTGTGACACCACAGCTATAAATAGGGTGGACTGAATGGACTGGGGAGTGAATAGTGCATGCTGAAGCATCAACATGGTTTCTATGCTATATGTAATTCATTTTTGTAAAGGAAAAACATATATTTCCATTATTTACTTTTGTCTCTTCCCAGTAATGTAATACATTGTTATATGTTGGTTTGTATAGTTACAATTTTTAAGCGTAAGTGTAAAGTGACGGTTTGGTCCTGACCGCAACAATATGCATATCAGAGTATTTTATTTGTAAAAATTCTTAGGAAAATATGTTTGTCCCATTATTTTGTCCCTTTAACTGAGTACACTGAGAACACACCATCTCCAGCCTTAAGGAGGAGGGCACTGCTTTAGCTGTCACTGTCACCACCGTAGGCTATTTTTTCTTTTTTCAGTTCTACTTTTCTGAGCAGAGCCTGATTATGTTCCCTAAATCCTCTGGCTTCTAGTGATGTCACTCGGCCTTCTAAACGCTTCTTTATTAGCCGATTTCCAGCATGAGTGCACTCATCCACTTTTAATGAAGATTTGACAGAACAAGTTGCCCCAGACCAAGACATTTCCCTTTTTGTGTGGGAACATTTTGAATGCGCCGAAGCACACGCGCCGTTGATCACGCTGACAGTCAGGAGTCACAGCTACAGCACTGTTTATTTCTCAGCTCTGATTCGAAATGTGCTCCCTTTCAACTTTGACACCTGGAGACCTCGCTTTAAACTGGGAAAGGGAACGACTGAACAGGTGAGAACGCAGCTTTGAGGGTTAGATATTATTTCTAGAATTCATAATTTGGCCTGGAAAGCAGTGGGTTTGACACTGTTGTTGGTGCACAGCGGTGCTGAAGAGTTCAGTCCCTGCCCCCATGTCGATTCAGGCACACTGCTCTGTCTTGTTTATCTGACAGTCTGACAAAGTGCCAGTAACTCCACACACAGTGATCTGTCACACTAGACCCTAATAAATGGCCCACAGCATGTTCCATAGAGGCTTTGAAAAGGCATGCTGGTCGTGGTCTTTATGGAGTGTTTTCTTCTAGTCCTTAGAGACTCTGTTTAAAAGTACATACTATGGAGTCAGGGTGCTTAAATTGCTTTCATGTATTGATTCTTTTATTTTCATGACCGTGTTGGACAGTGGTTTGTAGCTGAATAGGTAACACCTGAAATGCTTTTAATATGCCTCATCTTTTTCTTCCTTGACCACAGGCTTGCTAAATCAAATAGGCCTCATTATGGCTCAGAAATGTTGTTGCAGGAATAAAAGGAAAAACTGGTAGAACATAATGTGCTAGGCTTGACTGTAATTCAGCAACATTATGATGATCTACGAAAGTGGATTGTAGAGCTGGGAATGCAGTAACAAGAGAGGTAACGTGACACGAGGAGCTGGCCACAGTGACGTTCTTTTAAAAAGGTTCCTCGAACCTCCATGCTCGACTTCAGCGTGGCCCCAATTTATATAACCAGGCAGCTGGCTGTGCTGTATGCTCCAGTTGGAATAATCACCACCAGTGAACTTCAGCAAGTTTTTGACAGCTCAGGGAAGGCGGAAAAGCTACTTGACAAGAAAAGAATCATTCAAACCGTGGACAAGAGGTGCACTGCGACAGCTAGGCAATTAATTAGCCGTCTGCCTCTCATTCAAATATTAATACAATAGCGGAAGTTCTGCACACATGTTCATTACTCATTCGGTTGTAGGGTTTCCTTTGACTGATAGTACCATTTTTTGCTGTTTGTACCAAAGCTGTTTGAGAAATACGCCCTTTTGTGTATCAAATTCTGCAAAATAGTCTGTGTAAGATGGCTAATTACTCCTTCGGGAGGTTTGAGCCAACTCGTGTTTGAAAACTGCATGTAGTTCAAACTTATTCCTCCAAAATCTGTATTGCAGACATAGTTGTGGCAGATCCCAGTCCACTCACATGCTAGTGGTTCACACTTTATTTATGTAGGGCATTTAGAGGCTGTTGCATTTAAAGTTTTGTTCTTGCAGTTGCTACTCCGGGCTTACACCTCCAGCGGCTGACAGGTATGTTTCTCAGTATTCAGAACAGACAGAATGTGCAAACAAGTCTCAAAGGCCTGAGGCTGATTTGAAGTTTTTGTGAGATTCGCACTGTAAAACAAACAAACAAACAACATCTGCTTTTGTTAGGATTTTAATGATTCTGAGATTGATACTGATACTGCTTATCAATGTTACTGTGAAAAAAAATTCGACAGTTAAATATAAAAGAAAGAGGTTTAACAGTTATTTTATTATGACCTTTTTGAGACATAACAAACTAAACTGTTTCCTGAGTATGTGTATTGAGGGGGGAGAAATTGCTTCAAATTCTGGTCCACAAATGTCAGGTGGTGATGTGTAGGGCATCACTCCCTTCCCTACAACTCATCTAGCATCAACTGTTTGAAAAAGCCATTCATGTTAGAATGCATTAACACTATAGAAATACCAATAGCAGCACCATCCAGAGGCTTATCCATATTTTGTCATTGACCAATCAGGAAATGGTACCAGTTTAGTACCATTTCTAGATACCCAGTCCTACCACTGAAAGGTCCAATGCTTTGGGGACTGTGACACTTGGGAGTCATTTTCTATATTTTTTAAAGAAATGTTTTGCATACAGGTTTTAATGTACACATAACATATTTACCTTTGAAGAGAGTACTTAAACCCACAGGTTGACATCTCAGGGTCTGGACCTGAATTGTCCACCTCTGCAGAAAAGCATTTCATTTGTCTTAAATGTTTTATAGATGTCACATAAAGACATACTCTTTAAGAAGATGATAAATGACAAGCTACTCCAACAGCGGATTGCTATTCTTCAGGGCACAATTTAAATTTCCTCTTAGTGTCCACACAAGTCACAGAGATGCTCAAGGATGAGGAAAGCAATACATATAAATCAGTCTGACATGCACCTCTAAACAGCAGTCATAAAAGCGTGCCATCTAATGAAGTAGCCATTTCCGTCAATTGAGCCGCTATGATTTTTTCCTAGAACGGAGGTTGCACAAAGTACCGAGATGTAATTCAAGATTATAGCTAGCAGGCACAACATGTGAATGAGTTTGTTGCTGACTCTCTCCGTGTTTTCTGGAGCAGTTTTGCTTTTGTAAGGATTATTTTGCGAGCCAGAGCCGCAATGGGATGAACTGAAAAAAAGGTCAGATGCCACAAGATTGTGATGTTTTTGCTGTTCAATATTTGCAGCACGGTGCCTAATAAAACACCTCGGCTAATCATTTCGATGTGAGCGAATCTCTGAGGAGGGAGGTGTGAGGCTCACATTAATCCATCATTTAGTAAATAATTCTCAGATGCATTACATCTATGGTGAAGACTTCTGCTCCCAGCAAATCCGGACCATCTGCTGTAATTCCTAAAGTAATTAAAACAACACTGTCCTATTGGACAGATAAAAATAAAAATCTCATATTCCCATTGATGCCGAGCTGGGGAGGGAAGGAGAGTCATAAGCCATCAGCTTGGAGAGGCGAAGAACAAAATAAATGTCAATCACTCCTACAGATATTTTTGTGATCATGAGATGATGAGAAGTTGGACTCGCACTGAAAACTCCTGTGGATGTTATTATAGGATCATCTTTGAAACGTTTGACTTTTATCTTCTGATTTCACTCTTCTGCTTTTTTTGCCAGCAGGAGGTCTCTCTAGGTTGCTCCCTTTGACTAAAATACTACAAACTCTTATATGGCTGCTGGTGCTCTATCTGCATTCCCATTTTTGTCTTTAGCCTGAGCATATTTTAAAACTTTTAAGTGTTAAAAGAACAGCAATAGTCAGCTTCTTTTGCCTCTAGTGTTATTACGGTTAAATGTAGAAGTGTTTCTGATCTGTATGTATGTATATGTATTTATATGTATGTCTTTATATGCAATCACATAACAAATTCCATTTGTTTCACACTAGTTGTATTTAACCTAATATTCTGTAAGACTGTGTTGAGCTCGCACTTTCCACTTGTTTCAATATCAAAAATGAAAATAAATCTCCAAATACAAATCCCAAAAAAACATCTATGGCAGGGATTGAACGTTTCAAATCCTCACTTTGAACCAAATTTCGAGTTTCTACGAGTGAAAAATAATGAAACAAAATATAGGAAGAAACAGTGTGCACGCTATAAGGGACCTGGGAGCATTAATTACTGTTACGATGAAATAAGGACACTGTTTTGCTGTTTGACGGCATGCACAACACGGCAACACTGCAATTATTTTGAATTCTCACAGCTGTCACACATAACGGAGAAGTCTGCAGGAATTAGGCCTTAACCACACTGAGAGACTGAGGCACTGGGGCTTAGAGAAACTGACCGAGGGCTAGACAGTGATGAGATCTCAAGGCTCTGTCACCCCTGATGAATCTCAGCGTGTACATCTCTATTGCCAGGATGTGCTAATTGCTTTATTGATTGGGAGTTTTGCGGCGCAACCCCTGATAAACACATCAGGCAGAGACACATTGGCTTGTCGTCCCTTTTTTTTTTTCTCCTCTCCAGAGCCGTTGTTCCACAGGCTGGTAAACAATGCTTTTGGGGACACCTCTGGGTTTGGCTTTCTGCAAGACTGCAATCATAAATCTTCACAAGGAGGAAGTTTGGGGAAAGCATCTGTTGCGACAGCTGTCAGCACATTTATCAAGCTGCTGGTAGCAGATAGGTGGGATAAGATGAAAGCCTAGGAGATACTGAAAGCCTGTTTGTCATCCAGTCAGTGGAGGTTCTTGTAAAAGTGCCACATGAACACATCCATTAGCTGGCGTTTGTCGCCTGGCCCAGTCTGCATGTGACAACTCTGCAGAGGGATACCGACTGCTACTTGAAATTTATTAGTCCAGGTTAGATTGAACCATATGCAGTGCTGGGAAGGGAGCTGAAGAAACATAATGCACTACATTTTACAAATTACATAATAGATGTATATCTGTAACATAATTTTTTCTCCATTACTAAAAATGTCTAATGTGATTAATTTTGTCACACTCTTGGGCTACTTTTGATCTAATTGGCTTATCTGATCGTTGGTTAATTGGTTTCATAAAATATTTCTTACTATTATCTACCATTCAGTGTAAGGGGACTATTATATGGTGTATGAACATAATCCAATATATTAAGAATCTTTAACTGAATGATTGAGCCTAATCTAAAATGTGATCAAAAAGAACTATGATCTACTAATAGAAGGTATGCAACTGTAATTATAAGACTTTAATTCAGGCCCAGTCCCAGAAATAAATCATGAGTGGGTCATTCAGAAAGCATTGAGGGGACATGTTGGGGAGGGACAGGGGGGTGCAGGAGATGGGAGTTGGAGGGTGTGGGTGGTGGGCCTAATGTGTTCATGGAAGAAATAAAAGTAAAAAACTTAACTGTACAGAGTTATGCTCCTTAACTAAAGGAACTGAAGTTGTATCAATAGGGTGTCATTTTAGTCGCAACGCTTGTACCCAAACAAGAACAGTGTAATCATTTATTTTCTGAGAAGGCTAAAAATCTACAGCAGGGGAATCAATAGTTGAGCCACAATTACAGCGAATAAGGTTTACACTAATTTACAATAATAAATCCAGTTCAGAAGGGTACTTTTTACTACAATATTTAACCATACTATCTTCAAAACTTTCTTTTGCGTTAAACACAATCTATCTCTGGGTGCATAATTTATTCACATCTTTGTGTTAAAATCTGTGTTTAAAGAGACACAGGTCTGGACATACAGATATGAAAAATAACACATTTGCTTTCAGAGTGTGTACAGCTGTTTCACATTTAACTGGTAAATACTGAATGACAGCCCGGAAGATCGTGGCTCATTATGGCCTGTTTAAGTCCCTGGAAACGTGCTGATTTCCAACATCTGCAACACTCCACTGCTAATCGACTGTTCCATCCACTGTGTAAATGAGGATTACCGGCAAATAGACTTGAATCCATATTACACATCTCAGTGTTGGCATATTGTACAGTCAGCACTTGAATACAATGAACCAATGTCATATCAGAACCAAATCAAGCAATGCAAATTTGTGCTTCACTTATAATTACACATTTCAAGATCAGCATCTTTTGATTAGAGTCCAAAAGGCGTTTGAATGAAAAAGTTGAGAAAAACAGTTTTTCAAAGCTTCCCTTTCAGCAGTTCAGTCTTTGATGTAAAAATGTGTTTGTGTGTGTGTGTGAGTGTGTGTGTGTGTGTGTGTGTGTTATAAGGAGGCTTGGCGGTGCTGACATTCTGCTTCCTCCACTCCTGATGAAAGCGCCCTTCATATAGAAACATCATTATCTGCTGGTCACAAATGGCCAATTATTCCAGGTTTACACATTCCACAAGTCACCTGATTTTTAAATCCTGTTTGTAAAATGGTTATATTTCCCTTCCTGACCTTCAGTTGTACCCTGATTTTGGTCAAGACCTGAAGAAAAAGGCATTCATTTAAATTAACTGCAAAACAAGATTTGTAATTTTCCTTTAATGAGCTTCCATACAATCCCCAATTAGACACAGCACTGGTATAGACTGTATTTCACCCTCATCTCAGGTATTTTAATGAGGTTGGATCTTATATCGTTTACCAAGCTATTTGATACTGCTGAAGCTGATTTGGTTGGATAGGTGATCTGAAGGACATGATAAGTACTTTGAAATATGTGTGAAAAACTCACTGCTCAGAAGTATGTCACAGCTACATTGTGCAGTAAATTCTTCAATTTTTCACTTATTTTACCATCAACTTTGTGATGCAAAGCATTCTTTTGAGAAATGTAACCATAATGTATAACTGCATTATCTCACTGTAAGCTAATTCTAAACAGAGGTGTCCTTAAGATTTTCAGTGCTACAATTTTAATGTGTAAATAAAGTAGAGGTGTGTTGGTTTACTAATAGGGATATAGCTTTGGTTTGTCAGTGGGAGGCTTAGCTTGCCCTGGTCATGTGTCACCACTTCTTCATGAATTATGGAGACTTATGATTAGAGTTTAATTATTATTATTTTTGAGATCCGGGGCCATTCACAAAACATTCTGGGCTGTAGCTCCAGATGCTCAGGCTTAACACACCCCTTCCTGTAAACTGGTGTTTTGCTTTTTTTTAAAAAATGTTGCTAGCTGTGTAGCCTTTAGCATTCTATCTAGCAAGGTAACAGATAAAAGCGGTATCACCAATCATGTGAACTACATGGAATATTTTTCACATTATTTCCAGTGTGAACACAGTAAAATGACATTGGAAAATTCTGGGAGTGCTGAAAAAGGTGGTAGGCCATTATTTAGTTTTTTGTATAAATGCTCTACACGGTTTTAAAGTAAACTTTCATTTTGCCCACAGCCATGAGGAACAAAATACAGTTCTGGAACACAGATGTATATTTGTAATACAGGAGAGCTTTGGACAGCAGCACAAACAGACTAAATACAATAAATACAGACAATAAACTATGTAAAACACAGCAGCGACAATAGTGACTACATTGCAGACCATGGACAAAAGGGTTGGAGAAAACAAAAATGACTCCTTTCTGTATATGTATACATTTGCTGTTGGAACAAACCTCGCATTTTCATATACTTAACTGAACCAATAGAAAAGGTCAAATGTACTTGGGAATTATTCTTTATACATAAACATCCAATCTTTTTCTCCTGTAAAATGATTATTTTGTATGTTCTGTCAATTAATTTCTCTGCATGCTTTCTTTGTATTCAGCTTGTGACTGATATATCACATCTGCTTTGATTAGGCACAATTTATGACACACTAAATCACACACATTGTTATAATACCTTAATCCGCTTTTTTCTATGCTGTGAATGAATGGTTGATTGATATCTAGAGATATAATGGTAATGAGCATTATACCTTCAATCAGTTACTTGCTGGAAAATGTGAATTGAAAAATGTACATGAAACATGTTTTGAAAGTACTGCTTCATAGCTTTTGTGACGTTAATCCACAACTAAATGCTCCTAATCTGACATCTCTGTTAACACGGGCTCATATGGCTTCAGGTCTTCACCGCTTTATTAACGTATCCCATTACCCCGTCCCCCTCCACGTCTCGTGGAATGTGTTTGAAGTACATGCAACACACTTCAGTTTAATTGCTTGTTAATGTGGAGGGACATCACCAAGCTGTAACATCTTGATTAGGAACTGAGGATTCCCTCTTCACAGTGATTCATCTTCAGAAAAGAGGACCATGTAACCATACAGAACATCATCAGGTTTAGAACAGAGCAGTGTTCAGGTCTCGCGGGGACACTGCTGCAATCACAGAGTGGACATAGGCATGTTGTATTTCTAAGTTGATTGACATGTTGTTTGATCTTCCTGGTTTGACCTGGCCAGTGGATTCCAGCACAATCGCTGGTGACTGCATGGAACATTTAATGAGCCATAATCTCTATTTATACACATACAGTACTGTGAAGAAAGAAAATAAAGACACTTAAGACACGTAAGTATGTCATTAAATTAACTATTAATATTTGTATAAATGTGACCTGATCTAGCAAAATGAGTCACAGTGACCCAAAATTCAAAATTGAGGTTTTGGCACATTGAAAAGATGAAAAATAAGCTTTAAAATGATATCTTGGTCAAAGCTTTATCTTAAATGGTTGTCAAGTGACAATCGTTTGAATTATGGTAGCACAGCCACCATTTTCCAATTGAAAAACCGAGAATTTTTTTGTTGATATCAATCCATAGCATTCCATAGTATACAAAGAGACGCACCCATTATTCAACAACAAAATTTTACCACAGGCATTTAGACACTTAGAAAAATACATTAAATTAGACTGAAGACACATCATTAGAGCCAAAGAACTCATTGACCAACTTGATTCAGTCTTGCTGGCAGCAGCAGAGCGCAGATTGGAGACGTCCACTG
>JBBPDB010000001.1:41318503-41333242 GCA_037974465.1 Brachypetersius altus | reverse complement strand
ACACACCACTGCACACAGTGTGAACAGCACGAAATTCTTCCTCTGCATTTAACCCATTCACCAAGTGAAGCAGGGGGTAGCCAGGAACACGGCGCCCGGGGAGCAGTGTGTGGGGACGGTACTAGTGGTCTTGGGGATCGAACCCGGACTTTCTGGTCACGGGGCGGATGCCTTAACCATTAGGCCATGTACTTGTTTTGATGGGCTATTGTTAACTGAAAGAGTTGGTTCACATTGACTAACCTTAAAATGTTTAAACGGGCCAAGAAAATGTAGGGCCAAAAAAAAGTAGAGGATGCATGAAGTAATACAGTAGCCATAAAGAGAATAGTCAGTGGCTGAAATTGTGGTATTTTTTTCTGAAGGCTTTCAGAATGTAAAAAAGTCCAGTCTTGGCTGATTCATTGGAGAAGATATTACTTTTCAGGCACAGTGTGTGACATCAGTAAGACCAAGGCCTTTTGAGTTCTTTCCTCATTTCTCTGCATGCATTCTTGTCAAGCGTCGGTGAAGACAATAAGGCTTCATGCTGTTCTGACATGGGGAACTGTGTCTTTAATTCCTGTGATAAGAATGTTCCAGAGTTGACAGGCAGAGCTGAAATAGAAAGATGGACAATTCTCCATGTACATGCAGATCTTATGACCTGTGGCAAATGTCTCATATGTGATCAGATATTGAAAATTTTGGGAAAATGAAAAGTCTCTACCACTTCACTACTGTGAAACAGAAAAGCCTGAGCTGAAATCCAAGTAATTCCAAAGGCTCTTTTTGGATTACACCTCTCAGGTGTGTGTTACACCCTGCACTTCAAGTCTTAATTCCTCCTGTTGCTGCTTTCTAATTGTGACTCGAAAGGTCATGACAGAATCTGCACTTTTAAGCAATTGAACCAGCCTTTCGAAATCTTACATCACACACTCACCCTTTCAGAGTTTGACCGCAAGCACAGGATAAGGAATGGGAGGCTAAATTAATTAGCCTGAAAACAGAGCGTATTTAAAAAGCACGGTAAACGAGTTCAATTCACATAAACCCCAGTAAAGATGTTCCCAGACTGAAAAAGAGCTGACAGTGACCTATAAAAAAAAAGCAATGTCAGCAGCCTGCACCTTTATGAGAGCTTGAAACCTCAGTTTAATAAGGAACAGCTACACCACAAAGTTTTTCTGCTGTCATTTGGAGGTGACATGCTCCATCATTCTCATACGCCCTCTGACTTTGACACCAGATATCTCAAACTTTTTTCAAATCGGATCAATTGCCCAGGAACATGGCCTGCCCTGATGCATTACTTACGACTATAAGGGAGTCTTGTTTTTGATATTTGTTTTTATTTTTCCACTGCCCAACATTGCAGGGGTGCATTCAAAAAGCGCATAATATGTACGCTCTCCATCTCAGCAACTCCATCCAAAATTCATTATCTTCCCTTTCTTATTATTCATCCCATTGTGAGAGCTATTTTTGACATTTAGAAAGTAAGAGCAATAACAAGTGGAGAAGTTCGCTAGATGAGAGCACTTCTCAAAAGGAAACACAAAGCTTTTGGAGGAGGAACATTAGAACACCTGTGACAAAGGGTTATAACTGGAGCCCTGGGGAGAAAAGCTCAGTGCCAAACCTGGATTCACAAACAAACGAGCGCCAAAGAGTTTGCAGGTATGTTGGAGGCTATATTGTTGCTCAAGTTTTGACTCAGTTAGTGCTTAGGGGAACTCTCTCTCTCTCTCTGTCTCTCTCTCTTTCTCTTTTTTAAGCTAACGAGCAAGGCTATTTATCAGTTTTGAGGGAAGGCCTGCGGAGCCCCATGTAAGTGCCTCTCACTTTCACTCTCCCTCTCTCTGAGGAATGTACTTAGAGAAATCTCTTGGCTGCAAAGGGCTGGGTGCAGCATATCAAAGGGAATCGACTCGAAAGTTTCCCCTGGTGCTGGCCCAAAATACGCTCAGACAGTTTGGAGCAGATTTGTGTCAAATGGAGGGAAGAGGAATGGGTTTCTGGGAGGCAAAAAGAAGCTGGTGGAGAATAAAAATTAAATGGGGGAGGATTTTGATGAACTAACTTGGACAGAAACAGTGCGGTTGGCCTTAGCTTTGTTCAGGAAATGTATGCTTATGTTTGTTTACTTATAGCCCATTATAGTTTTTCTTTGAAATCTTCTATACTAGTTTGTGAAGAAACAACTACGGTGTGGGATATAAAGGTCTGATTTCTTTTCATTTCTTTCCTTCAATAACTCTTCACACACAGAAGAAATCCTGCCCATCTCTTACAGTGATCTAAAACCTGTGGAGTGGTGTTTGAATGAATACATCTTTTACTATTCTTCTCCACTTCAGCTCCATTGTTTGTGCGCTTTGAAAGAAACTTGTGTGGACTATAATACAAATCATTTTAATTCAGGTTCTTGTTATAGAGGCTTTCCATCATTTACTTCTCTGTGCTGAGTTTATATTGTACATTAATGACTACTTTTCTCTTTGGTTTTTCTGTAGAAGGTTTTGTGCAGGAGGTGGAGAGCCCAGCAATGGCAGCTCGAGACCAGAATAAAACAAAACTGTGCATGTTTGTGTTTTTAAGCTTTTTAACTCTAAAAGACCAAATACACCCTTAGCAAAAAGAAGTTTACTTGAAGTTCATTTTTTTTCAGTATGCTTGAGTTCAAGTATTAAAATGACCTTATAGGGACCATGTACTTGTAGTGTACTAGAAAGTATATTAATTGAATACTTCTTTGGACTAAATTGGAACATTTTAAGTTTATAAAAGTATACTTTAAGTATAGATTATAAGGTAATTTTAAGTTTACAAAAGTATACCTAATATATTTTCTTTATACTTGTCAGTATAAGTCAAGTATACTTCACTATACTATTCTTAAGTATATAAAATATAGTATAGAAAAAGTAAACTTCAAGTATACTGCCTCAGTTTTAGTATAAAATAAGTATACCCATAGTACACTTGAATAAACTACTACCAAGACTATCATTATACACCAATGGTGTATGTATTGCTTATATATTAGCCTTTTTAAGATGTTTGTTTTTGTCAGCCCATCAAGAGGAATGTGTTACTGTCCTTAAAGCTATTGGTGGTGAATTTGGTATTTTATAGCAGCTCTTTTCATAAATTGCACCCATTTTAAGCTTCTAACAGATGTTAAGGGGACATGATCTTGACTTTGCATGTGTTACAATTTTTTGTTGACTCCTTAATTAAAGACAGAAACTCTTTTTCTGTTTTTACTGATATTAGCTTAGCTAAACGCCAAGCTAAGCTGATAGCTAGGTATGTTAGCTTAGCTAAACGCCCAGTTTGGTCTACTATCTAAAAAAAGCTTTTTGTTCCAAGTTTAGTGAAAAAGAGTTTGCTAAATCATTTGCTAAAGCAACAGTTTGATGTTACTGTATGTGACATTGCATTACAGTGCATTACTGAGTGGGGGCCCAATGCTTGTTTAATGTGATGCATTTGCAGTTGATAGGCAAATGTGAACAGGAATCACATACCTTTAACAAAAGTTAAATATGCCGAAATTGTTGTTTTTCAAATGGGTAGATCTAGTCACAAATAATGTAAAGATAATGACCCCCTATTGCCAGAGCTATTTTGCACTAGCTGTAGGTTTTAATGCTGTTTCTTGTTGTTGCAGTACACGATTTTGCATAATAGTACTGAGAAGTGAGAAGAAGAGAAGTGATTGACAGTAAAATTGGTTAAAACAGGATGTGGGGTTGTGTTTTTCTAAATGTAGCTATGCACAAAAAAGTGCATGTGACAATAGAAATCCATCATTATGGGCTCTGATTTATTTCAATTAGATCTTACCTTTATTGCTAAAACCATGATGAGAGACAGTAGAGTCAGGGCTGTTTAGCTTATAGTCGCCAGATGGTAAGTTCTGAATGTGAGGCTAAATCTCAACTTGAAAAATCTAAAAGAAATCAAATGAAATTGTGCTTCAGAGATTTCATCCAGTGACCGAGTATTTTTTCCTCCCCAGAAATGTGGATTGCATTGCATTGCATTGAAACTTCGGTACATGGTTAAAGCGGCAGGTCCAAGGCTGAGGATGAGTGGGGAGGGGAAAGGCAGCACATGCTTGCAGGTCTGCCCATGCAAGCAGAAGGGAGAGGAGATCTATGTGCGGCGCTGGAGAGGCTGAGCTCCTCCTCTGTCAGCTGCTGAAAGTCAAACGTGCCTGGAATGGCAAACTGGATGAAATCCTCTGGCACATTGTGCAAAAGAACGGATCAGCAAGGAGAGAATGAAGACCCGCTCTCATCAGCATACAATCACGCCTTTGTTTCAGGCCACTCTTTAATTATCGCGGAAGGCTGCGCTCAACAAGCAATGTGGTGCCGGAAATGAATAATGATATAAGGAAATAGAACATTCCCAGAGGTGGCTAATCAATAGCTGCCGAGTGAGAAGCATGTTAAAGAGCTGTTTCAGAAACACCAGGTTTGTTGGGTTTTAATGAGGGTGACCCTAAGGCGTCCCAGTGCTTTATGATGGCACGAGTCAAATAAATGAATAAATAAGAAAAATAAATAGCGATACAACCTGAGAAAACACTTCTGTATGCTTTTTTTTGTTGCAATTTCAAATGCACCGCTTTTCCTTCTCATTCGTGAAGTACCCTGGTAGCTCTTTGTTTGTGTTGAGTTTTCTGGTTGTAGGTTTTGGTCAATCATGAGTATGGCACATGAGGCAGGTGGTGGTGGCTTCAAAAGGAAGTGGCAAGACATAGCGAGCGTGGGCGAGGAGCCGCTCTGAGCTGAATACAGAAGCACTCAGCAGCAGCTTGTCTTGTATAACGAGGGAGAGAGAGAGAGAGAGGGAAACAGAGGGAGAGGGCCCAGGGATATGGAGACGGTGCATGTCGCAATATTCAACCTCCTCTTTATTGCTGGCATTAACGAATTAGCAACTGGGGTGTGTTTTAAAGAAATAAGGTGGGTTTTGCGTGCATGAAAAATGAAATTCTAACAGAATAAGCATGATCTAATTGATCATTTGAAATGTGTACAGTTCTAACCACTGTGAGCGCTCCTACCTCCTTAGCTAACCAGCTCCTCAGGCTACTTTAAGTGCTGCAAGAATCTGTTTAATTACAGATTTTTAGGAATGATCTGAAAACATTTTTCTTACCTTGTTTTTAAATTTTGAGCTAAATGCAGCTTTGCAGCTTTACTCCTTAGTGTGAGAATTTCTTTAGCATTATACTAAATCATATGATCATGTGATCATTTAGTGAAAATGTGTTCAGTATAGTTATGATTTAAGAGCCACTAAATTTTGTTTTGCAAAGAGGCACTTATTTAACGAGAGTTTAGATCATTATTATATTTTAAGCTGGGCCTTGATGTTAATTAAAGCCAGGCTTGATGGAAAAGAAAACAATGAATTTGCCACAGTGCAAATGTTCTTGGCTTACACACTTATTGAAAATTAGGTGCTGCTTTGAATTGACAGGATTAAAATGTGTCAGTGGTGTGGCTTATAAATAAAACGTGTTGCATCATCACATACCATCACATAACCCAGAATAGCAAACCTAAACATAGTAATTGTGTTTAAGTTTTTTTTTTTTTATCATGAACCATTTTTACTGCAGTTCTTGGTTCATCTTTTTAGCAAACTTTTATTTGAGCTGCTCAAGCTCCGCCCACAGCTGTGCTTGTCCATAGCAGTGGTAGTAAAAGCTGGACAATATTTACAGAACATCTCAGTTACCTATCGAATTATTAGTGCAGAATGGATGCGATGATGAATTTGCCACTATGCTTAGCTAAAATAAAAGACCTTTCACGGGCATGTGAACTAAATATCACTTGACATTAGTAACACATTCTGTTATCCATAATTCCTCAAAAAATGAATGCAATTGAATACGATTTGTGAGAGTGTACATTTATGCTTGTCCAAGCTTAAAACTGACTCTACAAACGTACACGTCTGTGCTCGGAGCATGGATATATGACTTTCCACTGCAGTGGTTTGGACTAGGCCCAGATAAAACTGGGTCTAGAGGCGGTCTCATCCATCCAAGCTTAGTTTAGTGGTCCAGTCCATCAGACAGAGCACAAAGGGAAATATGTAAAATGACACTACTTCATCTGAATGCCATTATCAGTTCTCTTCGCAGATGGAAAGTTCTCAAATTACGCAGCCTTGGTGATTCTGCTTGGCAACCTGATAGACAGCTTAGCAGAGAGAAGTGGAGTTCTGAGCTGCACACTGATCCAGGATCTGTCAGAACTGTCTGTGAATATTTCTCATTGTTTATGAATACAAGACAGTTTTGTGTACTGCCTAGGTGTGATAGGTGTTTCATGAAATATGATATTTTTCTCATTCGCTTCTACTGTTTTCCACATTATGTTTAAGTAACTACCACAGACAAGATACTCAATAGAGGAACTTCTGGACTGAGAGTATCTTTATCTGTCAGGAGCTTCATTACTGAGTGAACTGTGAAAGCTCCTCATTTTACAAATTTAGAAAGTCGTACATTTATAATTCGTCAACCTCAATCAAATATTGCAATAAAAGCTTCTGCATTCTCTGAGTCCGTCTTAATCCACCTGAGCTGATATGACGGTCCACTTAAAAAGATGGTGTTACACCTGCGCCATCCCGAGCGCGTAGCCCATCACCCGAGTACTAGGGACAACTGCACTCGGGATTAGGTATGTATGGGAGCTGAGTAGTGAGGGGGGATCTGGCAACCCAAGGGCTGTCAGATCCTCCAGCACAAGTCCACCTGTGATCTGTTTCAGTTGTAATTAGGAACAAGTGTCTACGTCGTGTGATTGGTGCGTGAATGTGGTGTGAGCATATATATTCCCAGTCGACCCAGATAGTCTTTGTGAGGACACCGTTCTACTTGTAGAAGGTTACAAGGCTGGGTTGCAGGGTGGCTTCTGGCAGAGAAAGAAAACAGAGTTGGGAAACCTCAGCGGCGTCACAGTGAGTGAACTTGGGACTTGGGATTCAAGTCTAACTGCTGTTGTGTTTTACAGACTGAGGCAGTCCTTCCACTCTGGGCTGCAAGCACAGTATCAGAGATTTCCAGTCCAAGCTGCTATGAGAGCCCTGCAAGCCACACTTCTCGAAAGAGCAAGACACTGAAGCATTCTGAGCAGAGCCACTTCGGAAATAAGGATTCTTGGTTGTTTTGTTTTGATCTTTATTAAAAACTGCAAAAAACTATATCACTCTGTCTGTGCGTCTTCCCTGCCCCAGTGTAACACTGGGCACTCGTAGATGAATAATAAAATGTGAAATAAAAATAAATTTTATTAATAAATACTAGTAATATGTTACACGTTTTGTTCAGTCTCAAGGTCAGTGCTCAGTACATAAAATAGAACAAAGTGAAAAGAAAGGTGGTGATTGGCCACAATGTTATGTCTGTCATTTTGAAGTGGAGAACTACGCAATCACAGTAGACAGTAACTTGTTTCATGGGTGGGCCTTATTTACCTCCATTGACTCAATTGAAAACCTGGAAAATCCAACAGCCGTTGGGGTCTGAGAAGATTTATATTGTAATGAATGGGGACACGAGTGAAACACTGAAAATTCTTTCACTGTGTTTGGGGTGGCGCTGTTTCACGTTTTTGACAAGAGCCATAAACAGCTGTAACGCCATTGAGGAGCTGGAATTAGGAGGGCAACCTTATTTTTATGAGCATTTTTTGGTTTCACACCAATAAAAAAGTATGATTTTTTTGTAATATTTTTCTTGGTGAAACATTGTTTCACATATAGTTATATAGAAACCACTGGTGTGTGTATAAGTTTGTCATGACTGATTTGATGGATGAAGTTTATCGGGGGATTTCCTCCTCTGCTTCTTTTGTTGGAAGATCTTTTAGAACTTTCAGCATGTCACTGTGTGCTAAATGTGGGAAGACCTCTTGCAAGCTTTTAGACCTTTGTAATAATATCTTATATTCTGGCAATTAAGTAATTGTCTTGTCTTGTCTTGTCTTTCTGGAGCAGTTGTTTCTCATTGATTATATGCTGTGGGCTCATGATCCACACCTCAATTGGTCTGTGTTCTTGTGGAAATTGTGGTCTTAGAGTTTTTTGGACAATGTTCTATTGTTGGTTGGTTGGTTTTGGCAAGCAGTGACAAAGATCTTTTGGATGCTGCCCACTCTTGTTTGACTCTTGCTCTCTTTTGTGAGATTGTGGGTGTGAAAGCAGTCAAGATATGCTGTTCATTGCTGCTCCCACTTCTAGTTGTGCTCAGTTGATACACAGCATCCAGGTTCACATCAGGACAACCACTTAAAGAGCCATCTCCGAAAACACTCTCAGTGATGAAGTGGTCTGAAATCCCACTTGATCTCTCCAAAGTGGGGTTCACTCAAGAGCCATTAGTTGCAATTGGCAATTTGCCCGTATTATGTGAAGACTTTCCAATTTCATTGCAGTCCCCTTGTATGCATATGTGTGCATTTGTGTTTTTACATAGCCACATAGCTCTCCAACAGACTTTCCAGTGTAATGATGCCTGGAATGATGCCTGGAATGTTTTATCTGTCCAAGGTACTAATCTTTTCTGCCTGAAAAGTGTATGTCCATGGTAGCCTCGTAAAACTGCACAAATCCATGTTACAGTGATGGAGCCCATGGATCTCTGAGTTTTCCTTACTAGGTAAAGGAATATCCAGTGATTTGTTCTTCTGTTGTGACAAAACTGTTCCTCACAAAACAGCAACAACTAGTTGTGTAAGAAAAACAGGGTCAGCACCATAAAACAAGATAAAGTCCATAGGAATTAAGCAAATGATATTACATGACATGTGATGTGACTAGCGTGACATACAAACAAACAAAAGGGAGAATGGACACTTCCAGGTCAGAACATCGTTCTAAAATAGGGAGTCTTACAGGTGTCAGAACTGAGTGTATTCGAAAGATAACAAAAAAGGCTCAATGTTACTTTTTTGTCATCAGCAGCTGTGTTCATGTACATGGTGCAACATAAAGCAGCATTCAACATACACGCAACACTTGTAACAGTTGTCTGTGTTAACAGTACAGTGTGGGTGCTATGTAAACCCTCCATAATGATTAGTATTGAGAAATATGTGTGATTATTGCACATGTGGCAGTGAACAGCATTGAACAAAGTGCAAGGGATGACAGAAACAATACAGTACTAGACAATGTAGCAATGTGTCATATTGGTATACAAAGGGAAGGGGAGAGGAGGCAGGTTAAACTGGGACAAAAACAAAGTTTAATAAACCACAAATAAAAGCAAGGCAACAGGAACAGAGAAAGAAACCCGACCACAGAATAACAGAAAGCAGATCAAACAAAAAGGCAGCAGGACTCGTGCTCCCGACTCTGGTATAAACTAAAACAAAGAAACAGGCAGGGCTGCACGCAGGCAGGCAAGGGAGGGCAGGAAGCACTGGAACCTCCAGGCAAAACCAGCAATTAAACTGGGCGAGCACGAGTCTGCAAAAGAATCAGAAAACACAAAGGGCATGAGTAACAAGGCATGGAACAGACGGGCACAGTCACAACAAGATAGACAAAATACAGACCCGCTTGACTCGGGGCAGACTGGGCTTAAGTAGTGCACGGGAAGGGAAGACAGGTGAGACTGTGATTGACGAGACGAGACACAGGTGCGACAGGTAGGGACGGGCTGGAATCCAAACGGAACAGAGGACTAGAGAGGGAGGAAGGGGCCAAGGGGAAGAGGGAGGAGCAGAGGGGAATGGGATACAAGCAGACAGGGCACGGAGGTGGAAAATGACAGAGGGATGACAGAAATAAACGGGAGAACTAATACTCTGGGGAAACAGGCCAGTGTCTAACGGGGGAAGGCGAGGCGACCGTGACACAATGTGTCAGTTTTGTGAATGGGATGTAAAGATTGCTCAGTAATTGGGGGAGTGGGTCCATGCTAGTCTGAGGCATGCTGTTGGAAGAGACATGACACTCTTAAAGTGTTTTTAAATGTTTGAAAGGTTATGGACAGTTTGTCATTGTTCAGTTAACACCATTTTTGGTTCAGCCTTTTTTTTTTATTACTCAGTTCATCGTAAAAATCATTTGATTATAATTGACAGTTATGGCCTTATAAAAGTGACAGTCAGTGCAAACCACTGTAGGTAAAAAAATCTAAAGCATTTTTTAACTCTGCTTCCATTAGTTTTACAAGACTGGTTAATCTTTCTGTCATAGTGTGGTTAATCAGAGGGAATTATAGCACAATGAACTGGCACGTGCTGGTCTGCCAGCATTGTTGGAGTAACAATAGAACAACTGATACAGGGAAATGGCTTCCTGCCAAAGCAGATGAGCACAAAAGGCAAATCCAGAAGTGTCCATCCGCAGCAAAGCATATTGTCAGCAAGAGAGGGAGAGAGTGTGCATTAAATCATGATCGTTGGACATCATAGCTTATTATATAACTTCCCTTTCAGTAAAAGCTTATTTAGAAGAGCAATAATCTAATATTGAATAGTGTTTTATATCACTAACCAATATATTTCTATATATTAATATCAATATATTAAATACCCATTCTTTTCTAGTCTGTTCATTTGAATTTCTGTTAAAATACAAAAGATCCACAATAATACTGAATTAATATCAGTGTAAGCAGATAGAAAATAAATATTGTACTCAGACAGAGTTCAGTGTTCATAAACTTCACTTGTACTGCTGTGTGATAACACACACACACACACACACACACACACACACACACACAAACCCATTTACTTTCATGTCGTGATGATTATAGTCTCATTGTTCTGTGGAGAATGATCCACCTGTTTGGTAAATGGATCTGATAAAATAGACAATAAGGTGTGTATACCTAATAAGATGACTTTTTGTATATAATCACAGTCATAAAAAGCCTTTTTGTTGCTCTTTGTTTTTGTACACCATTTTAAAACACCAATTGCACCAATTGCACAAACAGCTTTGAATGGACCAATATTGCTTAGAATAAGCTTTTAACCTTACATATATTAAAGTTCAGAATATTTATGTCTTTCCTGTATTACAGGAGTGTCAAATGTTATCTACAAAGTGCCTACAAAAGTATCTACAAATGTTGTTACACTTAAGCTGGAGCACACCTGATTCCACTTGGTCTCAATCTTCAGACAGACGGACTACATCTGACTCTGCAGAGACAACTGGACATTCTTGCTCTATAATGTTAACATTGTTTAACTTATCTATATTTTAAGCTTTTGGTTCTTGTAACAGCCTTTCCCTGCAAATCTGTCTGACCTCTGCCATGCCTTGTGGCACTTGCGGTTGATTGTGGCCACAGAGGGTGCTGCAGTGTGCATCTATCATGATAATATTGAGGACATCAGGCTTTAGAAGCCCTGACAAACATAATAACATGCTGTTGAATGGCTTCACATGTATTTGCTTTTGTTGAAATGTGTGGTGGAGCATGTTAAATGCAGGTTGGTAGATGTCATGAAGGACGTTTTGTGACCTGTGATCTTCAGTCGAACTCCCATACTGTACCTCATTATCCATGCATAAGATATAGCCAATTGCTCTACACGTGAAGGTGTCACACTTGATTAAGAAAGTTTTGGTGGAAGTGGCTTTAATTACAGATATTTTCTTTTTATCCACAGGGCCCTACCAGCATCCTGGCTACCAGGGAGAAAATGGCGGGCACGGCCGAGCATCTATTTCCTGTTTTCGCTGCCGGGAGATGTGCAAAGGGGAGGTGGTGCGGGTGCAGAACGTCCACTTCCACATCAAGTGCTTCACCTGTCAAGGTAAAGAACTCTGCTCTTGATTTGACACAAAAATGCTAACATGGCAACAATTTATGAATGCTAATGGGAACCACTTAGCTTGTCCTCATTTGCATAATGCAGTTTGGTCCCTCCTGGATATAGTGAGATTAACGTTAATATTTCTCAATGTTAAAGTGTTCAGTTAATTCACTAAGCCCACTCTGCAGGATGAGTTTTGATCAGTCTTAATCTGCAAAGAAAGGAATACAATGAGAAAAGCATTGAGTTGTAGTACAAAAACACTAAAAAGGAAACAATAAAAAGGAAAATGTTTTTACCTTTTATTAAAATTTAATCTCAGCCTTTTGGAATGTTAGACTAAATCGAGGGGTATTTCTCTTTACTGCCAATGGCTCATATGATTTCTTGTTTATTATGCAAGCTGTTGCTATGGCACCCATAGGGTGAAATGACCAAAGGGAAGCTTTCTGTTTGTCTTGGGATGTAGTTAAAAGTGAACAGGCCCTCTATCTGTGTTTTTTATATAATTTTTTAATTCAGTTTTGTTGCATCTCAGTCACTCTTCTCTCCCTTGCCCTCAACCTCTCTCCCCCCTCCCTCTGTATTCAGCCCTGTAAGCATTAATGCTTCTACAATTTTCAGCCATGTGCATTTGTGGAAACAGAGAAACTCCCACCCCCCACACACACAGGTTCATCTATGCACATACTTTGAGCTTATTCAGCATTTCAGCCGTATCTCCAAATGCCTCTGGATCGGATGTTCAACCACTGATCAAACGGGTGTTGCATGGACTCTTTTGCCAGAGTCAGCACGTCATCTTTACTGAACTGCCATTCAAGGCCTATGAAAGACTGAAGTAAACAAGCATAGCAATATCACAATGCAGTCCTGGTAAGGACCCAGCAGATGTGGGATACCAATAAAGAAGGTCTGTACTTTCAGAGCTGCTCCAAGTCATGCATGAAATCGATTTCCACTTCCCAAACAAAAAGCCACTGATGATTAACCGAGTGTGCCAAAGGACCATGTACCCATTGCTCATCAGCATAAAACAGCAACAAGTCAAAATGCATCAAGGCTGCAGCACCCAGAGGCCCAAATCCATCTATACATTCTAGCTGCATGAAAGCTGGAGGTTAATGAATTTAGACTTTAGCATTCAATATCAAAATGAAAGTATTATTGAAAGTCTATTTTTCATTTGTTTTCAGGGCCATCTAAAGGCATAATACTTTCTAGGAAAAAAACATGTCATGTCAATTTCTTTACTGAAAGAGTCACTATAAAACACTGAAGGCACATGACAATATATATATATATAGAAATACCTGTTACAAACCACATATAAAATTAATCCTACAAGCTTAAAATGTCACCGATAATCTTTGTGCTCATAGTGTTTGATGATGGCAGTGATGAATTCTGTCTGTTCTAACTCACCAAATGACTGAGATATTATTCCTACGAGGGTAGAATAGCATCTCTGCTCATCTGCTTGCATATATTCAGAAAAATGGGAATGCTACTAAATGTGTTTTGTGTTTCAATACATAAGACATTATTGCTATGGTGAGTTTCATAATATGGCAAAGTTTGGTGTATTATTCTCTCAGTTTTTGCATTGCTCTCTGTAGACAGCCTAACATAACAATAAATCAGCATCAGTTGTCCTATTATCTGAGTGTGTGGTAAAAGAACGGCATTTAAGAAATTGCGAGTCAGCTTGTGCTAACGACACAGTCAGCAGCTTCCACAGACGGGGCAGAGAGTGGGCAGTCACGCAACCACCCACCACTTCAGTCCAACAAATAAATACAAGTTGCTAGCTAATAGCAAAGCACGTAGCTGCTTTGTGTCATTGGGGTTGATGAAGGCCTGTGTGTGTGTGTGTGTGTGTGTGTGTGTGTAGGTGTGTAGGTGTGTGTGTATGTGTGTGTGTGCGTGTATGTGTGTGTGTGTGTGTATGTGTGTGTTTGTGTGTGTATGTGAGAGAGAGAGAGAGAGAGAGAGAGAGAGAGGAGTAACTGAGTACATCATGTTATGTATATTAGCTCACTAAGGTAGCTGCTTAATCTAACATCTGCCTTCTGCTTGTTTGCTTCAGGTTATGAATAAAAGGGCCCACATCTAAGAGAAGTGAATGTTCTTCACTTTTATTAACATAAAAGATTTTGCTGAACTATGTAAACCTTTTGTAAAGTTTCAAAACACAGGTACCAAAATGAAGTCTTAACATTGCATGACTGCCACCCCCCAATCACTCAACATGATGCCAAACAATGCAGACATCTATTTCTGTTGTACTAGAATTGGCAGTTAATGTTCTCCTCCAAACATGTTGTGTTTTCCAGTGATGTTGTGGCCATTCCGAAAGATGTGGTGGTGGTGTTTGATAGGAAGCACGTTACCTTTCGTCCTGCCCAGCTTGGTAGCATCATGACGCTGGGGGATTAGCTACTGGGTGGTACAGGCAGTGACTAAAATTGGTGGGAAAATCAGGAAAAAATATTTGAAACTTTTATTCACCAGTCCATATATGAGCACAATAACCAATGTAAAATTAAAATTCCATAATCATAAAGAAACTGCTTAGTTGTACTGTTAAAAATCAGTATCATGGTATTTATCAGGTTATCAATTATGTAGTTGATAATATTGAAGTTGTATGACACCAGTCAATATCAATATCATGGTACAGATGATCATCAGTCATGACACAATATCATTCAGTTGTCAAAAGTGTGTTCATTGAGTTACATCATAAAAAACTGAGATAAACTAGTACTACCTCTAAAAATATTTTCTGATGGTCCACTTTTTCCCCTGCATTTTTCAAAGGGCTTCCCTTAGAGAAGGCCACCTCATGTATTATATTCAAAAAGAAAGACAATACATGAAAATCGGAACAAATGAAACTCTGGCACACACATTATATAAAATGTATTCTCTC
>JBBPDB010000001.1:41305462-41318403 GCA_037974465.1 Brachypetersius altus | reverse complement strand
CTGATTTTTGTCCCTATTTATACCCTGTTTGAGTTCACCCCAGTTATCTGTCCATCGCCTCATTTACCCTGTCTGGAACCGAGTTCTGTTCTGTTAACGGCGATATTTTTTTTATCGCGCGATAAGAATCTCGCGCCGTTAACGGCCCAGCACTAATATATATATATACACACACACAGTAATTCCACGCTTTTCGCAAGGCTTATGTTCCAAGAGCACTTGTGTATAGTGAAAATCTGTTATATATATATACATTAATAAATAAGTGTGAGCAAATTATGTATTCTATTATCTATTGATCCAGATCTTTACATTTTCAACAATTAACTGCTCCTCTAACAGCACACAACAGATGGATTACAGCTTATATGAACTAAAGAACACTGTTCTCCATGTTACCTTCATTGATGTGGACATCCTTCTTGTGTCTCCTGCCTTTTTCAGGTCTGCTTTCTTTTTTCTTTTCCTAAAAACATATTAAACACTTCCATACTTTAAACTAGCACTGCTTAGCTGAAAGCACTTCCTTTAGGTATTAATGAATCCTTTGAATTAATGAGTCTTCAAAAGCCAGAGGTCAATGCCCTCTTAAAAACGAAACATTATCCACACCTCTACAAGCCAGAGGATTTTGTGCATGAAAATGTGTCCCAATTAAGAGCTTTTTGATTAAAAAGAAAGTTGAATTTACTGAGAAACAGCGGATTAGGGGATTATAGGTAATATTCTTATTGCACTGCATATTCAGATAAACACATCCCTCTAAATTAGCATTAATAATCAACCCTAACTAGGCACCGTTTAATTGAATGAATCACTGATTTCTGTAGAGTGGTTTGCTTCGAGTTCCTTGGGCCCATAACTACACATTTTGCCTTTTAAAATTAGAATGCATTGCAGGCTTTGATCACTGAAACACTTGTATGCCGTAAATAAACTGAACTGTTTGGAATACAGAATTCCTTACCTGATGATGTTTTCCGCTAAGTTTTTAGACTTATTCATGACTCTGTCTCGGTCCTACGCTCTCTGCTTGTGTTTTTCTTTGTGAGAGATGGCTAATGATCTTCACATTTTTCTGTGATAAGAGCTCTGTCTCCATGCAATCATAAAGTGTTACAAAGACAAGAGAAGGTGATTCATGGATACAAGATAAGAGCACATATGTGGTCTTTTCTCACTCTCTCTCTCACACACACACACAAATATATACAAATGTCATGCCAGGAGCACCTACAAGGAGAGTCTGTATCGTATAAAGAGAGAGGTATAGAGATGGAAAAACTCACATACAAACCACATGCTAACACACCCACCTTTAAAATAGCAATATACTGATCTCTTAATAACTGCTGTGAATCCATCTTTAAGCTCAAACAAACACACATGAGATTCTGTTTAAATGAAGAAGTCTCAAACAAAATGCAGTCCAGCTTTGCCGTGATCATGGCTTTAAATTCTACTTTATTAAATTATTTGCCGAATGCCTCATAAGCTCAGCCACTCTCCCCGAAACCTTTTGGGCAGTACATTTGTGATTGAAAGAAACCTTTTCATCTCCCTCAAAATGCTCCAAAGCACAGTGGCCAGAGTCTACTGAAAGCTTATTTTTTATTGAGAGCAATAAAACTAGCAGATCATATTAAGACAGAGCAAAGGCTAAATAAAGTAACAGCTATGGGAAAACAACAGCAGCTCTTATTAGGTATTTGTTTGTTTGTGTCAGTATTTCCAGCCAGGGGCAATGGCATTATTAGACTATTTTCAGCATTCTTTGTGGTAGTCTGTCCCCAGAGTTGAATCCAGAACATCCCCAGAGGTTCAGGTAACAACTAAATTAGCTAGTCCATACATGATGAAATTGAGAGCAGAGGGGGAAACCCAGTGTGGTACAGCATCCACATCCTCAGGACACACAGCTTCTGGGGAAAGAAAGAAAATGTACTGTACATACTACTAGACAGAATAAACAAACATTTGTAGAGTCAGCAAATGCGACTCACCCTTTAAATAAATAGGAACATAAACACAAACATTCTCTGAGTCTTATTTGCACTCTATTATAAATGCATTCTAACCTCTCTGGTTCAAAGCATTCTCATCTGATTCAGTCATCTGTCTTGCACTCATCCGCAAAGTATGGACAGTCTCGCCAGATGTCAGTCCTCTTTTCAGGAGATCTACACCAAAGAAGCACACACAAACACTCACTGACATATCTGTAATAAAACTAACTGCATTTTTAATGTAAATAAACTCAAATATGAATTCATGTCCATGTACAAGAGTGTTTTTGTGTTTGTTCGTGTGTGTGTATTTATCTACCCCAGCAAGTGAAAGACTTACTCTCCATGATGGCTTCCACATTCTGAGCATTAGTCCTGGCACTGCTAGACCACTGGTTGAGCATTACAGAGTGAACCCCACAGAGAGTGAGCAGATACACACACTCTAACGGAGCCTCCAGAGCCAAGAGGGCCTTACTGCACAGTTACAGAGGTGGAAAAATAGAGGGGAGGCTGCTGTTAGGTGTTTCATCACATCAGTATGACATCTTTTATAAACAAGAGCACACAAGTGCTCTATAAGCCGCTAGAAGCTAATTCTGAGATTTTATATAAAATATATAAAACCTCAGTTTTATAAAATACTGCACAGATGGAATCACGAGTGTATTCTCACCTTTTGTGGACATCCTGTTGAGACTGACGAAGCATGCTACTGTTGTTCTGGACCAGATCAAAAAGCATTGCCATCTGGCATTCTGAAAAGAAGGTTGTGTCTATAGTAAACAATAGGGTGATGTAGTGCAGGTAACTGTAGGTAACACAGACTAAAATGAATAAATAATGAAATGTCAGCAAAACTTAATACCAACACGCTATTTCAAATGTCACACAGAACAATTACACTGGCAGTGCTGGTCTTTTCAATGCCAAGGATTCTCCGGATTCTCTGGTGCTCCACTGTTCTTCCACTTTGTCTGAGGTCACTGGTCTTTAAGATGTTTGAACCTGAACATGATCTTTAAACCTTAGGATACAATATCACTGAAAACTTCTAAAGCCATGTAAATACCAAATACTCTCCGTAAAGACTGCAAGCTACATGGTGAAGTCCATGTGGGGAAGCTTATTAGAAGAAAAGTTGCTTGTCTACACAATCTGCTGCAAACAGTGTATCAAGGCCTTTATGTTCTGTTAAAAAAAAAAAACCAAACTAATAAAACAGAGAGCAGTTCTACACTGTTCCTTAGAGAACATTCGGCGCATATGTTTTTTCATGTGATGGCCATTAAAATAGGCCCTCTGACGTAAATGACAACACTTTAAATGAACAATAATTCTAGTGTGACTATCACAAGAGAATATTACAAAAAGCCAAGAGGAGAGCCTGCAGGCTTGAAGGACCAAATGATATTGGAAATATCTCAAAAGTGAAAAAAATGCAGTATTTGCTTGATTTTCCATTGTTTTCTGTCTAAACACTAAATCAAGTTCAAGTTAGTGTGGCCACTATTGTTTATGTTAAGATCCAAGTGATTATTTTGGAAAAATGCATAGAAATTAACAGTGTGTCCTTGATACACCATATATATTCTCCTTATCAGAAAACTAAATTACTGTGTTTAGCATAGAATTTTGCTGATAAACATGACTTTTCAATGATTGGTGGGTGGCATGTTTACATTTTAAATCGCAAATTAATCAGCAAGCTAATCCATTTTATTAACTGTATTAATAGTGACAGTATGTGTTCTATACACATCTATTCCACAATAGAGAGAGCAGCACACCTTTCTGATGAGATTCTTATGTAAATATTACATTTAGCTCCATAGTGTCAGGGTCCATGGGGACGAGTCTCGTAGGACTCAGCCTCGTAGGACTGAGCAGTCAGGACGACAGAAATCCATTTCGATGTGTTTTTATTCAGAAATCAAAACAAAAGGGCACGGTGGCCGTTACAAGCAATAACTACGTTTCCAAACCGGAGACGAGGACAATCGAGGACATAAGGACAATGATCGACAAAGGGTAGACACTCACGCAGACCTTATATACACGACAAGACTGGGGGAAAACACGGGACACCTGGGAGACGCAGACAGGAAACAGGTGGGGAACCAAAAACACGTGACACACAGCAACACATGGCAAAAAGAAAAGGCAAAACAAAAACACGTTGGCCATCTATGGCCCTCAGCCGTGACAGTGTTGAATAAAATGAAAAATCAAGAGCAAAGTGATTTTACATTCATTATGCATAAAAGATAAAAAAAAAAAAAAAAAAAGATTTTTACCTCACATTCGCCTGACTAAGCCTTGTGTTCGAACAGAGCAGTTCTCTGTATTTGCATTAGGTTAACACACAATGCAAAAATGCTAACCTAAAAAATATAATAATGAGCTATTGAACTGGTTTGATTAAACTCCAGTATAAACTTTTAATGATGCTTTGGGACTGCTACTTATGAACACAAGGCCACATCAACAGTGGAGCACACCATAAAAGGCACAAGAGAGGTTTCTTTATTAAAGTGCCCTTCATTTAATACAACTGTTCTCTGAGAAAAAATAACATATTAAGGAGGCCTTCCATCTTAAGAAAATATCCTCATTGCCTGAAGAACAAGACAAGACCAAGATCATTAATTTGTGGCCTCAAGAACATGACCAGACTTGAGCACTACAACACTAATATAAACTTCATGACAGTGAAGTTATTACTCTTTACCTCCCACCCCTCACTGCCAGTGAAGGACAAAGCCTACCCTGGATCCATAAAAAAACTGCCTTTATTCATTCTTACAGATGGTCTTTCTAAGGTGAAATTGTTCAGTTCTTTTCAACTTTGGGTCTTTGTGTTTGTTCACCGTAGTAAAGAATGAGAAGACATCTTGAGAGATGTCTTCAGAAAGCAGACGAAGCCACTGGTAAATGAAGAAGTGAGGCATATGATAAACGAAGGACTAAACTGAAGAATTAGTGGATTTGACATTTTTGATGGCTCTAAGATCCCGGGAGAGTGGAGGCTTTCTTGGATGACTGCTCTCATCTATCACAGCAGTTCAAATGAGATTTGGAGAACTGGTACTTTGGAATAGTGAACAAAGGTGATGAATCATTTTTATTCAAAGAAAAAGAGCCTGCGTTCACTGCTGCATTTTTCAATGAGCTCTTTTTTCCCCTGTTGCTTTACACCTGACTGCCCAAAACAGCTATTTTTCCATGAAAAATTCACAGTTTAAGTGGTTAGAGTTATGTTATTATTCTGAGAAGCTATATTTTTGAAATGGATTGTGAAAGTCAAATTCATCTCGTGGTCTGTAGACCATTTCTTACATAATGGTGCAGACAAAACAGTTCTGAACATATTTACTAAAGAGAAAAATGAGAATCCTTTGTAGTAAATATGTGCATATGCCAATCATACAGCTGGCAACAACTAATACTAATAAACCCAATAATTGTTAGTGTCCATGTGGTGCATGAAAGTCATGCAAGAAAAATACATGTAAGAAGCCAATATCACATTCTCAGAAAATAATAATTTCTCTGCCATGAAACTGCATCATTTCTCACCCGCAAAGAAGAATGTGCTTCCTAAAGCTGTTGTGACACTGAGATTAGAAAAGAATTTGTTCATCATTGCCTTGGCAATCAGAGTGTGTGAAACGCTAGAAAGAAATGACCTTCTGGCTGAATGTTCCTGATGCCTTAGTGGGCTGATGGTGCAGTGAGCTTATTCAGAGTTCATCAGGCATCCAGGCTGGTTTTTTTCTTCACTGTCACCAAACACAGTCCGAAGGCATATTTTTTCCTCTACTTCAATCATAGTGGCTTTGATCATGGTAGTCAATGAGCCTCATTCTTTGTGTTTTCAGAACTCGATACAGAGAAGATTTCAGCTTTACTCTTATTTTTCTGCCTTTCACTCTTTTCAAAACCTAAAAGGTTCACCGTGCATAACACCTTTGTATTAAGAAGAAACGCTTACCCTTGTAGTAAAATATGCAGGTGAAATACGTTTTCATGAGAACATTTGAATAATATAAATATCCCATATTAGCTTAAACCACATATTGCTACTAAAATACATAATATATGTAATAATATATTTACTATAATATGTATTTACCATGTCATGGCATGTTCATATAATATATCCCAATGCATTTAATGTATTTAGTTATGTGTATATTCCTTTGCACATTTATTTTTGGCTTTGAGATATGCAGGCACACCTAGGACCAAATTTGCATTTCCAGTTCATCTGTTATATCTCTTTAGACTATGGGGGCTCCTGGCAGACATAGGGAGGACATGCAGACTCTGCACAGAAAGGATCCTGGCCGCCCCAGCTGGGAACTGAACACAGGACTTCACTGTGAGACAGCTCTACCCACATCGTTCAATTTGATAGTAACTCATTCTCATTCATTTTCAGTTCATTTTTAAACAATGACTTTCCAGAAAGATGTCCATAAAAGCAAGTCAGTAAATGTAGTAATTGAACAGAGTAGTATTGTAATGTAACCTAATGTCCTGGAAATGTAATTTAGATGTAAATATACAGCATATTTGGTTTAATACATTAGTATTCAATATTTTACTTTTGTGGCGGGAAAGGGGAGGTAGAAATCATTCCTCTGCTCAAAGAACAGATCATTTCATCCCTCTGTGGCCGTATAAACTGCTTCCAAGGATGGAACATGTACATATATATACACGTTTCATCATATATGTTGTATTTCATGTCATTAATTTGAATATGTTTGAATGTATTTCACACATATGTAACATCATCCGTCCATCCTCTAAGCGGCTTATGCCAGTGCCCAGAGGGCGAAACGTCCTGGAAAGGTTACCAGTCCATCGGAGGGCACACACACACACACACACACACACACCTAGGTGTGATTTAGAGTCTCCAGTCCATGTGAAATTCATGTCTTTGGATGGTGGGAAGGAACCGTAGCTCCTGGTAAAAACCCATGCAGACACAGAAAGGACCAGGAAGCAAATGCAGTACCTTACATTTAAATTCATACTGTATATTTTGATATTTTATATTTCAAAAATCACAAATATACATGCACAGCCAATCCATATATCGATATATATATTGCATTGTATTTATAATCTCTTCTACATATATTTCAGACACTTTTCTGTGTGGGTAAGACCTGATCTTTGAGAGACTACCTGCAGTTTTTAAAGTTCTTGGGCATTTGAAGGCTTCACCTTTAACACCACGAACATATCCCACTGTTTGATCTCTAAAGAGGAAACAAAATGCCCCTGTTCCTCCTTTCCTTTCAATCCCCTCCTTGGTTAATCACTCAGCCGATGCCATGGGGTCAGTACTGGCAGTGAGCAGTAAGAGGACTGAATGTGAAGAGAGGCAGCAGTGGAACTTTCTCCCCGTGTAATGAAGTAACTGGTGACTCCTGATAAATCCTCTCAAGAGTGCTTCTACCCCACCACATTTCACACCAAAGCCATGAGCCCCAGGCGATCTACTTAGATCTCATCCCACACCCCAGTCTCCCAGCATGGGAGGGCCTTGACATTATGAACTATACAATATAGGCAGCTATAACACATGAACGCAGTCAAAGCCCGCCAAGTGTTTCCATCAACTTTGCAGTAAATGATGGAGATGATATTTAGGTGTTGTTTGCTTATTATGGAAATGTTCCTCTTTTCTATTTCTTCTAGTCTGCATGCTTTCTTCCCTCCCTGCATTTTAAGTAACCTCATCACCAGTTGCCTCCTTCCGTAAACAAATAAGCGATCAGGACATGAAATGAAACTCCTATGATTGCTTTTCGTGCATTTACTACCTTAAGGGCTGCTATTATCCAGTGACTGTCTTATCAATGCTGCAGTTGAGGGAGGAAAAACAATTTGAGAGGATTAACGTTCATTAGTGTCCTTTGGCACTCAAGGGAATATCTCCTGCATTTTAAGTATTTCTTATGATAGCCTCTGCTGCCTAAGCTTTAAAAAGTAAAAAAAAAAAGAAAAGAAAGAAATTTCATTATGCAGATCTATATTCAATATTCTCTCCTTAACAGCCCTGGATTAGTGAGACAGTGATACCATTACCCTCTCCACCAACACCCCTCCACACCTCTGCCCAAATTACCATAGAAATTCAAGCAGAAGACCTGACCTCTGTGGCTGAGCTGAATTAATCAGCTTTTCTTAGGTCAAGATGATCTTATGTAATTTGACCAGATGCTTGCTGCTCCCACAGCTGCCTCTAAATCACCCACTACATTCCGACCAGTGGTGGATCTTTCTGATTTCCTCAATTATCTCACATTTCATTATCCATTTTCAGTCTGATTTAAAGTTGTTTCAGGATGAAGTATATGTGAAATGTGCCAAGTCTACCTGTGTTGGTCATGCCTACCTGTGTTGTTTTTCAATTATTACAGGGAGAAATGAATGCCTGGACCTGTTTGGGATAAAGTTGCATTCTAGAGAACTGCTGTTAAGAAGGACTTAATTTTATTGTTCAAGATTCTTAAACATTTTTTAACATTCAAGATAAGGTATCTAAAAGGTACTGAAAGATAACACATTGTCTCTTGAATTATGGTTCACGTATTGTGTAAATATGTATTCTAACATGGGTATTAAGTCATTTGCAAGATGTGTTCGTTGTTATTTAGAACGCTGATTCATTTGACATGTCTGAGGGTTCTCAAACAATTAAACACTTGATTCCAGTTAACTGAATTGTTTTGTGTAATCAACCATGATTAGTCCTATTTCTTTCATTTGCTCAAATTTGATCATACTGAACGATCATTTTCTATTTGAAAGTGGTTTGTATTATTATACATTTAGAAAACAAGAGCTCACATGAATCTGAAGATGAAAACTGCATGATTTGATTGAAGGTGAATCCAATCCCAGCTTTCGTCAGCAGCATTCAGACAGAGAAACAGTGAGTTTGTGTTTCAACCAGTGTGTTGGCCTGGAGAATCTCTTCACATCATGATATTTAGACTGTGGTTCATAGAGAACGGACCCCCACAAATATATTTCTTGTTGATTTTCTAAGATGTCAAAGACAAGCATTCAATGTTCTGTTTTATTAGCGGAGAGCAGAGCACTGTTGAAGAGGTTTAAACCAATTTGTTGTTACCGACATCTTCAGTGCCTATAAACACTACCCCATATAAACTCCATTATAAGTCATACATCATTGTAAAAGTTATAATAAATAGAATATAAATGCTTTCAGCTGATAACTGGCAGAGGATGTATACTAGCACTTTATTTACTCTCTTTTGGCTTTCGGAATCACTTTCAGCAATATCTGATGTAATCAGTCACATCGGGTATTCAGTTTGTTTATAAACTTTTTTCATATCTCACCCGAATGAGATCAAGCATCTCACATTATTTGCTCTGTTTTTGACAATTTTTCTACTGTGCTGTGAAGCTATGAGGTAAATCAGTTACTGATGGAGTGACATGCACACATGCAATGTTTTATCCACATTTTTGACTGCAAAATAGATGTCAGTGACATGTCAGGTTTCTGCAGATTGCCTCACAGACCCTGATCAGCTGTACCATTAAAACCACAAAGTGAATTCAATTTAATTTCAATATCATTTATATTTTAAAACCAGTCTTGTCAAAAAACACCTTTTCAGAATCCAAGTCAGAGCGAGTGGGCTAAAGGGAACAGAGGTGAGGAAGAGTGAGGCAGAATAAAGGGAGAAAAGTGACACAGACTGCACAGACTTAATTGCTGCTAAGCAATTGGCAGTCTATGGCTAAAGTAGAAATATTCGGCAATGGTAGTTTTTATGGGAGTCTGTGTGAGGAGTAGTTTCGGAGTCTCTAATCAACAGGAACACAGCAATAGGAACCACAATCTCAAACAGAGCTTTGAGCAGCAGTTGGCCTTGGATGGGGGAGGAGCACGAGGGCAGTCCAAACTGAACCATTCGAGGACACTTGGGCAAGAGACCACAGCGATGGCAGAAGCGGGATGGGGTGGTGACTTGGATCCACGATGGTAGTCAGCCAGCCTAGACAGATCTTCAGAGAAGAAAGGAATGGGAGACACATAAAACTCGGTCTAAGTTTTGTTTTAAGTCTAAGTTTACAGGGTACAAATTACAGCTGTAAAGATTGCATGTAAAGACTGGAATACCTGCCTATTGCAGCCTAACTAGAAAGGGCAGAGCCGAGGGGTATTACAAACATCCCAAATCACTGGCACCCCCCACTTCACTGGCAACAAACTTGTGTGAATGTGAGGAGTGGTGGGATGAGAGTACCAGCTTCATTAACTGGAAGGATATTTCAGAGCTTTACTTGTACAGTAGCTGTCATAATTCTGTATTCGAGTGTGAGCTTCGTTCAAAGCTTTATATGTCAATAGTAGAAATTTATAATCAACACAAAATTTGATCATATGTCAATGTAGTCTTGATTATACCAGAATAATATACACTTACAAACTGATAAAGGTGGGCAGGTATGTCCTAAACTAGGCTGTCTAATAGAATAGAATGGTCTGTGGTCTTGAATGTTGCAGGTTAAGCAAAACCAGCAACGATAAAAATTCTTTTCCAGCAAAGAGTAAACGATAATTCGATTATTATTACTAGGGCTGTTTCAGTGCAGTGAATCCAGATTGGACATTTTAATATACGCGATTCTTATGCAGAAGTGAACACTGTTGGGCCATGTCTTTCTCTAAAATTAGAAATAGATCTGTAATTTGTGAGCTTGCTTGGATTAAGATTTGGTTTCAGTAACGGAAGCTTTATAACAGCTAGTTTAAAGGCTCTTGGTAAATAACCAATACTAAGAGAGCTGTTATTTATTGCTCTTTAAGCAGGCTTGTAAAAACTGAATAGTGTAGATAGTAGGAGACTTTTAGAGGATAATTATAGTTAGAGTTCTGGCTGTCGAATTGGATGAAAGGATGCCAGCCTTTCTGCTGCAGCTAAATTATGAACGGTATCTGCATTGCCTGCATGAGACAGCAGACATTGTTTGAATTTCTTGTTCATAAAATAATCACTACTATAGGTTGCAGGTATCTGTGGTTCTGTGTCTCCCTGGGTCCCAGATAGTTTAGAAATTGTATTGAAAGAAAACCTAGTATTATTTTTGTTAGATTCAGTGAGAGATGATAGAGCCACAGTAAGTGCTCTTGTCTCTAAGGTTCTCCTGCCAGGCAGAATGGAAGGATTCCAGCTTGGTTAATCTCTGTTTATGCTCTCATTTTTGAATAATTTAAGGTGCTTGTTTGATCATTATACTACGAAGTAAGCTCGTTCTGACTAATCCTTTTAGTTGTAACGTTGTCTAATGTGAATCGAAGAGACTTCACTCAGTTAGGTTTTCTAAGTTTGCTGGGCCAGATGGAGTGCCAGACCAGGAGGTTTTTAATTAAACTAAGAGCTGTGGTGGATGTTTATGAATGACTAATACAAAGGCAAGGGGATGTACTTATATTACAGTTGAGATGAAACTCGTGTAATGCAGTAGTGATCTGAGATGACTGTGGTCTGTGGATGAATCCACATGAACACCAAGACTCAAAAAGTGTGAATGCAGTAGTGATTAAATGCTGTTCAGATGCTCATGTGCCCATTGTCTACAGGGGTGCAGGGGACTGCATGCGCACTCTGACCCGTCTGAGGCTAGGCAGCCCAATATGCCACAGACTGCAATACTGACACCTTGCTATCATAGCCAGCAAGAACTTTTTAGTGCTTTGAGCTACAGTAGCTCATATGTGGAATTAGACCAGATGGGCTAGATCCTTATGTTTGTCCAATTTTCTCGCTTCCAGCACATCACCTTTAAGAGCTGACTAATCATGTAATATACTTAATGTTGTAGCATTTTTTTTTTTAAATATATATATAGTCAAAGGTTCCAACTCCTCTATGATTGTCACCTTTCTTTTCTCCCTTGTCCATACACCTTATAAATTCTTGTTAGAGTGGAGAGTCTTAATGGGGAGCTGTAGTAAGTCATAGTTTACAGGAGTACAGTGCTTTAGTAGAAAATTTTCAAACCGGGTAGTAGAAGCCCTGTTTTGTGCTATAAAAGGGTTAAAGTCCTTGAATATCTCTGTGCACCAACAGAGATAATGTGCTAAAATATCCCAGCAAAGTGGAAAATTGATACCTTGTTGTTTTTGCCATTCTTCGTGGGTTTCTCTGCAATCTTAAAAATATCTTTCCTTCCAGCCGAGTCCTGCTGAATGCTCATGTTTCTGTCATTAGAAACAGAAGGAAGTGTTTCCCGTGAGGTTTGGATGCGGCCCTACATTTATGATATCTGTTCGGGTTTATGTGAAATGCCCCTGGGCTTTCGGTTTGATCTTATGCAGAAGGAAATAGAAAGTGGCAGCAGTTTTCGGTAAGTTTGGAGCATCTTTCTTGTGCACATCTGAGCCATGAGCTATTCATTAGTGCAAGGGCACTTTACTGAGTGTCTTTGGTGCAGTTCTGACAGAATGCAGTCATGTGCTGTAACTGGATTACTGAGGCAGCAAGCCGTCCAAGAGGCAACGTGAAAGTGGGCAGACTAAACCATCTCCATAGCAACTGTGTCATCTAATGGGAGCGTTTGAGGGGGGTTGGCTTATACCCGGGAAAGATAATCAGACGCTAAAGAAAACCACCAACTTTCTAGATAGCAGAAGGATTTGGCTGTTTAGATGGCATGTTTCTTGCTATATTGTTGTATAAAGATTAGAGGTGGGCATAGATTCATTTTTTAAATCTAGATTAATCTCATTGTAATCTTGAGATTAATCTAGATTAATCTAGATTAAAATGCCCCCCCCTCCCCCAAATGATCCCAATGCCTGTTTTTATAGTGTAAACCATAAATATGCCTCCAAATGTTCTCCCAGATCACTTTAGTTTCATTTGGAAC
>JBBPDB010000001.1:41271882-41284573 GCA_037974465.1 Brachypetersius altus | reverse complement strand
AAAAACATATTTACGTTTTAAAATATGGATCAGAAAAACTGTTAGTGTTGGAACTGTACCAGTATAGTGACCGTATGAGATCTTTTTTTGGATGTTTGTTCATTTTAATTAGGTACATTTTATTTTTTCTTTTCTTCTATTTCCTCTTAGTTATTATTATTATTATTAGTAGTAGTAGTAGTAGTAGCAGCAGCGACAGTAGTAGTAGTAGTAGCAGCAGCAGCGACAGTAGTAGTAGTAGTAGCAGTAGCAGCAGCAGCAGCAGCAGTAGCAGCAGCAGCAGCAGCAGCAGCAGCAGTAGTAGTAGTAGTAGTAGCAGTAGCAGCAGCAGCAGCAGCAGTAGTAGTAGTAGTAGTAGCAGCAGCAGCAGCAGCAGCAGCAGTAGTAGTAGTAGCAGCAGTAGTAGTAGCAGTAGCAGCAGCAGCAGCAGCAGTAGCAGTAGTAGTAATAGCAGTAGTAGTAGTAGCAGTAGCAGCAGCAGCAGCAGCAGTAGTAGTAGTAGCAGTAGCAGTAGCAGTAGTAGCAGTAGTAGTAGTAGTAATAAACAACCTTCTATTGACACAGGTTATATAGAACCGTTTTTGTACTATACAGAACCCTGTTAGTTTTTCCCTTTTAGTCCTACAGAGTGTGTCACAGAAGAATGTGGTAATAAGGGCCTTGATGGAGGTCTGTATGTTGTCCCAGTGGAGTCCAGCTGCAGAGGCTAATGCTTGTGCCAGAATTCTCTAGGACCCTGCCAGTGTGTCTCAGCCAGAGCATTCTGCAGGAAGTGTCTCCCTCTGTGATCTAGTAATTGAACTAAGGAGATGTAAGAGAGGCTGTTTTCACAGGCCAACTAATCATGCTTTGGTCAGCCAGAATAGGTCATTCACTTCACACAGTCACACAGCCCAGAGTTATTTAGCTAGGATTAGGATTCTCTCCTTACAACCTTTCCTGGAACTGACTGAGACTGCCAATGCACTGCCATTCTGAGCCAATCTCCGCTGCCAGAACTGAATCCAGGCCAGCAAAACACAGCCAGATACGAAAAGGTTAGTTTCAAAAATCCATTGTTAGATTTCATCTTAAAATGAGAATGAGAATCACAAGCATACCACACAGGTAAGAACATCACAATACTTACAAGAACAAGTCACAGGAATAACCAAACATTGTCAAACTATATATGTAGAGTTGGTGTCGACTTGGTCTCCCCAGATCTCAATCTGATAGCTTATAGGATTTAAAGGATCTGCGACTAACGTTTCAGTGCCAGATATCACAGCACAATGACAGAGGTCATGTGTCAACAAGTCAGGGCTGTTTTGCTGGCATGAAGGGGACCTACATAATATCATACAGGTGGTTTTAATGTTATGTGTCAGTGTATTCCACTGAGAGAATGGGGCTGATATAAACTGAGAGGCTGAAAATATCTATAAGTAATTACGATCATACAAAAACCATTCATCCAATAAACAGTGCTGGCACTCTTTCATGGAGTATAAACAAAATGAAACAGAAACTCTTTATGATTGAGTAGGTGTACAAAAAAGACATCACCTCTGTGTAAATAGGAATTTCCTAAAATAGATTCCTTTCAATATATTTTAGACACTGGGAAGAATGGTTTAGCTGTCAATAGGCATGGTAACAAAAGGAACATAACATCATCCTATTAGAGGTTAGACCAAATTACACCACTGCATTATGCTGTTTGAATTCTGGATGCCGGATGGAACCCAAAAGGGCCATTAAACAAGCAAATAACTATTTAAATAAGCAGAAAGCTCAGAGATGGGGGAGTTGAACTAGAGATGTGCCGACTGGCAAATTTGGGTTCCTCTCTGTATGCACCCTAATGCAAAAGTATTGTTGAGAACTCATGATGGAGACATGGATTGGCAGGTGATGCAATGTTTGTGAAACCTTGTGTCTTCAAAAAGAAACAGAATGCCTCAGTCACAGTGTATCTCACTTACAGGCCCATATTCTTTTCAATTAGTGCCTTTGATGCTCTCGCTAACTCTTCCTCAGCAGCTTCATCTGATGACATTTTATGAAACTTCGATAAAATAAAAATAACTGACAGTCTTACACTAATGCTCCTACAAGCTGAGAATAAAAAAAAATGTGATAAAATATACATGGGGAAATGATAGGGAGAACTATTAAATGGGGTTATTTTCTTGCATATTTTAGAATAATTACGAACCTTAGGTTCAGCAAGTGTTACAGTTATTAATTCATCATGGAAGAGGATGTCTCCAGGGAATCATTTTTTCAGCAATTGTAATAGACAGAGAATTTTCATTATCCTGCCCATAATCATGACTGAATAATGCAATTATCAGTGTGGAAATATATTAATATTCTTCTTTGAGTTCCATGGATGATGTTCATGGTCTTACTGATCCTCTACCTTGCGAGATTGATTGGTAATTCAGTGTTTGCAGGGGTGGCTCCTCCAGGTTGATTGATTATTCAGTGTTTCAAGTGGTGGCAAACTGTGCATGACTAGGGCTGGGAACAGTCTTTGTCTTATAATGTTCTTGTTTTACTGCATGTACATCTTGATTTGTGGGGCATAGCCAATATTGAAATAACCCTAAAACCAGAAAAGATTGTTAGCATGATTAGTCATTAATGAACAGCAATGCTAAATGTGCTGCATTTAATGAGGAACAGTTCAATCAAAATGCATTGATAGTCGCATGAAGACTACACTAAAGCCACAACAGTGAAACCTACAATAATGAATAATGTATAAAACAAGACAACTGGCAGTGTCAAGCACTAACTTTCAGTCCTCAATTTGTCTTATCAGATCTTCAGTTAAAAATGCTAGTGACATGCTTTTAATTAAGATTATTTCATTGATGGGACAAATTTCATTCTGTTTTATATTTCTTTGTTTAAATGTATCAAAATGTAAACTAGATTTTTTTTCTATTTGTCAGTTGATAATCTAAGGGCTATTTTGATCTTCAGTGTGATTAAATGCAGCACAAATAGGAAAACCACAGATGTAAAAATCTGTGCTTCCAGCAGGACATTTTTTTTTAGCCAGTAGCACTTGTGTTAGAAAGGTAACAAGTTGATGTAAAAAACACTGATGTAAAAATGACACAATATATCTTCTTCAAATTCAGTTTGAATAAGATTCGAATAAATATAACTCTTTTTACAACCAAGCTGTCACAAAGCAGCTTTACAGAGTCCAGGTCCGAGCCCTGAGGCGACAGAGGCAAACAAAAACTGGAGGAAGAAACTTTGGAAGGAATCAAAAGGGGAACCCAAACTCCTCAGGTCAGGAATGTGAGGCTGTATGGCTTAAGGTAATGTTATTTGGTATTCTGTTTAATATTCCACTGCTTTTTTGTATTTGTGCAAGATTAATTTGTTCTATTGACCACATTGTCATACTGTACAGCCCTTCTTGAAAACATAATTTCAGTCTCATTAAGAAATACTCTTTATAAAGCAAAACAACTCTATGAAACCATCTGGATTACTTTAGTTGGCTGTTGAAGCTGCTGTAGGTAGAAGGCGGGCGTTAGGACCCAGGTGCTGCTTGTTAGGGAGTAGCAACCAGAGCCCGTTTAGTAATATTTCTCAACGTTTGTACTCAGTTCAACAGAACAATACTATGATTAGGTGTCAATGACTGTTCATTGCTTAACTTTACTTGTTTCCTTAAGTGAAAGGAAAGGTTTGGTGAAATGCCCTCTATACATGTTAATTCCTTCCTACAACCCTGAGGGCTAAGCCCCCCTTGTGTTTCAAGCCTTCCGAATATAGTGAAACACCTTCTGGATATGCTGAAATGTTTTCACACACATCAACATGTGAAAAGCCTCACTATGCTATATGAATTTATTTTTGTTACATAATAATCTATTTCACATACATCACGTAAGCATTTCATACGTGCGTGAATCAATTTCACCTGTATCTGTATGAGCATTTCAAATGTGTGTGTGAGTGTGAGAAAATACATTTCACATGTGTCTGAGTGAGTGTTTCATATGTGTGTGTGTGAGATTTCAGTAGTGTGGATGCATGTGTGACAGATTCATATGTGAATGTGTGTGTTTCAAATGTGTTTGTGTAACAAAAGTCTGAAATATTTCCTAAACGGTCCCCCATACAATACTGAACTTAAGCATAGCATTATGCACCCTGACACTTAACTTTTCCTGCAGTATGTTGTCTTTGTCTTGTACTGGAACAGAATATTATGCTATACTATTTTCATATTTGGAGCAAGTAGACCAGGCAAAAACACAGTGGGTCTGAAATGGTTGGAGCAATGGAATAATGTGTGTCCAATAGATGCACCACATGATGAATTACCTTCAACGGTCTCAGTCATTCTTCCAAAGAAGAGATAAGACCAGGAAACCTGCAATAACCCTTGCTTTCTGGCATTTTTAGCTTGTTTGTGTTACTTATCATGTACAGAGGTGAGCATAAATCTGTTCGCAATCATTTGAACAGCTGTGTTAGCAAAGACAAAATGTGATGTCAACCAACTGAAATGTTATTTCTTCTCATCACTGGGGGCTTCAGTGTTTGATTTGCCATCTGTGGCTGAGGCAGTGAGGGAGCATTGCTAACTGTGGTCTCACTGTGTGAAAACGACCAACTGGGTATTGTTTTGTGACCATCAATTTAGCAATGTTCAGCATTGGAGGCTCCCCTGCTTTAATACACTTGATCCAGTTCTTCAGCTAATTAACAAGCTGATGCCAGTGTGCTACTGGCTGCATATATGCCAAACAAAGGTACTCCAGGGCCAGTTGACGCTGAATGGTCAGCATTTGGACAGATGTTATGACTTCATTTGTATGCAAAAGAGGAAAACATAATTTTTGCCTTCACCCTGCTTGATGGTCATGCTATTTCATTTTGAAGACAGATTGTCTCCAAGATTAATCTAATAATTAGCTTCAATGAAGATGGATCATCTCACTGACATTAGTTAAAAAATAACCAAAAGAAGCAATGAGCACCCTCACATTTGTATTAGCGCAGTGTTATACGCTTATGCTTTATCTTGTTTTTTATCTTCCATGTTTTAATACCCAGTGGCATAGTAGTTAAAAGTGTCAAACAGCATCTCCACATAGATAAGTACACTGTTTGCATTCAAATACATAAACCCCTTTTGCTGCTATAACAGCTTCCACTCTATTTAGAAGATTTTCCACAAGATTTTGGAGATTCTGTGGGAATTTGCGCCTGTAGAGAGGTAGAGGATTATGAGGTCAGGCACTGATGTTGGACAAGAAGGCCTGGATCACAATCTCCGTTCCGGTTCATCCAAAGGTTTTGGATGGGGTTGAGGTCAGGGCTCTATGCAACCAGTTCTTTCACACCAAACTCATCCAACTATGTCTTTATGGACAACTATGTCTGTCACGCTGCAACAGAAAAGGATCTTCCCCAAACTGTGTCCACAAAGTTGTAATATGCTGAAGCATTATGATTGCCCCTTTTGCTGCAAGTAACAGGCTTAGACTAAACCCTGAAAAACAGATTATCCCAATATGTTTTCCATATAGTGTCTATGAACATGAGCAAAGCACTTAACGTATGTTGCTTAAAGCAGATTGCTGCTGAACTGCACAATTCAGCTTCAGAAAATAAAAATCCACTCCATGATTTTGTTCTAACTTCCAGGACACTTCCACTGCTGGTTTGAGCTAATCTGAAAAGCCAGGCAGCTGGAATTAAATCCGGGGGGGATTTTTACTTCCTGAATTTTCCACCTCAGGCTGATATTGACATTTTGACATACCACTGAATTGGAACAAGTGGTATGTGGAAATTAGTAAAATCATGTCATAATTAGGCTTATCGATTTCAGTGAATCATGTCAGTAATCTCCAGTTATGGCATTTGGGTTGGCTTGTGAACATGAAAAATGTACAGCCTCTTTATAACCGATGGCTGTATTTTTTTACAGTACTTTGTATTTGTGATGTCTCTGTTCTGACTGGGTGCCCTGTACTGTGCCTCATTCTGGTGTGAAGTCAAGTGTAGTCATGTCAAGTCAAGTAGATACTTATTGTCATTTCAACCAAATACACAGTACACAGTGAAATGAAACAAAGTTCCTCTAGAACCATGGAGCAACACAAGAATAAAGCAACACCACAAGACTACACTGTGCAGGCAGGACAGGACTACAGAGAGATTGCAAAAAATATAAAAAAATACAACAATCAATACATTCAGTAGAAGCAGAAACAGCACTGAATGAATACATTATGAAACACTACTACTACTACTACTACTACTACTACTACTAATAATAATAATGTTTCATATTATTCTTATTATTAGCATTATTAACATTTTTTAATACTACTACTATTGCTACTTGTCATAGACTTGCCACCTTTGCCCCGCCTCCAGCAGTCCTTGTCACTGGATTACTGAGCCTTGGTTTTTCTCCTCGTTAGTCTCCGTTTAACAGTCATTATTGTCTTCACCTGTGTTTTGATCTCCTGCCGCCACCTTTTCTGTCTTCTCTTTGGTCAGCTTGTTTATCTTCCTTGTTACCTTGTTATTTAGACTAGATTAGTTACACCCCTCACCTGCTACCTATCTCTGTCTCCCCTATTTATAGCCAGCTTACCCCACATGCAGACCAGGCCTTCCATTTTTCTCCCTGCTCTGATTTGGGCCAGATTCATTTTAGCCCCTGCTCTGGTTTGGGCCAGGCTTACTTTCCATTTCCTTTCCCCCTGCTCTGGTTTGGGCCAGGCTTACTTTCTGTTTCTTTTCCCCTTGCTCTGGTTTGGGCCAGGCTTACTTTCTGTTTCTTTTCCCCTTACTCTGGTTTGGGCTAGACTTTTTTGAGCTAGTTTTGTGTCTTTTGCCTGACACTGCTCTGCTTTGCCATTTTCCTTCATGAATGACTGCTCACCTTTGTATTTAAAGAGTTTTCTCAGCTGCTAAGTGAAGCTAGCCTGTGCTTAAGTATTACATTGTATTTCGTTGTATAGTTTTGTTTTTGGATTGATTTTTGTTTTTGTGCTCAAACTATATGGATTAAACATTATTTATCTGTCCACTGAATTTTCTGCTAGAGTAGAGTTTTCTTAAACCCCAGATCACTTTACAAACTTTAAATTGAAAGAATATAAACATATACATAAGGTACAACCAAAACAAAACCTTGGTTAGCTGCCAATACAACATCACTTTATTCAGTACTTATTTTGTGTGTGAGGCAATGTTTAGTTTATACACTGTCCAATTGTCAAATAAAATGAAATTATGACAAATTACATACAAATAAATCATCCCATTCCTTGCTCATAAAGAGTATTATTCAACACCTGAGACTGGCACAATTTGACTATGGTAAGCAGAATTTTAAAAGGAGACTCCACATTGATATAAAATTTAGATTTTTAGCATTGCATGGTGCAGAAAACCAAACTGACCCTTCAGTGCTCATGTACCAGAATGATATTACACCTTCAAATTTACTGTAACCCTTTTGTAGATCTGACAAGGTGCATTCATGGTGAGCCCTTTGGGTTATGACTACAGTCAAGCTTGTTATTTCAAACTCAAACTGTGAAAAAGGCAATGCAAGGGGACTTTTAAACCCCACTGGTGACGTTATTATTTGACTTCTCTCAGAAAACCTCCTTTCAGGGCCATGCCCACCAATTGTTCAGTCTGGCTACCATTTATAAAGTGAGCACAGTAACCATTACAGATGAATGCAAAGATTTTCAGGGTACTTTTGCAGCAGACATACTTTTCAGAAGAAACTATTTATCTAAAACACAATTTTTGAACAGGCACAATGATTTTGGATGAATTTAGATTCATCATTTTGGTCCCAAATGAAAATTGCTTTCATTTTAATCTATAAAAAACACACTTTTTGGCAACATTCTCATTACATAACTAAAGCAAGGACAACAGCCACTGCTTTAGGATATACAATAGCCACTGCTTAGCTATGAAAGTGCCACCTAATACAAGCACTCCGCTTGCACCACTGAATAACACGGATTTGAGTTTCTGATTATTAATGCACAGATGAGGAAGAGAAGGATACAGCCCATTGCTCTCCTCAAGCATCTGGATGGCACATAACGCAGCTGGATCCCAGCAGTGGGGCATGACTCTTTGCAGCTGAGCAGTGCTTTTACCACATATTCCCTGTGGGAGACACTTTGATAGGGAAAACTGAAATGAGCCTAAAACTGTCTTAACGCTACAAGGCTATAACAAGCTCCAGGCCCAGTCCAGAAATGCAGTTTTAGGTTTCTTTTTTTCAGTGCCACAGGCTCCACCCTTTCATCTGGATGACTTCAGGCCAAATTCCCTTTCGGGGATTCAGTCACACTTGATGATGCATATCAATTAGGAAATTCATGTCTTTCAAAGGAAATTGTTCCAACCGCTCAAATATGCCTGGAACAGCCCATTTTTGCAGAAATTGTTACTAAAAAGCTGTTGCACATCATTAGATTGCTCATCTGCATGCAAGCCAATTTGTAAGTACAGATATTTTAATAGTGCATAATTATAACAGTAATATAATGGTGTATAATAATTATAACAGTAACAGCATTAATAGTATTGATTCTGAAATATCTGAAATATCTATTTCTATTTTTTTTTTTGTTACCAACAGAGCCTCTTATTCTCTTCTGTTACAATCTCTCTTATTCTAACTTAAGAGTTGTTTAGGAAATGTGAATGTTTATGCAGATATTGACATCAGTCCAATACTTAAGAGAAATCAACATTCAATCTTGTTGAAAATGAATGAAGCATATATTTTAATACAGTCTATTTGAAGACACAGATTAAGCAATCAACAAACAGAAGTATGCTTACAGTGTGTAAGCTAAATGGTTATTTCGTTGATGAGTGAGTGGGTGGGTGTGTGCGCGTGCGCCTGAGTAAGAAGATGAGGCGCTGATCCATTGTTCTTTGTTTATACAAAGAATTGTAAATAGTAAACATGATGCAGGTGTTTGGCAAGTGTGATTACGCAAGAGAATAAGGAATATGAGGAAAGTGGCTCCTTGATTCTCTGCTAAAGTGAGAGTGATATTAAATACATTTTTAACACAAAACCATAAACAAATTCACAGCCTTTACAGAATTGGTTTTCAGAAACAGAATTGGTACATCAGATAAAATAACTTCATATGATTTTACAAATACCAAAACTCCATCATCCTCTTAGAGTTCCTGAGTAGTTTGGAGGAAAAAATCCCAAGCTGAACACTGAAGAGAAGACTTCAAGTTACAGCTGGGAACTGTCCATCTCTGCAGTTCAAATGAAGGACTTGGTCGCTCCACCCTCAGAAGGCCACAGACTGCCCATTACAAGTCTGACCTTGATGAAGTGTTTTGATGCTGATCAGATGTCTACATTAAATTTTGCTGACCTGTTGGTAGTTGATCCTCTGTTTCTTCTTTGTTGTCACCTGGCACAGAGAAAGGAAGCAGAGGTGACCATACTTGGGAGCATCTGGCCAGCTGAGACCAGTGCTTGAGAGAGTGACCATCCAGGTTTATTAACTTGACCCCCCATCTTCTTCAAAAGAATGGTTGCTTACTGTGCATTTTCAGTGGTGCCACCACCTGTTGAAAGGCATTTCCTAGACAGGAGCAAACAGAATGCTGTGTAATCAAATGTAGTCAACATTTTGATATAGATTAGGTTTCTTGCATTAAATTGACGTGAGCGAGACTTGCAGTAAAGCTGCAGAGTAAGTGCTTCGTGTATGGGCTCTACAGAGCATTGTGCTGAACCCTTTCCCTGCTTCTTAACAGTGGCCCTTCTCCTACAGCTCTTCAGTACAAATGCCTTGGCTCAGACTACCTATGGCATAAATGCTGACATAGATAAATGTTAGTGCGTACCACTCATATAAAGACAACTGTTCTTTTACCGCAGGTGAGGCACAAGCACAAACTTCATACTTCACTGTGGCAACTGTTTATTTAAAAAAACTCCCCTGGGCCAAGCTGATGTGTACTCAGTTTGTCTTGCCCCAGTCAGCAAAAATCCTATGTGTGTCTTCCCTGTGCCAGTTATAAGAAACTCTTCCCTATATTTTCTGCAGTAGCTAGACAGCATTATGGTCTTATCATTGTGTGAACTACAGAAAGACTGTTTACGTCTGACCATTTATGACCATTTATGCTATATATATTATATACCATACATCACAGGCTCTGTGATAAGAAAAACATTTGAGTGTGTAGAATGTTTTAAAACATATATAATTTCCATCCTACTTTAAAAAAGCCATGCATGGAACTACTCATAAAGAATTGGCCATTTTTGTGAGTTCACCATGTTTAAGTTTTTCTGCAAATTCAGCCATTTCATTCCATCCACACTTAGACATTATATGAAAAATTTCATCCTGTACTGAATTGAGTGTAGCACAGGTATACAGGGAGAACACAATTCATTTAATTATATACATTTACCTTTAAATATTTAATTTGACAAAGTAATAAAACATCTTGTAGAAACTGAATGCATAAGAAAAGTAATCCAACACAGCAGGGGCAAAGTCATTCATTCACTTACTGGAGTTGGAATTAAAACTGAATGGAATAAATGGAAGTGGATTTGAATTGGATTGTTAGGATTTCTGAACTGAACTCAACAGTCCACTTTCTAAGAATGTTTCTTATTACATCACATGCTGCTTCACTACTGTTTACATTACTCTGGTCACTGATTACATTACACTGTTTAAACATTACTCCGGTCACTCTGTTAAATTACTCTGCTTACATTGCTCATGTCACTTTTCACTCTGTTTTATATTGCTGTGCTATAATGGCACAATGCAATTTAACATTCCATTTGCGCAATGAACATATTGCTGCTACATTTATTTATATAAATATATATATAAAAACTATATATAATTTCACTTAACTGGTGGTGCTCCTTGTTTAAGTTACTTACTTTAGATTTGTGTTTCAGGAAATTTCAGATTTATATTTTTTTTAAAAATTAAGATTTTACTTACATTTAGACTTATATTTGCTTGTACTCATTTCTTTATTTTATTTGGGTTTCAGAAAATTTATTATACTTATTGTTTTAATGTTTGCATAGTCAGTAAGGGGCGGTTCAGGATACATTTCACTGTGTGGTGTACTTGTATGACTATGCATGTGACAAATAAAGAATTTTGAAATCTTGAAATATGAAATGCTCACACAGATATATGTGAAATGTATTTTCTCACTCTCACACATATGTAATGCTTATACAGATACAAGTAAAAAAATAAATTCATATAGTATAGTGGGACTTTTCACATGTTGGTGTGCATGAAAACATTTCACTATATCCAGAAGACAGTAGTGAAAGAGAGAGAAAGAGACAGACAGAGAGAGAGAGGGAAGGGGAGAGAGAGTGTATAGAGAAAGAGAGAGAGAGACGGTAAAGAGGGAGAGAGACAGAGAGAGAGATTGATATTAATGTCTCTATTTTAATATCTGCTGAACAGTGGGGAGTCTGCACGGGTTTTACTGAAGATCAGTTGAATTATTTCTTTCTCGGCCCTCAGAAACCAATTAGGAAATTTAATTTGCTCCACATTCGCTCCGTAATGTCCGGAACACATTACAGTGAAATCGATAGGAGCGAGTCCGTCCTGCTGCGTCGCATCCCGCCAGCAGGTGGAAGCAGTGCCTGCAAAATGGTACCTTCCTTCTGAAGAACCTAAAAACAGGTTCCATTTGCCAGTGATCGATCCATGGCATAGTGTTCATCCATCAGAAATGCTGGAATAGAAATTAGAATTCGTCTTTTATTTGTATAGTACATTCGTAGAAATCTGGATTTTTGCTTTATATCTTGGTGGTCCTAGAATTCATTCAAATGTTCCCAGAATTCTGTTTACATATTTTGGGAATTCTATAATTAATTTACTAGTAAATTCTTAAACTGAATTCATTTACAGCATTCATCAGATGCTTTTATTTAAAGACACTTCCATGTGCGACCTACAGGGGCTCCCTTTAGCAGTCTGGGGTTAAGGGTCTTGCGCAAGATTCCAGTGGCTGAAGGTAGGATTCGAACCCATGCCCTCTTGGTCCAGATGCAAGTATTCTACACACTAGAGCTCCACCACCTTAATTCAGCTGGAATGTGCTGGGAAAACTGGAACTGCGGCTGAAATCAAAATATTCCGCTTCAGTTGTGGTGATGTGGGAAGTCAGAATGTCTCTGGAATTCTTTGATTCTGTCTTAATGTTTATGGACGTTTGTGGACATCTGGTTTAACGTCAAGAGAAGCCTTCAGTTCACACATAAGGTTTTAGGAATTCTACAGTTAATTCTAAAATTCAGTTAGAAAATGTTGTTAAATATTTAATTTTGGTTTAAACTGAAATGGTGGCATTAAATCGGGAGGATTTTGCTTTAAAGTTCTGGACGCCCTAGAATGTCTTGGGGGTCCCCAGATTCTGCTCATCCTGGGAGTTCCCATTTAATACTTTAGGAAATTCTTCAGCTGAATCAGAAAACCTAGAATTATAGAATATGTAGGTAAATATGGAATTATGGTTTATGGTTTATATAAGAAGTCAGAATGTCTTTGGAATGTTCGAATGAAGTTGGGGTGTGTGTGTGTGTGTGTGTGTGTGTGTGTGTGTGTGTGTGTGTGTGTGTATGTGTGTA
>JBBPDB010000001.1:41250630-41265457 GCA_037974465.1 Brachypetersius altus | reverse complement strand
ATCAATATGGGCCAACATTTCTAAAGAATGCTTTCAGCACCTTGTTGAATCAATGCCATGTAGAATTAAGGCAGTTCCGAAGGCGAAAGGGGGTCAAACACCGTATTAGTATGGTGTCCCTAATAATCCTTTAGGTGAGTGGATATAAAATATATATAATTCAAGGGTCGATCATTCCTTGTTGTTTATTATGGTGTTTCTTGTGTTAAACGGTTTGCTGTATCACAGGATTGTATCTCACAGCCTCAACAGTTTTGCAAAATTCATAATTTACTTGTTAATGTTGTTGTTAATTCAGTGATTTTCTCACAACAGTACTAGGTATACATTGCCCAAATTTGTTGTACAAACTTTAGGAATCCTTGAGGTGCCGACCAAACCTGACCGCTAGCAAAATCGATTCTGCAGCATAAAAAGATGTGTTAGATCTTGTTATGCATGCGTTAGATGTGTTTTCTAACCTTTCATCCAGTAAAGGAATCCATTGAGGTCAGTCAGGTATCTAGACAGTCAAAACTCTGCTAACTTTATTTTTAAAATGTGAGTCCTCTTCATTTAATGCCATTTCAGCAACCTATTCAATCCATTATAATGATTTGAACACACCTCCTACAATGATACAGGAGCAGTTATTTGCCTTATCAGTGGTGAAATTGACTGTATGGCTTCCTTCCTGATTTACTAGAAAAATAAATAAAAAAACATCCCTTCCTTTTGAGATACATCTACAGCCCTGCTGTAGGATGCATTTTTACAAAAGATCTAGCGAAGGTTACATTTTTTTATCATGGCAAGGGTGTCCTTTTAAAGAACCTTCCACTGACAGGAACCTCAAGAGGTTCTTCCATCGCTTCACTCCGAAGAAAACTGTATTTTTGTTTAGCTCCCAGCATTCCTAGCTGAAAAGATTTTTTTTTCTTTATTTGAGCTTTCCATCATCTACGTTCCCCTCCAAAGGTGCATTCTGGAAAATGGCAAGTATGCTTGAAGTGATTTCTGTGAGTCAGTTCAGGAAATAAATGGCAAGCCAAATGCTCCCAGATCCAGCCTGTTATTTTCATAAAGAGAGGTTAATAGGTTCTTCTAGATTGCGCTATACAAACGTGTGCTCAAGCAATCACACTTTACCAACAGCAGGGAGCCTTTTTGCTCTGTAAAGTTGCTGGATCCTTTGTCCCTCGGTGACCCGAGGTTTGGATGCGTATTTGTTTTTAGTTTTGGTGCAGTCCGTCTGTTTGGTATTTGCTTTGGTGTTGGGGGTTGAGTAAACACATGCATTCCTACTAATACACACAAGAGCCCTATTCATGGTGTATTAGTTCTCCTCACAATAAATACTGAAAAGTTCTCTCCTCATTACATGGATCTTTCACTACCTCTTTCAGCCTTGCACTCCTTTCTGACTGAACCAACTACATTACACTCAGTAGATAAATTGCCTTTTAACTACATACATTCATCGCTAGCATTTCTGCTTTGACTATGAATTTTAATATCTTATTCTTTGCTGTTTGTTCTTACCAGACTTCCAAACAGACAGGCCAATGGAGAGAATCAAGTGGTTCCCAGCAGTGCTTATTTAAATATTGTTTTCCCTGATTAATTGTTAGTCGGTATGCAAATATGAATACTAATCAATGTTTTACCTGAGGCTATGAAGAAATCTTTCATCAGCAAAGAGAATTTGATATTGGTTAAACATATTTCTCAAACAGGCAGAGCCCAATTTCTCATATCTAAAAATGAATGGATAGAAATTCATGGAAAAGTGTAGCATGCAATGTCTACTGATACAGCCTGTGAATATATACAGTCTATATCTTTTTTTCCCACAAAATGCATTTCTCTATATTGGCTGTATATTGCCAATAAAGTCTCCACATGTTTACTGGTTGGGACATGTTTTCTCTTGCATTATTTTACTGAAATTAAATCCATGTACATATTATGGAACAATACATCAATCAGCAGGGGAACCCCACGCGCGGTTCAAAGTGTGTATTACACATCTGAACTATGAGAGAGAAACATAAAAGCATGTCAGGCTCCTCAAGGTCACACGTGCAGTTTTGAAGCCCTCATTAAAAATCAAAGTGAGGTAGCGTAAAACACGCCAACGTCACAAGAGTGAATTATTCAGTGTAATGTTGATGTTTACTGTTGATTCTGAAAGTCTTTATCATTTTCCCTAGGCAGCATGGCGCAGAATGTGGCATGAGCCCAGGATTTAAATAAATATAGCTGCGTGCAGGAAGATAGATTATGGTGATTTCCAATTAGCCTGTGCACCGCAATACTGAGGTGAGTGACGTCGTTATTTTTAATTTTTAAATGTGCAGGTTCACTGAGGCAGGAAACGAAAAGCTATTGACTCCCCCCTCCCCTCCCCTCCCTCCTCCTCCACCACCACCACTACTACCACTCTCCCCTTTAGAAAATAAGGTTCTTGTTAAAGAATAGCCCAAGGCAACAGACTATACATATATTTCAAATAAACCTGCAACAAAAGCTTAGAACAGAAAGGATTTCAAATGAAAATCTTTTCTGATTCTCTTCTAGGGGTCAAGGAGAGATTCACTTTGTCTGGCTATGTCAAACACACAGCTTCTTCTTCAGGCTGAAAATTATTGACTGTTTAATTTTCTGTGGTCCGTCCAGCACCACTAAGGTTTTATTTTCGAAAATAATGACTTTTCTGAGTGATATTCCAGTAAGAATAAGCTACCAAATAGTTTGATAATTCGGTTGTGATTACTTTGCCTTTTTCGATCTTCCACTTGTGGATAACAAATTGAAATTAAACTCATTCTTCAGCCTCAAGATTTGTATGAGAGTCCTTATTCACAGATGGTCTTTTAGCATAGTGTTCAGTCCTAACCAGTTTTCAGCATGTGTAATAGAGGAGAAATCCAAAATCTTGGCTTAATCATGCTAATGTGGCTAACAGTGAGTGGGAGGCAATAGTCACCGATTAGCATGATGGCATTTGCATAATGTTAATTGGTGAAACACTGCTTTAATGATTTGAATGCAGCACGTAGCATAAACCTAATGGTGGGAGAAACCATTTTTATTGGGAAACCACAAAAATCTATAAAAATATGTCAGTTATTGGACTTACTCAGCCAGGTTTCCCCAAAGAGGACAAGGGAAAGAAAAGCCAGCAGCATGGCATGAGGGCACATTAAATCATATGCTTACAGAGACTGAGGACAGCTGTAATAGATTTTCAGGAACCGGGTCACTGCACCAGTATCCTATGAGGGTTTCACTAGCCTTCATGATACGCACCCACAAGACCCAAGCTCTACTTTGAATTTCAATGTTTTAGAGGTGACCCACTGTTTGGTACACGAAAAACACATTTTAAGTTTAAGATACTGGCAAAGGTTCATAGCTCTTACACTTAAAAGGCTCATTTCCTATATTTTTTATGCCCCCCCCCCCCTTCTTCCCCTCCCTGACGTCTCTATAACATTAACACGCTAAAGTTTTCCCAAACTCCCATTTTTTTTGTCACTGTGCTCTTTAAGACTAATAAATGCAAATAATCCTTACTGACTGAACACACTTCATTGTGTGGCCATAATTTGGTCTAGAGGAGTCTGGATAGTGGGATAACTGTAAAAGGACTCCTTTTTGTGACCTCAAAAAAGCAATCAATCCAACCATTTTTAGATAGGCGTATATTTTGACTGTATGGAATCAGAATAATATGGTATGATGTATGTTCTTTATGTGTAACATGTTTATATACTCAAAACTCACTAGTCACACCTAGTCGTGCACCGGCCTTAGAAATGCACGCCGGATAGACAGCGGTCTGTATGTGTGAACCGATTCGGAGTCAGACCTGGCGCCCAGGTCCATCGGCTCAGAGTGTTAAGGATTTCAGCAAGAAAAGGTAAAAGGTAATTAAGTAAGAGACTTCAGTGTGCTCCCCGTTTCATATACACTCTTGTTCATGTGTCCAGCGAGGCGTAGTCATACGTGTGTGTGATTATTCAACCACTCACTTCCGTCACAAAACAGCGACGTCTGAAGGGCAATATCATTTACATGTGCTCTGAAGCTTTCTGGTTCAGAAGCTCTGTGTGGTTGGGCGACTGGTTCAGCCTTGCCATTAGTGTCAGTCTGCATTACAGAGAAATACTGAGGATCTGCTCTGCATGCCAGACCCATCTCCCTCTCCCTGTTCTATCCTTATCGAGTCACAAAGAGGAGCAAGATAAGCACTCATGTCCAATGGCAGCAAATTACTATAGCCGCAACCCCCCACCCCCACCCCCACACCCCCAATCAACTACGGACAATTACCACACGCAGATATATTTAATGGCTTATTCATTTTCAATTTTCAGCATACATATGATTTAAGGTCCTGGTGAATCGCACCAAAATTGAAATTGAACAACTGCACGCGGGGGAAAGTGCAAGAATGTTAACGACTACACTCAGCATCAAAATCAAATCTGCCATGCTAGAAGCAGTCGGCTGGGGGTTTTTTTATGTGATGTGTTCATTATAATGCTGTTGTTTTCATTAAAAAAGGAAGAGCAGCTAGTTTTCATGCATGTAAAGAAGGACCAGAAGGAGGAACCAGATGGAAGCTTGCTGAATTATGAAATATTTTATTCATACCTCCATTTAAAATGGATAATCATTATTTAACCCCTAGTCTTATGGGCACTGTCTGAGCGGAAGCTGTATGTGTGGAGCTTTGGAGTAATGATTTTATTGTTGGAAAAATGCAACTGCTGGCAATTTGTCTTGAAAAGATTGCTCTCGCAGGGCTTGCCACAAAGAACATGCAGTATTCAAAACCAGGTACAAATGTTCCTCCTCAGACTTTTGATCTGGGCTAGAAGAGCATGGCAGCATGAGAACTGTCTTCGTACTCGATATCCCACACCTGCAACGCTCAACTATTTCGGAGGCCTGCTGTTTCCACTTGAATTTTTATTCTCTCATTGAAGTACAAGTTTCTATTTCATGGCGCAGTGACTGTGCAGTCATGATGCTCTGCATTGTCTATACGCTGCTATTTCCGTAACTCTGTGGGGTGAATAGCCCAAAAATAAATACTTTTTCTTTTACTACCTAAATAAATTAACGAATGACATTTACGTACCCCTATAAACGAATTAAAATGTACAGCACTTTATTCCTTTTGCTTTGAGGTTGGATTTATAAAAACATAACAAATAGGTGATAGTCTCCTATTAACATCTACGGCTACTTTTGTACAGCTAAATTGTTTTTAATTGATAATGAACTATTGCTGAAACTCAGTGGATTATTAACAGCCTTAAGATTAGTATTAGATTTTAGGGTTTGGGTTTAAGGTCAGGTTTTGGTTTAGGGTTTGGTTAAGCAGATTCTTTAATATTCATATTTACAAATTTAGAACATTAGGTGAGGACAAGCCAAGCATCTACAAAGCATCTTTAGTGAAACCAATACCATTATGCCACATTTCTAAGCTTACTTACTAAACTATGCTTTATATTATATAGGCATTATTTATTATTTGCTTGGTAATTAAAATGCAACATTCATAAAAATGCATAAAGTGTAACATTCTTATTTGCTTGGTAATTAAAATGCAACATTCTTTGGACTTTTTTGCTCCTGCTTGTCATTTTTCAACCTTTGTGTTGTGAAATTATATGCTGTTTTTCACGTTGGTGTTGCCTTGATCTGTTATTTTGTTTTTTTATTACTTGGACCCTGGGGTGTTCAAACTCTACTTTTTTCAAGCTGGTTTTGGTCTTGATGTTATCTGGACTGATAAGTGTGACCTTACAGTTCCAGGCACAAATAAGCTACATCCCGGCCCTGTATTAGGTACAGAACTGGGTCACAAACCTGGAAGATGCGGAGGCTATGCAAGTGCAGTGTCATCATTTCACAAACACTTTCTTAGCTAGAGTAAAATTACAACCCTGTAGAATGTATTTCTGGGAATGGCTTTCACGATTAATCTTTTATTTCGTGTTTTGTCTCAAGCTTGATGGCTCCTTTTTCTCACTGTGCCTTTTATTTCCTGCACCTTGCAAGCGAGCAGTCAGTTCACTGCATTACTTAAAAAGCAGCCTTAGTAAACACTAACCAGTAAATAGTAAACAAATGAGATGCTCACCCAGAAGACCCAAGCTCTACTTTGAATTTCAAAGTTTAAGAGGAGACCCCTTGTGTGTTACACCCAAAACACATTTTAAGTTTTCTTAAATGTTATTGGCAAATGTTTAGTCGTTATACTTAAAAGGCCCGTTTCCTATATAAATTCTTGCCCCGCCCCCACCTCCCTGATCCCCAAAAACATCAGTCTGATTTTATACACTTACACTTTATTGTGTGGCCAAAAAGTAGTCTAGAATTGGCTGAATAGGGGGATAAATGTGCCTGGACTCATATTTGAGACCTCACAATTCAAGCAGTAAATTCAGGCACATTGCGAGCACATATTGTGATTGCATCGATGAATGAAGCACTGTTTTTGGCTGAAAAAGTGAATGGTTGATCGTATTCATTACATGTTCTTACAACACTGCCAGTGACTGTCTGATGGTGTTGTGTTAGATGATGCAACAGAACAAAAAAAAATCTCTGAATGGGGGACCCAACGGGTTCGATTGAGAACCTGTACATATAATGCATTCAGAATGATCCGAAGAACATTATTGTACCTGACAAAAGGATTATAAATAATGCATTAGGGAGTCTTTTGAGTGGTCAGAGCCCACGTTCCCCTGGACTTTGATCAGACTGTGTCATGATCAAACAAGCATTTATGACAGTGGTAATGTGAAAGAGTGGTGGGCTTTGAGAAGGATAGACCGAGTGAAAGAGGATCTGGCCATGGGTGCATTAGCATTCTCAGAGTTTGCCTTACATGATGTCATTCTGCCTGGGCAGACCGCCGCTGCTTTTAGACTCGGAGTGAAAGTGCTCGGCTGAGGCTCAGAAGAGCCCTATGACACTCGGAGAAGAGGCTCTACATGATTATCAGCCATTACCCAGACAACCTGGGCTGAAGGAGAGGATACACTGTGACATAGCCTTGTCCATGTTTGCATGCTAATGCTTTCATTTGCATTCACATTTATGTCTGATATCTCAGCCACTCAAATGCCATGAATCACACACTGGTTTAGTGGTTCTTCTTCATTTCTTTTAAGTCCTACATAGAATTTCAAGATTGTTCTACAGTATAACTGGGCCACTGGTGTCCTAATCTACGACTGCAGATAACGTTCCATATGATGCTTTAATAAATCAAACGTCATGCATTATCAGAGTCTTTATAGGGCACTTAAGCTAGTACTAAATAAAGCATGGCTGCTCCGTTTGTCAAGTCTCTGCAGATGCACAAAGCTACCGCGCTACTTGGAAATAAACTACGACTCCCGTCACAAGTGACACATAGGTGTGGGAAGTAGGTACGTTGTTTGATCCTAATGTTAACATGCTTAGCACTGGCTGGGTGTCATCGTGACATGCATAGAGTATAACATCCAGCTTTAGATGACTCAAGCAAAGCACGCTGTGCAACTTTGAAGAGTGTACGGGCTGTGTACACTTCACATTAGAGAAACAGATGTCTTCCCTTCCTTGTCACTGGTGTGAGGTGTGTGTGTGTCTGTGGTTTTAAATAGATGGTGTTGAATAGCGCTCAGGTAGATGTCTTGATGATACCGCATAGTAACATTTTTCAAGTTGTGAAGGCCCTTTAGTGCATTTATGTACCATTTCCGCAGTTTTAGCAATATTAATGTCACTGTCATGACAACCTCATGCCTTAAGAAATGGGGCAAATAAATGTTAATGCAACAGTAAGAAATTTAGGGCCATTTTGTATCAATTGTCCCCCCAAATTCAGTCAGGACTCACTCCTACCTGCAATCTCTGTCTCCTCCATCATGCAATGCTATCCAGTTTGGAAGGCAAAAGCTAGCATGTGCTTCCTTGGAGAAGTGCCACTACATCTTGTCGTACATCACTTGGCAGTTCTACACACCTGGAACATTAACTGCCAGTTCTGATTATGTTAGCCAGTACCTTCATTTGTGGGCAACATACTGAATGATGGACAATGAGGGCCATGCTCCATAGGGCTCTGTTCAAAATATTGATGCTAATGGCACCATATTACTTTAGAGTATTACCAAATTATCAGAGAATTTTAGTTACTAGACATACACATATGCTATAATACATCCCTTAATGAACATGTCAAATAGAGGTGCTCATGAAAGAGTCTTTGAGTGACTGTGCGTGCTTTTAATTCCTGCTGTGTATGTACTTCTTTCTGTGTGGTCTACAGTATGAACAGCTGATTAAAAATAGATAAAAGCTGTTATGATGTACTTGCCTACTCAGGATATATAGAGAAGTAGAACAAGGTCCTCATACCACAGTGGAGCCTTTGGAATTCAGATGAGAATGAGCTATGCAAATGCTGCTGCTATCTGTGGCAATGGCTCATTAAGCCATAGCATTGGGATGTTATTATGACTTAAAGTGCAAGAAACGACATTAGGTTTCAGATTTTTTAGTCATGAGATGGGGTCTTTTTTCCAGCTCAGCAAGGGCAAAAACTCAATAACTATTGGATGGAGCCACTATAGCAAATTGCTGCTTGCTTGCCAATGAGCTTTGTGACTTGAATATATAATCAGCCAACAGATAAAACTGTGTCGTGATGGTTTATCATTAACCATATCATTAACTGTAACCCATACCCTGCACTTATATTTATCTATCAAGGCTGTAATATGGACATCACTGTCAATGTTAAAAGAAGCGCTAAAATGCAGATGTTGATGTAAGGTCATACAGAGAGTGAATCCTTCAAGTCTGTCTGTCATTTCTGTGTGCCGCTGACACATAGCCTAAAGTATTGCCACCAAAAACGATCCGTCCATCAATTATTGATCAGAAGGGCCTCTTTATCCGACTCGCGCTCGGCAAACTTGTCAGTTACAGCTTTCATATTCAAATAAAAGATTTTGAAGAGCGGTGGCTGCCAGTGGTAGCTTAGAACAAGTAGGTTCATTAGCATTAGAATAGTGGGGTTTTTGTTTTAAACACTTTTTCTCCTCCTATGAACCCCACTCCTTATTTTTGGAAGGCATTGTCACTTCTTGCAAGACTACAAATGAGTTACATCGTATAACTGGGTCATAGCGAGTTTACTTACCAAATGCAAACAAATGTGACTGATTTACACATCAATGCGTAGAAACATGAATATCATTGGACAAGGATATTAATATTTCCCACAGACATTTCTGTGCAGAAAGGACTTGCATAAGAATGACTTTTATTGATCTAATACATTATGCTCTTTGAATTACAAAGCTTTCGCCATTTTACCTGTTATTCAAAGCGTCATTCAAAGGACTTTTCTACTTCCATAGCACTTAGCATAGGGTCTGTAATTTTACTGATCTATAATTTAATTCATTTACATTTACATTTACGGCATTTAGCTGACGCTCTTATCCAGAGCGACGTACATCAGTGCTTAAGTCCACAACTATTTCTTAATTCATTATTACTTACTGTATGTAAGTAATAATGAATTAAATTCATTATTGTTGCTGTAATGTTGAGGTGGAGTACTATGTAATCTTACAAGAGCTTCTTATGTGGATAAATGAGGGGGCTGTGACATTCTTTTTGTAAGGAAGAGGGATGATAAAGACACACCTCTAAATACCTGCCAATTCCTTCGCAGCAGAGTAAAAACTGCATGTGGTGTCAAAGCAGGAATTTACTCTCTAGAGGCTGGGCTATGAGGAATTAAATGTCATTCATGCCCAGACTGACAAAAAGTCATCATAATCTCCCTAGCACACTGGAGATAGGAGCTATTCAGGTTCCTTTGGCAGACATATTGAAGAATGTAATTCTTGTAGGATTCCGTTAAATCACCTCTTCGTCTTTATGTAAAGAGCAGGAGTATGAAGCGGTGTTGTTGCAATGTGAGAAGGAGGAAACAACTAAGCAACCTGCATTTGCAGTGAATGGTGGGTGTCGCAGAGACAAAATGGTTTATCTTAGTATTTGTTGTCACAGTCAATTCTTTTGACAGCTATTTCTTCTCTCAAAGCCCAACCAGAGGCTCTCTTCATATGTAGGAGTGTGTTGCAATCCCTTACCAGCTCAGCTCTGACATTATGTAACTCATTAAAAACCAACTGGCCGAGGGCTTGTTTCATTTTTGACTCTGTGTTTTGGTCAGGGTGTTTACAGTGACTGAGCAGCATCCCAAAACCATTGTTCCTACTGAACACTATCTGAGATGCACCCTCAGTCCCTTGGCAAACAGATACTACTGATACATCTTCAGAAGATTAATTTCACCCTCCATGAATAAGATCCTTGATGACATTTAATGCACTTATAATTCGCTTTGAAATTGCCCTTTCAAGCCAGCATGCACGCAAAGTGGGCTTATCGATTACTACTTAACAGGAAGCTGATCTGCACTTAAAATGGGCAATTAAATGGCTGGTAATTATATATTGATTGGAAGCTGAGGCGTTTGTCAAAGGCTGGCTGTTTAATCCACGTTTAGGGTGGGGGGTGGGCTGATGGCCTGGGGGCTGGGGGGGAAGTGGTTGTCATGCACTGTGTGAAATCCCTTCTGTGATCAACAAATGCGGTGCAAGATTCCTCTCATCCTCCCTCTGTATTCTATTAAAGAGACGCTGCCCTATTCTCTCACCATAGACACCAAGAAGGAGCCTGGCGATGGCCTTTTAGTTACTATTTTTTATTAGCTTTCCGCAGGGTAGGTGATTGCAGGGTCAGGATAATTGGAACGGCACTTCTTAGATGATAAGACAGCAAGATGGGCTTCAGTCAATAGGCCAAATACATACCGGGGGTGGCCATATTGATTAATATGTGTCTTGACACCACCAGCTATGAAATCTGTCAAGATCTTGCTTCTGCAGGCAATTACAACTTTCTCAAAGGTGGATTACAACTTTGTGTGAGGGATATTGTCATCAACTTGCAGTTGGTTTGTTTAAGTAAAGAATTGATTTGTTAAGACATGATATCTGATCTCCTTTAAAGGATCTGTCTTGTAGTCAACCCGTAGAACATGAGGGGTGCAGATCTGTGCTGGCAGTGCAACTAATGGATTAATCATACAGCACAACACATAATGATAATTATGGTCTCTGTGGCACTTTGAGATTTGTTCCAAATAAAATGAATTATTATTATTATAATGTTTTAGCACCCGATAAGAACCATCAATATTGCACCGGATAAGAGCCTTATATTGCACATGGTAGACTATTCCACATAATAGTAAGATAATAATGGACATATTGATACACATAATATTAATGATTGAAACCTGATACATTTCTTGGATTATTTAGTTCTGGTATACCCGAACTTAATAACTCAGGTCTCCTGCACTGCATTTGGCTCTTTAGTACCCTCCAGAGGCTTCCTAGCTTTGCCAAATAAAAAAAAACACTGGAAAAGAATCACACAAAAATACTTACACTATCCAATTGTAAATTTATGTAGCATACTCTACAACATGGCCTGACACCTCTTTACCGAAATAGTTGTAGCTTATGTGGGTGATTTTCAAAGCTAGCTAATGAGTTAAAAATCCAAAATTTTGGAGGAAAACAGAATTTAATAGTGCATGGACAGATTTGCTTGCTTCCAGGACCACCACTACTGCTGGCTTACCGGAATGTTTGATCTGCGGCGAGAAGTTAGCAAACAACAAAACTGATGTTGAAAGCTGGGGCTGAACAAAGAGAGTGGTTTCGGAAATGCTGCAGAAAGCAGAGCAGAGCAAAGGTGGTGTTAGGAAATGAATGAAACCTCCAAACTCCATGACTGCTGCTGGTTGTGTGGCAGCTCAGGAAATGGAGGCATGGAAAGTCATTCACGGACAGTAAATACGTGAAAGAATCAATTATTAAGATATCAGAGCAGCTATTCTCAGACTTCAAAAACAAAACTGAGATCAGAGTTCGGAAATTCAGGTGTGCCTCTTTCTGCAAATACCATCAAAGACAGGGCAATAAAAATGGCAGTAAACCTCACCAGTCAGCAAATTGAGGGCTGAACTGAGCTGCAGCATGTGTTATTGCCTGTGGTGAGACATGCACAGTACTGTTAACCAGGTTTGTGAGCTCTGCTCATTTAGACCTATTAGAAAAATTGATAGGCTAATTTCAGCTAATAGGCTGTGGTCTCTTTTCTTTTCCTGACCTCTGCACTGTACAAAGGGCTTCAGAGATCAGTGCAACCTAAGCAGCAATGCTACTGCTACATGTCCCCCCCCCGCCCCCCACCCCCGGGACATGCGGACATGCAAAACTGCTCACTATGAATTGCAGTGAAATGAACGTAATTCCACTTCCAATGCAAATTTCACTATGAAAGTGTGACTTTGCTTAAAGTCTACACCAGAGCAAACAATATGGAACTAAATAAAGTAATACAAATACAAATGATTACATTAGCAGACAACTTCTGAAATTTTTCCACTGAAAGATTCTTTGGGAAACCAAACATGTTTCTTCTGTGAGATGATTCCCAAGAACCTCTTCTCGTATCTTTGCTTTTAGGAGTGTTGATATTATTATTAGAAAAGTAAGATGTAGGGACTCATGTGGCCTTAAGATTAAATTGGTAGAATTAAATTATTTAGTCTGGTGGCACTGCTAGAAAAATTAGTCTGGTGGCACTGCTAGAAAAATGGTTTTCAATGTCTTGGATTTTTTCATTGTTATTATCTACTCAACAAAAAAACACTGCAGGACTTTCAAAAACAAAGTCCACATGTCCTACAACCCATTCATTCATGTTAGCCAGCCCAGAGGGTGAAAGTAACACTGACATGTAACAAATGCTGTGTGGTTATTAATTCATATGAGCTATTACAAATAAACCTCTTTTTGAGATTCTGCAGAAGTGAAACAGAGGAACAAACGTGACATTTGTAGAGGAAAAATTATCCAGATATCTGAGACTGAAGTAGAGATGAGGGTAAGCGAGCAGGCAGACACACTAATGGGGGAAAAAGACACATTAGTGTCTCCAATAGACGCATTAGTGTCTTCAATAGAAATTTTGCCCATGGCTGAGGAAAGGCATAACAAACAGACATTTGTTGGGATTTCCGGCGGGGAGATGGGGGGTGACAATATTAGCTTCCTAAATCAGTTTCTCATGACTGCCCTCAGCACAGATGCACCTGTTGGGGGCTTTGAGATAGAGAGAGCCCACAAGATATGTGCACATTGCTCCAGACCCAACAAGAGACCCAGAACAATCATTGCAGCCTTTCTTCGACACCAGGTCCGACAACAAATCCTACCAGTCACCAGGGAGTGACAAACGATTGTGTGTGGAGGTGAGCAGGTGATTTTCCCAGATTTCTCCAGACAGACTCAGGAAAGATGTCAGAGATGAAGTTTAACCTACTGTGATGAGAGGATGCCCCTAGGATCTTTGACAACATCCAACATGCAATGGATACTATCCAGAAAGAGTCCTATTTCCCTATGCAGGCTGTCCTATCACAACCTTAAACATACATCAGTAACTTTAGCTCATTATTGTCCAAGGGGTTACGAAATGAACCTGTGCATTGGGTCGTAATGTTACTTTGAGTTTCCTTACAGCAATGGACCACTCCCTTTCCCTCATCATGTGTTTGTTTGCAGTTTTTAACTGAATGTTTAATCTTGCACATGAGCCATAAGAGGGGTATAGATAAATAGCTCTGTTCTGCTTTACTGCTCTATACACCCCAGCTATGTTCTTGAGCATGGGCTCTTTGCACAGTTAGGAATTGTGTTGTTTTTATTCTACATTTTTGAAGATGTTGACATTCATTTTCTTTTTATTTTTCATGTGTTGCAATTTGATGATGCATGGTGATGCATGGTTGTCTTTTTTGTTGTTTTTTTCTGTTTTCTTCTTTTCAACCTTATCAAAAGCCATTAACAGAGCAAAACAAAAAGGATGGCTGGTTCATCAATGCAGTATTTTTGACTTTCTCATTAGATGTAAACATGTGGTAACAAGCTAAGTCTGTCTGCCTTGAACACTGTAGGGTTTGGGGAGGATAAAAGGAAAGGAAATCTAAACAATATGATATTGTCTTTGTGCAAGAAATCCATCAAACCCCATATGAATTCAAGAAACTCTGTACGGACTGAGGGGCAATTTTTGTATTTTTTTTAATGGGAGTTGGATTGTCGCAACTCTAATCAGTAATTTTGTAGCTGATTTTTTTTAAAGTGAGTGTCTGACGATGAAGGTTGAATTGTTATCCAGGCCAGAAGCAAAACCTGGCATTTATATACCAATAGAGACTAAATGCCATAACATGCAGGTAATTCCCCCATAATTCTCAGTGCACACTTCAATCTTTGGAGATTGAAGTGTACATGAAGTCTATTCCAGAACTGGGCTATATCTGCTTCCATCCATTTTATCTTGCTATAATATTATCATTTCAGACCATGCGACTATTCTTTAGATATTCTGCCATCTTGTGATAACTCTCACTTACCCATGTGGAGACTAAACGATTCCCTATTGCAAGATAAACTTAGGACAGAAATTTAGTTTAATATGGAAAGCAAGCCTATGGTACTCTCTGTAGGTGTGGCATAATATGATATGAAGGCTTGCCATAGAGGCTTTACTAATTAACACACAGCACAAAAAAATACAGTGTAATGAAAGTGAACACACCACAGCACACAGTGTGAACAGCACTCTGCATTTAACCCATTCACCAAGTGAAGCAGGGGGCAGCTAC
>JBBPDB010000001.1:41232281-41250530 GCA_037974465.1 Brachypetersius altus | reverse complement strand
ATCTAATTAGTCATTAGAATAGTCGACTATTCGATAAAATAATCGCCCGAATAATCGTTTAAAAAATATTCGCTTACTCCCAGCCCTAGGGGTCACGTGACTCCACACGCGCTACTGTTTTTAAAGGAAAGTAATCGAAATAATCGACCTGGAAAAATTTGATCGATTATAGGTTCTGAATGTCGATTTTGATTATTTTTCGATTAATCGCCCAGCCCTAGCTTAGTCAATAAGGCCAAATACCCTTAGTCATTGATCCCCATGGGAAAGACAAGAGAGCATACAAACCACATTAGAGGGAAGTGTATTTACAGATAACTCTACAAATTTGCCTGGAAGAGGACCCAAGTTTATTTTGCCCCAACGTACAGTGAGGAGGATGGTGAGATAATAGGCAAATAGTCAGTGGACCACTGCTGGTAAATTACAGGACAAAGTAACATCTTGGGGTTACCAAATCTCCAAATCCACCATCAGGTTTGGAAGGAAACCCTTTTCTGTCAGTTATCCACAAATGTAAGCATGTGCAGTTTGCAAAAATCTACTTCAACTTGAAACCATGTTCTATTGTCTGACAAGGTTTTTGGAAAGATGGCTATAATGACATTAATGTCATCCTAACTGTAAAATATGGTGGCGGTTCTGTGGGGATGTTTTTCCTCCAAAGGCCTTGTTAGGCTACATGGCATAAAGGACTCCATAAAATACCAGAACAAGTAAAATCGGACAGTGGCCTGAAGTACATGCCCAAATCAACACACAGATGGTTAGCTGACCACAGAATGTAGCTTCTGCCATGGCCACTTCAGTTCCCTGACCTGAACACCGTTGAAAACCTGTAGGTTCTACTTCACAAAAAGGTGCATTTTTTCTAACCCAATGTACTCATCTTTATAAGGGCTGCCATTAATTGTAGAGGGCACTGTATTAAACATGTATTACACAACTGCTCAAACATTAGTGCTAACACGAACATTTCCTCACCGATTTCTGTTCCAGTGTCCAGAGCAGGTTGTGGGTGGTATCTATGGTGTCCTGAACAGAAAGAGAGGCCACGTCTTTGAGGAGTCTCAAGTGGCAGGGACGCCTATATTTGTCGTGAAGGCATACCTCCCTGTAAATGAATCATTTGGTAAGTGCATCTTTAAAATTGCTATAAATGCAGGCTTATATTAAAATACACACCAGCATAGAGGACTACACTTATGCAGTAAATGTATTCTGGATTTAAGAATATACTGGTCATTCAGTAGCTTTATGTCCAGGTTGTATCCCCAGTCTGGAATGTGTCATGTGGGGGAAGGGCAGAGCTGTGGAGTTGTACAGTAATCCCCCGCTTTTCGTGGGGGTTACCTTCCAAGAGCACCCACTTATAGTGAAATACTGCATTGCTGTGTTTTGGTACATACTTATTTTATAGTGTAAACCCTAAAAATGTCCCCAAATATGCTCCCAGAACACTTTTCCGTTTTTAATTCAGTTTAACGCTTTAACCTTAAAGAAAATGTAAAGGTAAACCCGTATTCGAATTTGAATATTAAATTCCCTGTCGGAAGGTTTCGGGACAAAAAAAAAAAAGGTGAACGTTTTTCAGAGAATAAAACCCGATCTACACGGGCTACAAATAAAAATGAGGGCTCTTTGGAAAGGTCGGGAGATCTACCAAACTGTTTGACGTGTCCGAGTGCTTTCCCTGCCGAGATATGCAACTCAGAAGGTCACGGGACAAAAGTATGGGCACACCGTGGTGCCGGTGAACGGGTCCCCTTGTGTTAAAACGTCCAGAAAAAATATTTATTTCCACAAAACAAAAGCAAAAAAAGGCAGAGGATATTTGCATTTTCCACGTTACTGTGGGGATTTCTCTATTATTTTTTTTGAGTTTGGTTCTGAAAAAAATATTTGTGTGACTGAACCCGCGATCTGCATAAAACTGGGGGATTACTGTATTAGCAATTCCAGACTGGGGACGATGCTCGACTACTCTTGTCTAGGTTTCACAGCTGATCTGAGATCCAACACGGGTGGACAAGCCTTTCCTCAGTGCGTGTTCGACCACTGGCAGATTTTACCCGGAGATCCCTACGATGCCAACAGCAAGCCTGCCCAGGTCGTGGCCGAGACCCGCAAGCGCAAAGGCCTTAAGGAGGGTATCCCAGCTTTAGACAACTTCCTTGACAAACTGTAATTTTTCAGGACTGTCGAATGTATGTTTAATGATAGCTCTTACACTTGCAGTGTTAATTACGTTGTGATAAAGCTGAAGAACATATGCCTACATTGAACATAATGTCTGAGCTTGAATTTTCCACATTGCTCAATCTGCACAGCAAATAAAAACTGAGCACCTTGAGCTTGAGGCTGATTTTTTTTTTTTACAATGGTCATCTAGTCAAACTAGAAATCACCTAGAATCAGTATCATTTGTCATTTGCTGTAGCCTCTAATTGAATAAGGAACAAAGGACAATATAAGCATTTTTCTATGCATACATAATTTTTTTTTACATGAAATGGACTTTTTGTAACCGTATACGTCCAAATCCCACCTGCAGGTATTGGTTATAAAGATACTACCATCCTGCCCAGTCGATATTCCTCGAGCTGAATCTTCAGAACCCTCAGGAAACCGTCAAATGATTTTAAAATCGGAGGACCAGAACTGTCTGCTCATCTGATTTGGGCCAAAGTTCAACTTTCACGAGTAATATTTATACCCAGTTGTATTTCAACACTTTAAAACCTCTAACACTATTTCAATGAACCAGGTCAGCACTCTTGAGTGAGAGAGTTTATGTGGGAAAATAAAAACAGGTCTTCTGTCTAAAGAGCTTTTCACAGGACCAAGCTTTTTCTTTCCCAAAAATGTTTAATGTGGACTAAAGGTCATGCTGTTTACAAATATAGATGTTTGTCCTCAACACTCAGTTTTAGACAGGAACATCCACAACTCTTTACATTTTTAAAAAATGTGTCAAAAAACTGAAAAATGTGACTTTAATGTGGACTATAGTGAGGGATCAAATATAGGAATCGGATAATACAGATAAAATAGCCACATCTGCAATTTCCTTTCGACTAAGCAGAAAGAAAACTAGTGATATTACTGAGCTGGCTAGGAACTAAGTACGGCCCTTTAGCCCATTCTGTGTGTTTCTGGGCCTGTTTTTAAAAAAACCCACAAACATACATCCATTTATAGTTCATAATGTGAAGCACATAATCTGCAGGACAGACCCATTCTCTTCATTAACAAGTAATACAAAATTATGGAGAATCCTGATTTTCTTTTTAATTATAAATGTAGTTTGGGTCACAGAGGTTTTGAGGTGGATATTCAAAAACACAGTTTAAATAGAAAAAAATGAAGACAAAGTTTCCACATACAAATACAATGCAGGTCCACAAAAAAAAGTCTATAGACAAAATGGAAGTCAATCATTTGATGATCCCCTCCCCCCCCATACACACACACACAAAATTAAAAAGCAGGGTGTGCAAAACCAAAGGAAAGAAAAAAAACACATAAAAAAAACCCAGCTGACCGACTGATTCAATCTGACGTATTTGCTGAAACCTGATTACAGCCTATGATTAAGCATCCTAGATGTGCAAGTGGAACACACATCAGCTTCAGTTATTGCTAAACTCTAAATTAGAACCTTTGAGATGAAGTAAAATTGCACTGCAGAAATTAGTAATACAGTAAAAACCGAGCTGCCCGAGAATGATTCCATTTTGCTTATCATGGTACACTGCTGCGTTCCCCACCACGAACCCCAGTCACCGTCTCTCCAGTGTCCTGCGTCCACCCCTTCATTGACTGTTCTGCATGTTATGTCCATTTAATCAAAAAGGCAATGGGTGAGAGTCACTGTTATAATGTTACAGAAGATTCTTCCGAGGGAGAGTCAAAAGTCAGAGCTGGGTTTGTCGAAAGGTTCAGGTGCTACCAACATCTATACGCAATGGAAAACGTGTTTCTCCATTTATTGTGACATCCATTTCAGCGACCAAAATCACAAATATGATGTTTACCCAAGATTCAAATCTGGTTCATCAGTGTTCGGAGATGTGGCCCATGTCAGTTGCTTGGTGATTGTGTAGTGCTGGGCCTGGGGAGACAGAAACCTGGACTCAATCCAGAGAGATAATGTCTGACAGACTGGAGGATCCTCCAGTGATGACGCCCGTTTCATGACTAGAGCTCCCTCCGTGTGAGGCCTCATATGGTACAGGTGAGGACACAAGGCCGGCGCTGGTGGTGGCACTCTGGATGCTGCTGGAAAGGTTGTCAAGAAACACAGGGCTCCGGTAATGCTGCTGAAACACACCAGACATGAAATAACTGGACTGCAAGTCTAATAATCATACAAAAAATAAAGAAAAAGCATTTCATCCACTGAAATAAGAGAATGGGTTATTATTTGAGGGTTCTCTGTTCTTTGTATTAATCATTAGTATGTAAAATATAAACAAGCATTCATTCACGTATATAAAACATTCTTACTGCACGAAGGTCTCAAAGTCTATGCATGTGTATGGAATTCAAAAGCACATACCTGGGGGTCTCCTTGGAGCAGAGAAAACAAATCAAGACCTGTGTAATAAAATAGCCATAGTGAGATAAATTACGACTAATAATTAAGCAAAATGACCAAATGGGTCTTGGAGACAATTACATACTTTGCATATCAGTGGGAATAGTGGACAATGTTGAATGGTGGAATGGAACTGCATAGTCTGCAATGGAGGACGTAAGGTATGAGGCGTCCAACCCCTGGACGTTTGGCACCCGGATCGTTGATGGCTGATATGTCACCACCCTGAGCAGAAATTGAATACGTGATTTCAAAATAACAGTGTTTCAGGCTTAACTGAAGCAAATGTCTTGGTTAAGTTCAATTGCAATACACCTTATAAAAGAGCAAATCATCAAGCAACCATATTATTCACTATTGTTGATCTAAAATACCAACCCAGGGCTTATGTTGGAACAATGATAGTATTGCTGCTAAAATGGTCAGAGCACTTGCTATGTTCGGGGCAAACGATGATCTACGCTACTACTGACCCTTTGCTATGGATCTCCTCAGGTTTAGACATATAGACACAGCGCTTTTTCAGGGGAGGGTCCGTTTCTGATTCATCATCTGAAGAACTTTCAAGTGTCAGGTCGATCACGTCTGCCTTCTTTGTGCTACTGGGTTCCGTGTGAAGGACCATGGTGCTTTGCCGCACAGGAGCCGCACCTGAAGACGTGGAGAAGGATTAGTCGAGAGGTCAAAGGGTCATGAACGGCTACCAGCTTGGTTCGTGATTTCTGGACACCAAGGAAAGTCACAGACATGAAAACAATAATATAAGAGATGACAAGCTCTCAAGTGATGTCAATGATGGCAGAGTTTTCCAGTTTTGCACAGAAGCTATGCAATATGCAGTGGTTCCAGAAAGTTATAAAGGCAAAGAAAGGACCCTTTATAATTCTCTGAATTTCTAATGTATAAGACCTAAAATGAGCCGTTTGATTCATTTCTACCAGTGAATTAAAGCCTTTAAAATATATATATATAGTTTTGCCCTTATTATTCAATACCTTCATTCACAAATGTATGTGAACGTCTACTTTCAAGTTTCTAGTTAAGCAACTCGTTTCTATACAGACTGTATAGAATATGATATATATGTATAGAATATGATACTGGTGACTATAAACTCCCTACAGAAAGACCACTGCAGCCGCCAACAGACAGGTTTGTTCTGGCAGCAATGATGTCCGTGTCAAACAGCATGTGCACTGCTGGGAACTTGCAATGAGAAAGTCACGGCAGGGACGGAGAAGCAAGAAGAAAGATGGCAACAGTGCCACTGTCTGTAAAATAACAGTAGTTCGAGTAGGAGTAGACCCATCTTTTCAGGCAACATGGGCTAAAACCCCAGAAATACCATATCTGACACTCTGGCACAACCGTGCTGCACGTTTACTACCAACAAATATCTTTACACATCTCTACACATTAACATTACAATAAGATTTGATGGTAAAAATATTTATAAATCACAGTAAGTCTGTCCCAGGCGTACAGACATAAAAAATTGCTGCTTATTTTCTGAGGGTAAGTCGAGTACCAGCTCAAAAATAAACACATTTTCACCCACAGTGCACAGATGGAAAGGAGGGGGCATGGGATGGTGTGAGGCAGAGACACAATAGCTCAAGAGAATAAGAGATAAATGTCCATTCAGCACAAAACTCTACAGGTCACCCTACAACATTATACTGTTTTTCAAACATATTTTACACCCAGAAGAGTTATTAATTTCAAACTGCATTAATAATAGCAGAGAAGGAAAAAACAGCTGACATGAAGTCTCTAACACTTGTTCTGGTCTCTAACAGAGTAGGCCAACCGCTTGGCATCAAAACAAGCATTCATGTCCTGATTATTATTAATAAATCACAACAGAAATAATTCAATTCAAACTGCATTACTAACAGCAGATAAGTTCACTTGATGAGAAAACGGCTGACTTACACTCTCGATCAAACACACTTAACTTGCTCTGGTCTCCTAACCCTCCTCAGCTTGGCCTGGGCTCAGCAGTTTGAGATAAGAGCTTTCTCATACACTGTATCCCTCCCTATAAAGAGAACTCTTCCAGCGTCTCTCTCTCCATACACTACACAGGTCACTAAACCACAAAAATTGTGATCACACAAATTAATATTCAAGAAAAGTAGTGAAAACGCAGACACAACCATATCGCTTGTAACTATAATAAACAAAATTGAAGAAGAATGTGGCCAAAGGAGTGTGATCAGTTAGCGTCTTGTCATAAACAGAGACCTTTTTCTCTAGTTTCTATGTTTTCTCTCTGGTTCACTGAGCTGTTTGCTGAGCTGTGTTCACCAAGTTATGGAATGACTTAAAAGAACCTGATATTTGATCACATTTTAAGTCAAAGTCATGCAGAAATCCACAGAATGCTAAAAGGTTACTGGGACCAGTCTACTTAAAGTCTGTGGCAAACGGATGATGCTTTTTGTTTGAATTTCTGAAGGTTTCTGAAACGACTTACACTCAATTTTAGGCATACAGGGAGATGACACTTTAAGCGTTTCCTTCTTTGGTCTCATAGGACACCAGGTCCCATCCTCCTGGAACTTGATTTCATCAACATCTGTGCAGTCATTTAATATTTCCATAAAAAGCCTATTAAGGGAAGATGGCATAAAATAGAAAAATTAACAACAATGAGTTACACTTCCAAGCAGCTCTGCTACAGTGAAGAGGTATTTACCCATCTATGATTAGGCTCTCATATATGGCTTTCTTATCACACACAGGGCAGATCCAGGTGGGCTTCTTCTCGTTCATTTGCAGGTAAAGTGCAGCATCAAAACACTGCAGGTGAGAGCAAGTAACTGCGCGACAGGGAACCGTGAGACGCATCTTTCCAAGCTGAGAGAAACAAAAGCAGATTTATATTATTAGCAGAACGTTTAGAGGTGCCAGTTATGGAGTGTTATGGAATTACACAAAACGATTTTATAACCTACTGGGCACATCAGGGACACTCGTAAACTTGTTGTGGCTATTTCACTGTCAGGATCTGCTGTGAGCTTTTCTTTTACTGAAAAGGGCAGAAAGTGATTTTGACCATTACATTCTCGGCTAGAGACAAAATGCATCAACCATTCAAGACTAATCATGAAGACTATACAAAATCCAAGATCCTTTCAAAAGCGTTGGGAAAATGTTGCCATCTTTCAGAAATGTCCTGTTTTCTTACTTAGTGCTCTGGAGTGGTCAGGGTTTCTGATCCCTTTCATTCTCAATCTCTGCAGTAACAGCGGCGATGTCAGCTGCCGAACCAAGTAAACGGACATCGAGTATGTCTGAAAAAGATGTGAGAGAGACTGCATAAACAGTACGAATATTAATATTATGTAATACTGAAATGTTTAGGTTAAGAAGAAAGGCATACCTTTCCAATTTCAGGAGCCCATGTGACTGATATCTGATTGGGTACCGCTGATGATAATCTGACAAGAGACGTGATGTTTAAAGGTCTCCCTTGTCTCTTCTGTTCTACACCATTCTTAGGAGGTGGTGCATAGCCCTAGCACAAATGCAAAAACCTCAAAGGTCGTCACTTTCTCCCTTTCTCACTCACACACAAAGACTACTTTACACTAGGGATGCACCGATTGCAATTTTCTTGGCCGATTCTGATTACCGATATTTTTCTAAGCGTGATCGGCCGATACCGATTTTTCCGTTACTGATTCCCCCCCCGCAATTAACAGAAAATTAGAGCTGCTGCATGTAGTCGACAACGACAAAAAAAATGGGTTTCAACTTTAATGTAATGTGGTAGTTACTTTCCCTGTTTACTGGTTACTTTTATAATAGTGACATATGATGGAGGCAAGCTCTACAGCAAATACAGTGAAGTGATCATTCGTGAACACACCAAAGCACACAGTGTGAACAGCACAAAATACTTCCTCTGCATTTAACCCATTCATCAAGTGAAGCAGGGGGCAGCGCCCGGGGAGCAGTGTGTGGGACGGTACCTTGCTCAGGGTACCTCAGCTGCGCCTAGCGGTCTTGGGAATCGAACCTGGACTTTCTGGTCGCAGGGTGAATGCCCTAACCACTAGGCTACCAGCTGCCCCTGCAGAGTAAATGCGTTTGGAGTAGAAAATATAAGCTCTGGCTTTCAAATTAGGACACAATATGTCAACTGGTGACTTTAGGAAACTAATACACCCCAAATTTGAGTATAATTCTTTACTCTCAAGTTGGATTCATGCTGCACAGGGCAAGATGAGAGTACTTTGAATCAAAAACTGAAGCACGGAGGTGACCAAGATATATGAAACAAAAATGGTCTCAATAACTGCAGCAGTGTATGTTCATAATGACGAACCAACAATAAAGTCTAGAGATTTTAAAGAGACATCTGCACAGCAGTGGATGAAAGGAAATTCCTTTCTTGAAAAGCATTTAACCAAAAACTCCCCGTAACCAAAAAACTTCCCTGTAAGGAAGAAATACTAGAGGCAATAGGAGCAATGCCAACAGGTGAAACACTTGGCCCAAATTCTTTAAATGAAGAAGGTGTTTTACGTGTGGTGTTTAATGGACAAAAGTGATTTCAGAAATTATTGTTAATGGCAAACTTGCCTCCTCTTTAGAACAGGTCATTATTACTCTCCTACTTAACCTATCAAAGACCCCATGTACTGGATAAAGGACCACCCAATTAGCATGACACAGACAGGCTGTAAAATGAAAAGATAGGCCAACAGCATAGATAAAGTAATCCCCTTTCTTGTACATCACAATCAGGTAGGCTTTCTTCAGCCTTTGAATTTGGACGAGTGTTCATAAAACTGCCAGAGGTCTTGTATAAACATTCAGAGGCAGCAGTACAAGCTAACTGCTGATCTATGTATTTTATGCAGGGCAGAGGGACAGGTCATTGGGATTGGGACTATGGCCAGATTTCCTTTGAACTGCTGTCTGAAGTGATGCATAGAACCTCAGAGTTTTCCAGGAGCCAAAATTGGTGCATTGGTTTATATGAGGATAATAAAACTTTGCTTTGCATCAGAGATCTGTCCAAAAATTCCTTTCTAAGCTGGATCCCTCCAAAGGCATCTATAGGGCATCAGGTATTCAAGCATTCTCTCTCAAAAGAACTGTGACCCCCTACTGTGGAAAATATCGCGTGATGTAGAAAAGTTATTTTTTTATGGCGCAATCTCCTCAAAATTAACTGCATTCCTAAGTGTATCTGTCTATACATCAACTTATGCAACACATTTCAATAGAAAGTGAAAACAACCAATTAGTGTTTGGAAACACTACCAATGGACAAGGGGGGCCAATGAGCTATTTTATCTGTATTCATTCTGTCAGAGACATACTGCCCTGTGGTTTCTACTACAATGAGGAAGACCTCCCTCATAGATTCTGAATCTGGACCCTGTGGTCGTACACAGAATGTAATGTGTGCCTCTTCCATGCTCAACCATCACAATTATGCCTTAACTGGACCTTTCTCACATTTATAAAGTATAATGGTTCATAACCCCAACCATCACTTCAGCTCAAAATCAAGCATTTGGTTGAACCTGAGGATGTATTTTGGCAGATCATGTTTTCATGGAAGCAGGGGTGCTAGGGTTACTGCTGAACCCGAAATATGATTAGTGATGGTTAACTCAAAATTGAAACTACCACTCTCTCCACTGAAAAAATTATGTGCCCCAGCTGAGTCAAAAATGTTGGTCCAACGTGGAAGGCCTACCAGTGTCACCGTTATTTAATGCTAGACAGTAAAACCCCCAGCGTGCCTCTTCCCTATTACCGCAGGAACCAAAAACACTGTTGGAAGTCGTAAACATGTTTACATTCAAACATTCCAGGCCCAGTGTGAGCACACAGCACGTTTCAGCATCCCTTGCTTAAAATCCCTTCCTATGGCTATGAATCTATGGGTAGGTAAGGGGATTTGGACACTTGGAGATTTGTTTAAAAAACAAGTCACTGAAATTCTCTGAGGAGGTAGTTCAGGAATTTGACCTCTCCAGATCCAACACTTACAACTGAGGCACTTACTGTCCACAGTTTTAGCTTCTGCTAGAACATCCCCTAGGCAATCGAAATTGCTCTTTGACGCCATTAAAATATTTGGTATGGGTCATGAGGTCTCAGCATTCTCTACACATTATCAAACCAAGCTACCGGAACTACAAAAGTAAGAAGGCCTATTTGAGAGAAAGATTTAAGCGTTTTGTTAAAGAATGGGCCAAAATCAAAGGAAGCTACAAACATGAATGGAGTATCAAGGAGTATAAACATTAAACTTATTCAGCAGAAAACTCTCAGTAATTTATTTTGGAGACTATCTAAATGACTCTGAATAGGCCTCAAAACACAACAGAACGCTGGAAATGTTAGAGGGTACATTAACTCTCTGTGCCAAGTGATCCATCAGTTGGGAAAGAATACAGAGTTCACCAGACAGTCTCAGTGGTGGGTAGAAAGACGCTAATCGGGGCATATAAGGAAAAAACAAACAAAAAAATATATAAAACAGAAGCTCCTTTTCAGTGGTTAATTGCATTAGGAAATCTAGTCCCATATGAACAGCTGTAATATAGAAGAACTAACAAATGGGAAGATCATATTTTATTGTAAGAGAAAATACTAGAATGATGCATAATGTATCCTATATGTCCTAAAACACTGATGTATTCCACTTTTACACACTATTTATTTGAATGTGAACACTATTTATCCCTAAATGTAGACCACCCAGGATGGATCATTTTTAGTTTTTTTCTTGTTACCTGTGCTTTATCTAGCTTGTTTTATAGAATGTTTTTTTGTATGTAGTTAAAACATAAGTTCCAATAAACTTGGAACTGTCAAACGCTCATCTAATAAAACATGGATGAACAGAATAGTCCTATTGTGTTTGCATGTGGCCTTTCAAGTTGTACAGTGACACTAATGGGATTGCACAGGCTGTGGGAGTAGTTTGGACCTCTGAAGGCTTCACCTATTTCCCATGCTTAGGCAGGCACCACTGAAATGGATGATAAGAGTGTATTATTCACAGCCCACACTGCCAGTATTGGTCCGGTATTCACGCGGAGTTGCCAAGAGAAATACGACGTTTCTCATTCCATTGTTATTTGTTGATTTTTCTGCAAATCTGTTCATTTATATGGGTGGCACACATGCCTTGGCGCACCAGCTGCAAATGGACAAATCATTTGCTCTTATTTATTCAACTATTTCCCTGCCATTCCTGTTTTCATTGCATCCTTTATCTAACTAACAATTGGCATGAACACAGTGATTGCTTTTACGCATGCCTCTAATAATGCATATGTAGGAAATGTTCGCAGCTATTTCAGGGCTTTGTCAGCAAAGTGTTTACATGAACATAATTGGCCAGGTTGGAAAGAAAAGAGGATAATAAGCACATATGCTCTGGGCCTTATTTACTTCAGTAAGGGGTATGCACGTCTCATAAGGATGTTGTGAAAATGCTTATGTAGTGAAGCCTCAAGGTGATACACCGCAAAGCCTTACTACAGTCACTGGCTCTGCGGTTTGCTCTGCAAAGCAGAAACGCATGTCCGTAGATTCCTCCCGGGCTTTCAGCAGCCTCTGGTCTAAAAACACAATTTTTAGAGTTCATGATCCAGCATGTCCATGCACAATTACAAAAAAGAAGGTTTCTCACTGCAAGGGAATGTGAGTGATTTGTGTGTTACATGAGCTGGATGAAAGACACAATGGCGTTAAAATGAGCTGAAATAGAATAGGTAACAAGTTTATCGATAATGAGGTTTTAATTGCTTTGGTAACATCACATGTTCATATGTCAGTCACAGTATAGTGAGTAGCCGAATGGAGATAAATCCGCTACAGTATATATAACATGCTGTCCTGATCTCTACACATGTAGTACAAGAGTTTGAAGAGAATTAGAATAATATTAGATGCCCACAGCACAGTAAAACCCTCCTACATGCATGAGACATAGTTGTTTGATGCTGAAAACTATCCAGAACACAGCGGCAGCCATAGTCAGGGTGCTGTACCTGAATGTTAGTGCAGCAGTTCTCAAACTTTTTTAGCCTAAGGCCGTCTTTGTGAATCGTAAATGCCACTGTGCTGTTCTTCCCTTTTCCCTTTCTCCTCTTTTCACATGGTCATATGGCAGCTGGCTGGAGAATCTGGATGATTTTCCTAGTTTCCGACAGAGGGGGCACTAAGTGTTTTTTATGATTCTTTCGTTGAGATTTCACTGCCTTCTGCTGAGGTTATGCATATTACTTTTGCTGAGACAAGAGTTCCTCCCTTGTCAGTTCTTCTCTCTAGCCTTCCCTCATATTAGACAGACCAGATGAGTATATTTGTGAATGTGATAGGAATAGATAAAAAGGCCTGTTTCCTGGAAAGATATGATATGGATACAAGTATTGGGACACATCTGTCTTTCAGGGTGCTAGGTAACTTACTTCCAGTGAAGGACAATCGTATTACTTCAGCAGACCAAGACAGTTTGGACAATGCCATGCTTCCAACTTTGTGGACACAGTTTAGAGAAGAACCTTTTCTATTCCAGCATGACTGTGTCCCAGTGCAGAAAGTAAGATTTATAAAGACATGGCTGAATTAATTCAGTGTGGAAGAACTTGACTGGCCTACACAGAGCCCTGACCTCAACACTTTTGGGATGGACTGAAGCAGAGATTGAGAGCACAAATTGATGGGCAGAAACACTCCAAGAAGAGTGAAAGCTGTTATAGCTGCAAAGGAGTGACCAACTCCTTATTAAAGCCTATGCATTTTAATGTAATGTATTTCCCTGATGGTCTAATGGTCATGCATTTCAAAACTTTTGTCTATATATAGTATCTTTCCATCATCTGTCCATACACTCCATACATGTTTCAGAAATGATCCATTTGTGATGTCACAAAAATCAGTGCATTTAAATATAGCTACTTTAAAAAGTTTAGCCCAACCCAATCACAGTGAAGTTATAAGAAAGTTAAGTATTTCAGCCTGGATTGCTTTTATGTCAGTGAGCTATATCCCAGGGCAGCCAGACAAGAGACTGTGCACTGTTTTTAAAGACACATCAATGAAAAGAACCGTCTAAAACAATAGGATAAAATACACTGTATGTTCATATGAGTGGTGTTGAGATTGTGTTCTATTGCAGTCTGTGCCAAGACTTATAATGGAGTTCTCACCTCACTTCTCTCAAAGTCTTTAATTAGAATGAAGTGAATGAATGGCACATTTAATGTCTTGGAAGGAAATTGTGTTGCAAAAATTAATTTAAGGGAGAATCAGCAGCAGATAAGCTTGCTTTCAAAAAACAAAACATTTAATTGATATGACTGATCTAAGGATATACTCAGTCTAGGCTCAGATGCCTGAGAATAACTGCTCCTAGCCCCACTGTTTTTCTGAACTTGTCATAAGAAAACAAATAAAGAAATCATTAAGTGGTAATAAACAAGTTATAACATTTGTCATACTGTGATACAAGCTCACAATTTGGCAAGATCTGGTGTATTTATGGTAGTAGCATGTTAACAAAGACCTTCTGCCTGAGAAAGGTATGAGATAAGCTCAGCAACTAGAAACATCTGAGATCCTGCCGAATAGTGAGCCTGCATCAATGTATGATAACTATTACACCTTGTTTATAACAGTTGTCAAACAATGATTTATAAACTGCCTAGCTCCTATTAACAACTTGATTCTAAATCATTTAAAATCCTTTACAAGGGTAGTCTTATTGTAAAGTGTTGCCGATGCTTCTTAAGTATCCATGAGCCTGAAGATCGCTGGCAATTATACAAGATCTGAGTTTTGTATGCTCTATCCACTTGAATTCATTGTTATTCTTCCATCTGCCCCAATTACAAGCAAACACCGCAACTCTGCCCTAGACCACTGTCTCCATGTTTGTTTAATGGGACAGTCACATTTGAGTTTCATACTAACAGAGCGTATCACTAGATGTACACCTTTCCCGAATCAGGTATAGTGTAATCACACTATTCAAATGAACTTTTCTTTTGGGGTGAAACCTGATTAGACACAGTACAGATCGCTTAGTGTGAGTCCACTCTAATACATGAAACATGTTAAGTAAATGGCTTTGTTAATGCTCACTTACTGTTCTTTGGGAACCTTAATCAAAGCTAATCTCAGATTAAAGCCCTATTTTTCATGGAAAACATTATTTTGCCTCATTTCTTGCCCACCGAAAGATGTAAAAAGAGAGATATGAACCTTGAACTGAATGTTATTACACTCTATCTCGGCTTTGATCAAAAACACTATCACTCAGCACCTCACTCAATGTCCTAGCAGAACTGTGAATTCTCCTGGGATATTAAGTGGCCGATAAAACACACGCAATAGAGAGTGTGATCAGTTTCAGTGGTTGAAAGGTTATTTCAGTTCACTCTAAGTGTGGTTATAGTGTAGTTCAGCTGCTTTGTTTAACCAATTATATCAGAAGGGGGTGGATATGTGGCCCACACTTCACTTGCCTACTCGCTAAACCACATAACTCACATATTAATATTGTTCATATTACTGAACACACTTGGAATGGAACTGAATTTCTGCCTTTTGAAGGTAGGAAATAAACTCTAAATTACAAAACATAATGCTCACTCCCAAGTCCATACAGTTGACATATTGAACCTGATCTGCAAAAACTGTCCACTTATATTTAATTTTGTTTTTATGAAGACATTTAATCACTCATTTAAGTGATGAAAAGAATATGAGCTTGGACTACTTTTTGGAAGAGTCACAATACAGACCAATTAAAACAGAATTTATTTGCATGCTGGATTTACAGACACTAACAAAAACATTCTGTTTACTGTTTAGTGATAAAAGATAATGACGTTACACATTTGAAAGACACAGAAACGTTATATTTGGAATCTTCTGGTTTTTTTCTAGATCTGGTGAAAGATTTTTAATGCTCAGCAACACTCATTTCCCTGTCCCAATTATCAACCAAGTCACAGCAGCACGTTTGCTTCAGAGCCTGAAAGTTCTGCAGGAGTGAAGGCCATCCTGCTGATCTATTTAGATATTCTGATGCCGAACAGGATTAGACAAAGAGCTCACAAAGCTACTTCGAATTTCTGAGCATGAAGTGCGTAAGTTACTAGTTTTAAATTATTCATTCCTTTTTAAGGAACTGATGTGAAAATTCAGGTTATACATTCATGGCACTCATGGCATTTATCAGACGCTTTTATCTAATGCGGCTTCCATTCTTCAACTACAGGGGGCAGTCTCCCTGGAGCAACTTGGGGTTAAGGGACTTGCTCAGGAACCCAGTGGTGGTGTGCTGGAGGTAGAATGGAGATAGAACCCATGACCTCTTGGTCAAGAAGCAAGTATCCTACCCACTAGATCACCACCAGTTTGGTAGTTGCCTTCTAAAAACTGGTTGTGTTCTGGCCTAAATAATTAAGTAAATATATATAATAAATATATATAATTCCCTTAATATTTGTCATAAATATGTAGAATTAATTGAACTTAGTTCAAGTTTATTTATCTGATTCCCTCTTTAAGCAGAAATGTAATTGTAAGTCTAATTAGGGAACAATTGTACTGGACTATGCAGTGGGGACGGTGGCAATCGGACTGAAATGTAATCGGGCCTTATATACAGTCATATGCAGTCTATGCACACCCTTTACACTCTTTTGGGCATTTTACCACACAGTTACCATTTAAAGTAAATTATAGCAAAGTGGCCCCTTATAGTCATGTGTGAACACAGCACAGCACAGCACACAGTGTGAACTTCCTTCTCTATATTTAACCCATTCACCAAGTGAAGCAAGGGGATGCCAGGACCACAGCGCCCGGAGAGCAGTGCGTGGGGACTGTAGCTGTCACAGAAGACGGGGTTAACCCGCTTCCGTGATTTACCTCTTGGGAAACAGGCACAAGGCAGGCAGGCATCCATTCTAGTGCTCTCTTTATTTACAAACATAAACAAGAAACAAAACCTGGCTCAAAGACCGCTACAGACATAAACATGAAATAATCACCAAAGTAATCACTTAAACTAAACACGAGACAGCTGAAAACAAGAAACATGATAAACGTGGACAAAATGTCAAATTACAAGTCCCCAAAACCCAAACCAAAACAGTGGCCCCTACCGGCCACTGGCCGAGCCGTGACAGTAGCTTGTTCAAGGGTACCTCAGTGGTGCCACTGGCAGTCCTGGAATTTAAACCCAACTGCCTAAACACTAGTCCACTGGCTGCTTCATTTATTTGCACAATATAATAAACACAAAATATGCTCTGTGCAAAAGTGCTTTTCGGTACGTTTTAGATTTTGTTGATCTAAGCTATAAATTGCAAGAAAAGTCCATATTTATGCTTATTCTCTGAAGAGGCTTTCGAATGGAAAAGCAACATGTAATTTGAAGGTGTTTAAACTTCTGCATAGATATATGACAGCTGCACATATGTTTGATTTATGTGTCATTTGGCACAATCAGTAGCTGCTGAAGTGTGACCTGGCTCACTTGATCAGTAGCTGATTAAGTATGAAATAACAAACCATTGACACGGAGTCTTCACACATGGCAGATTCAGAGACATTGCTGAATGCATGAGAAAGCCCTGCCTAATTGGCTCAGTGGGGAACAGAATCCACTCCACCGCTGGCAATCTGTTCAGTCCATGTTGTCTAGGCACTCTTATGATATTATGTGTTTTAAAAACAGAGCTGCACTTTGTGTTATTTGTAGTCACTGTATAAATTATACGACTAACATCTTTACTGTTTTACAATACATTTCACCGTACTTTCAAGAGCCTCCCCCTGGATAATAAATCTGTAACCCAACACTCTTCCTGGAGGCTCTTCTGTTAAACGCAGTTGTTTCTGATAAATCATTCAGTGCTAAAAAGCACTTAGCCAAGGTCAAAAGGCGGCAAGGAGTGTTGAACAGAGGCTAAATGTCTGCAGTAGTGACATTCACAGGCGTAGAAAAATGAAGTTCATGAATATACTGTTTATGGTGCTGTTAATTACGGTGTAAAGAGCTCCTTTGACTCATTGCTGAAGCTCATTTCCAATGGCCTTGGGGTGAGAGACAGAGCTGGAAAGGCATTATGACCCCCCCATGCAATACTGGGCTTTGAATGTGAGGATAAGCTTTTTTTTCTCACTTCCTCTTTCTTTCTTTCCTTCATCATTTCTTTATTTTTCATTGTTTTTTCTAATTCATTCTTTCTTTTCTATTTAATTCAATTTTTTTCATTCCTTTGTTTCCTTCACACTCTCTTTCTTTTTTTAAATTCTTTTTCTATTTCCTACCTTTTCTTCAGTTCTTTCTTTTTCATCCCTTTGTCTCTCTCTCTCTCTCTCTCTGTTTCTCTCTATTTCTCTCTCTCTCTCTATTTCTCTCTCTCTCCCCCCCCCTCTCTCTCTCTCTCTCTGTTTCTCTCTATTTCTCTCTCTCTCCCTCCCTCTCTCTCTCTCGCCCCTCTCTCTCTCTCTCTCTCTCCCTCTCCCTCCCTCTCTCTCTCTCTCTTTCTCTCTCTCTCTCTCTCTCTCTCTCTCTCTTTCTCTCTCCCCCCCTCTCTATTTCTCTCTTGCTGAATGTGTGTGTATTTGTGTGTGTGTATGTGTGT
>JBBPDB010000001.1:41201658-41213772 GCA_037974465.1 Brachypetersius altus | reverse complement strand
ATAATAATAACAACAATAATAATAATAATAATAATAATAATAATAATAATAATAATAATAATAATAATAATAATAATGATTTAGAATAAAACCAGTTTATAATGGGTCCACCCATACAGAAGGGTTTAGGTTAGAGTTAGGACTTTTTGCTCAAAACCTTTTCAGGCATTATTGTACTATGAACAAAGGCAGCATTGTGACTTGTACCATTAAAGTAAAGACTTACTTTCCTGACCGCTGTATTAAAGAATTACTTAACCCTGACCTTAATATGTGCACTCATTCATCATAGGGCTTCAAATGATATTGATTAAAGCTGAATTTTAAAATTGGTGCTATACAGTGACTGGAGTAATAGAAAAGTCTGATAGACAATATCAAAGGAAACACACCTTCGGAACTCATTAATTTAAATTGCCCACTGATTGACCTTTCATTATCATTTCATTAGAATCAAAGCCATTTCAGTCTCACTGGTCATACATATTATGCAAATTCCTTTGTGGAATCGGTGCAGGAAGTGCAGGCGTTGGTGATTTTTGTCCTTCTTTTGTCCATCATGTGTTGCTTGGCCTGAAGAGAAGAGAGTATCTTTAAGCCACTGTAATCTCTGTCTTTTAGGCAATTATGACTAAAGCCCCTGCAAAACAACCTCCAGGACTATAATGGCTAAACTGAAGGTTTTCTCTGGCGAGCTTGCTTGGAACCTCGAAGCAACCCCTCTGCCACATGCTACAGCAGAGGCACACCAGGCCAGGAGAACCGTCCGGTTAATCTGAGAGCCTGGCATTGGAGAGCTGCTTTGGCCTGCAGAGGATTAGGGAAATTTCTCTAATGAACTTAGAGTTAAAACCTTTTCACCCACTGGACCCAATTTACGGAGATTGCCACAGGGCACTCTGGACTTTATAGGCAAATACAACCGGGGTGGGAGTTACACTAGAACTGACAGATTGCATCTTGTCCCCCTGCTGATAATAGCTATTAAGATAGGTGGGCACTGTTAAAAGCCTACTCATGAGCCAAGACTTTGAGTTTCTATTTTGGTCTTGAACATATATCTCAGAAAGAATCCACCCACCTGAAATTCGAGGAGCTGAAACAGCTCCGGGAGCATATCTAAACCAGCAAAGCACCATGAACTTAGATTATTATGTACGATAATAACAGGGGATGGGATTACAGCTTCAATAAATGACATGTCTCTTTATTAACCTCTTCATTTTATGTTTCAAATGTCAGAAGACTTTATTACTGAATTAATGAGCCAGAAGCCAACTTTATCTTAATTATGCTACATTAGGCTCAACTAATATATCTGGTATTACATTTACAAAGGAAAAGCAACAGGTAACACCATATGACCTGCAAATTCCCCCACTTCTTACAAAAACAGCAGTGAAATGCTGAATGATTATGAATTTTTAAGAAATTCTGGGCCTTCGCTTGCTATTGTAATGGTCAAACAATCAAAAGATATAATCGCTATGAAGCACAGAGTCAGTGTGACATCAGAAGTAAAAGTCTGGTCAAAGAAGTTAAGCTCGGAACAGCTTCTGGTAATGCTATTTGTGTGTGTGTGTGTGTGTGAGAGAGAGAGAGAGAATGTGTGTGAGTGAGAATGTGAGTGTGAATATACTGTTCAAACTCTATATGGTTTGTTATGTGTCTCTTTCTAGACAAGTGCCAATATTAGTTGAAGCTCAGAAAGTAATTGACTTATTCAAGTTGTTTATTAGTTTTGGAAAAGTTTCAGTGGGTTCACCAGACCATAGACATCTATTCAGTGGAGCAAACACATCTGATGATGTGCAATAATGATGCTCATTTCGTGATGAATGATGACAAATGAACAAACACTGACAAAATCTCATTTAACTCTATGAATTTAGGACAGAGTTCTGGCATCCAAACACTTTATCTGTCCTAACAGGATGACTGCACATGTATACAAAATCAATACCATTCTAAATGAACAGCACACTCTTTCTGTAGCTAGAGGTTCTCTAGAGCTACTTGTTGTAGAGTTGTGCACTACAGCTTCTCATTAGATGGAAAGAGATTGGTGCCAGGGTTCTGTTAAGCTTGTCAAGTCTACTAGTAGTTCCTACAAAATTTGTTAGCAGAGCTTGGATAAGAGTTTCTTTTCATTGTGATGCCCTGATACTGCAGGATATGCTATAACCTGTAAATGATTTTGTAGGACCCATTTATGTTTTATGATTTTATTGGCTTACTGCTATTTGTCATAAAATTAAGTGTTTGCCACGCCCCACTTTTTAGTGCCATTGATCATTATTAAATCATTACCATCTTGCTTAAAATCCAAAGAAAAAAAGTAATTGACAATTTTGATGCATTTTGATTTTTATTTTTTGATAAGCCCCACAGCATATCAAACACAGCACATTGTAAAGCAACCATGTGAAAGGGTTTTGAGTGAAAAATACTATTTAGACTAGACTAGTTCTGTTTTGAGGAGGTTTTAGCATAATTTTAGCGCACTATGTCATCAGGTGAATGTGCTTATATTTTTTAAGTCATTTTCAAGTTGTATTGTTCATCTTTGTATACCCGAGGTAGAGCAATACATATCAATGACTGGATCAATACAAATGATGATTGGACTATTTCTTTGGAACAGTTTATAGTAGGCAAAAGGCAACAGAAATACTTAATCGGAGGACCACAATCACTGAAAAAAACTGCAAAAACTGAAAACCTGACAGTCTACCACCACATATATAACCCTCCATTCAAATAGTACTAAAGACAAAGAAGTGAATTCACTAGAGTTAGTGGTAGATGACGATAGTGGAGTGTTGATGACCTACATATTGTTCTTGTCTTGATCTCTTGCCAAAGATCGTAATCAGCTTGCATTGAGGGAGGCAGGAGCAGAGTCCTAAGTCTGTCTGCTGATCTGAGGTCAGCCGTGATGTTGTACTGATGATGGAAATGATGAGGATGGGGATTGTGAGGGCTGATTTCTGACAAGGGCAGAAAGGAACTGGAGCAATGGCACCTAAGGGACAAGGAACAGAGGAGAGATGGACTGTGCCTGGCAGCCACACACTGAATTAGATGCCCCTCTTGGGATGCAGGAAAATGGTTCTCAATCTCACTGTGAAATATGAGTGTCTGACCATTAGCACATCATTTCTGCTCCCCATATGACCACAGTGGCCCAGAGACATGAAGGCACTTACACTTGTACTTAAGAATGAAGCTCTGTGCCATTTTAAAACATTTATAGTCTGGATCTGGTGCCATCCACAGAAGAATAACGCTGAGCTTGACAAGCAGATGCGTCATCATAGACCTAAAGAGAAGAATGCGGCCTGGCACTCTAATTTCATAGCTCTGGCTGTTAGCAAATGATGTGCGTGGTGCATGCATTGGTATTCAGTATACCGAATGCATTATACAAATGTGGTGTTTTAAGTAGGGGATTTCAAGGTATTTTGGTAAATGTATTCAAACAATATGCATGTATTCACTTTTTAATGCATTTTTCGGTGTTTGTTTTGATGACGCTAGTGTTAATTTCCTCCCATAAGTGGGTATTTGGCATCCACTGCCCTACTTTTCAGTCTGCGTGAGTGCAGAAAACCTCTACTCGGAGCAAACCATCACACAGCTATTTAGAGGGTTAAGCTCAATTCTAAACGGCTTGGTAAAGCTGAGTTATCATCTCATTAATATCATAAAAGCTACATAATAATTGTTTTCTACCACTTCCAGTGATTCAGGAGATAATTTAGGGCATTGTTTCTCAAAGATAAAAAAGAGAGTGGGCTGTTTTTAACATGGGTGTTTCACAGCCTGGAATTCAGGCCCTTTTAATAAAATTTGTAGTAAGCTACTGATGTTAAACGTCTTTTTTCCTTGTGTTTAAAATAGCTAAGCTGCCTGTCGGGGCTTAACTTCTTTGCACAGTAAAAGTCACAGACATCCAGACCAGCTATTCAGAGACCACACAGCTCTCTTTGTAGCCATGGTAAGCTCTATCCCCTCAGTGAGACAAGTGTGGGCTGCCTTTCTACTACTGCTTTATTAGTTAATCACAGCCGGCTGGCTGAAGTTCCTTGCAGTGGCTGTGGCTGGCCAAGCTCACTCGCCGCAGAGATCCCAGGTTGTTTATATTTACTCTAAAAGTAGCGTTGCACCAGTACTGATGCTGTATTAATTACAGTGCTAGTACTGGCAATTTTTATGCAACACTGTTAATGACTGAGAGAAAACCAATACAAGTGATCCCTAAGTTACGACACATATCTGTTCCTTCGACAGTGATGTAATCCCAATGAAGGCGTATATTGAAGCACACCCTAGCCTAAGCTCCTTACCGATCCTTACACAGTTGTAAAATCATAACATAGTAGTGTTGTTTTTCGCGGCCTGTTTAAATTTTAGTTTTAGTCTAGTCTCTGCGTCAAGCTGTCATTTTAGTTGTTATTAGTCTTAGTCACGTCTATACTCTTTTTAGTCTAGTCGAGTTTCAGTCGACTAAAAGTCTGAGCATTTTAGTCTTATTTTAGTCAGAATTATGCATGACTATTTTCGTCTAGTTTTATATAGTCAATATAGTATAAGTACCTAGTACACAGTTCAAACAAGGTCATCTAATTATTATATTTACTGTTAAGAATACTGTATATCCATTTCAGACATGGAAGACACTCTGATTTGAATTTACAACCTTTATTTTGCCAAGCAACCATGTTAGAACTTAGAAGTACTTACACATAAATTTAAATAAAATAAATAAATAAAATAACCGCACATCACTAAAAATAAAATGAAATCACTTGTGAATAGTCTATTGCCATAAACCCCACATTTGTAAAACGGGCCTGAAATATATATATATATATATATTAATTCCTGAACAAATATATTCTATACAACAAAATCAGAACAATTTAGGATCAGCTTTTTTGCAAGGATAAGGGAAAGGCTGCTTATCAAAATGCTGTGTGTGTGAGAAAGAGACCTTATTTGTGTGTGTGTGTGTGTGTGTGTGTGTCATTTCTCTCTCTCTCTGGCACTATATTGGCCCTGCGTCCCAATACTTTCGGTCACTCTAGATAGATTTATTTCACAGTGCCTCTCAATGGACGTATCGGGACGTAACGCCGTTCAACTCTAAGGTCGACCGTCCCAATACTTTTGTCTCCCCCTATCGTTCAGGAAATAACGTCTCGTCTCGTTTTAGTCTACGAAAATGAAGAGACATTTAGCGCGGTTTTAATTTTGTGAACCACATTTAGTCTCGTTCTTATTCGTCAACAATATTAGATGACATATTTCGTTTTGTTATCGTCACGTGACCAGCATTTATGTTGTGTCTCGTCTTAGTCACGTGATAAATGTTCGTTGACCACGATATTTAGTCATAATTATCGTTGAAGAAAGCAACACTATAACCTAGAATATAAAAACACAACTAAGTCACAGAAAAAGGAAAAGGAAAGCTCCCTCTCTCATATGGCGCATTACTGTGTATTCCTCCATCGTGTGCAACCAAAGAAGTTCACCCACATACTTGGTAAGTATGATGCTAACAGTGTAAACCAAGTGGGAGTGGGTGATGTAAAACCATACATTGTATGTTGAGATTATCGTAATCTGAGGACCCGCCCCCCCCCATAACATCATGCAGTTTCTAATGCACTCACATGCAGTTACGTACTCATGTATGCATGCCTGCCTGTTTAGAGACCATAACTAAAGCAGGAATATACACTTGGTTTGGAATAATTTCTTATTTGAGATAAACACTAGTAAATATCTAGTAATTTTCTCATTGCAAAATCTCTAACGTCAGTGTAGTGAAATTCTTACTACTATTTTACAACAATATGCCACAAATAAAAGTAGGTAACACAGCATAATCACAAACAACAACATGTGCAAAACATTAGTTCACTTGGGCTCATGTTCTCATGTTGTGCAATCTGAGGTAATGTTAGGAGTGAGCATTAGAGAGACACACATTTTAGGGTAATGGGGTAATGATAATTCATATAATGGGGTAATGACAGAATGAAGTTTAAGTTTGGCCCCTCAGTGTTATTGGTCACACAAATATATTGTTCAAACATACTAGCATTGCAGTGTGTGCAGCTTCACTGCATATTGTCACATTTCAGCAATACACGTTCTCGAACATTTAATACAAAAAAAAATGTTTGTTGCATTTACTAGGGCTGCACCCAATAAACAGTTTTCATGAAATGGGACTGAATGTAGCATTCTGCACATGAATGTAGAACTTTATCATATCAATAGACTTGTCAATAAACGATTTCAAGCCACTGAAAGCACATGATGCCAGAGCAGAGTCTAGTTTGCGGAGATGGCACTTGCATGCTGCTCATGAGAAAATAGCATTTAACCTAATATTCACACAAAAACAAATGCTTCCTGCAGACACAGAGTCATAAAATTGGTCAATTTGTTGTTTTTTTCAGTGGTTGTACCGTTTACAAATACTTCAATCATTGTCTTTATCAAATTTTATGGAGTATTTGTTGCAGCTCTAGCATTTTCCCAAATCAAATATGCCCATCAGTTCCACATGAGGAAAATATAGCACCTCAATAGAGTTATTGCCAAATAGAACCGCATTAACGTGTCACGTTTCCTTGATGTGGAACTGAACAATTGAATGAGGGCGACTTTTAGGCTGTTAGGCTGTAACTGGGCTGGACCTGACCAGAAGCACCATGAATGAAGCGTACATATTGGTTGGGTGTAGGGGGTAGGTAAGACATCAGTACCTCTGTGGGTGCATTTGTGTTCAGAAGGAGAAGGAGGAGGAAGAGGAGTGGGGGGCAGTGGGCCCTTAGCAAAGTGTTTAAAACAGTCTCGCTCAGTGGAGCTAAAATGGAGAGCTACTTGTAGAGCGGAGAGGTGATAACATTCAGGCTCGACTGGGGATGTGGGCTCTGTGAGGAAGCTGTAATTTAGAAGGGATCTCAGCCTTATCAGCTGGCGTCCTGGTGTTGGGGGAGAAAAAAAGGCACAGAACGAACTCCCAGGGATGAGTCATTTTGCAGGGGAAACTTGCCTAAAAAAGCATCCTCACCCACCCTTCTGAACTCAAAAAGAGAAATCACTGCTTAGTATTCACGTGTTAACATCATGAGGGGAGTGGAGGATGCTGAATGGGGAGAAGGAAAGGTCAGGAGTGCGGAAGTTTCTGTATGTTACTGCGTGTTGGTGTGTAGCTGGTAGGGGGTAGGTGGGTAGTTGAATAGCACATCTTTGCACACAGGAACACACATCCAGTTATCTGCATTTATTTTCCTGTTGGAAGCCTCTGGGTATTGAGTGTGCTGGAAAACACAAGCAGAATATGATGTATATCGTGTGTCTCTCTTATCACCAAAGCAAATGGGCTCTCTGGAGTGTAGAGACTGCCAGCCTGCTCAAAGTTTGTGCAAGCCTGAGCCTTGTGAGCACGACTGCTAATGAAGTATTTAACACCGATGCAAACAAAGAGACGAAGCACTGAAGGTAAAAGCATTAAAACCTTTTCACACACTCATTTCTTTTTAAAAAAGCAAGCATTTGATCATTTTACTCACTAAGATGACTAAAATGACAAGTAACGATTTCTAGGTATAAGCTAAAATATATATTTATCCTACAACAAAATGAGAAATGATTTCACTTGCCGGGATATCATTTTATGCAGTGTGTATGATTCCTCACACGGCAGGTCTATAATGCCCCTTATGACAGTGAATCTCAGTGGCAGGAGAGTTTGAATGAGTGGGCAGAGCTAAAAGCACTAAAGTGCATATGCAGGTTGCTAACGGTCAGAAAAGCATGCATGAATTGGGCTAAAACCACCAACATTTTGTTTTTGTATTTTTGCATTCTTTATGAGCTCTGACTCTGCTTGTTGACACTATGTGGCCTTGCCCTGTAGCCCCTTCATGCAGGCCACCTACTGGTGTAGATGCTGGCATCTGCATTTTAATAGAAAATATACAAGTTATAAATCCACATGCTCTAGTGTTTGAGATCCAAAAAAGTCTAATACTGGTTAAATTAACACATCAGTCGCAGCTCTAAAATGCTGTCTTGGCCTCTGTTGCTGGTGGTAGATGCAGTGCAGTAGATACAGAATGGACATGGATATACATTTAAAACAAAATTCAAGTTATTAACATGATGTGACAAATATTTCTTCGGTTACAATAAGAGTTAGATGGACAAAAATATATACATTTTCAGTTTTGATGGATCTTTTCATTTCAAAAACATTTAAAGAATATGTTAAATGTTTTAAGAACTCTGCCTCTTTTCGTAGGACCTCTAGTGGCCATTCTACAGGGTTTTTTTTTTTTTTTTTTTTTTTTATGTATCAGATAAGGATATTGTTGTCTCGCTCTCTCTATCACTCTTGCTCTCTGTGTGAGAAAGAGAGAAATGTTGTGACTCTGTATTGAGCTGCTAGTGAGCAATAAGAGGACAAAAGAGGAGGACTGAGAAAGCCCTGCTGTGAAAGCAATTCACACCTCTCCACATAGACTGTGGAGCCATGCTGAGATAAAAATGGAGATAAAACAGAAGGCACAATTGCAGCTTGCTGATTAAAAATTATGAACAGCTGCCACAACAAAAGATAAGCCTTTAACTGATTTATAAATGTCGACTTGCTTAGTCACCTATAGAGATAAAAAAGAAAACAGGTTGCTTCCAGTTTTGTACATCAGATGCATTTCAATTATATAAACAGACTATTAAAGAATGCAGAAGAGCAAAAATGCATGCTTTAACTGAGGATTCAGACATGAATGGCTTGTGAGAAAAGGAGGCAATTAGAAGTGTAAATCTAAATCTAACATTTTTCATGCTTACTCAAATGCATTGTATTAATTTTGATTAAATAATGCTGCCATTATTTATTTCTGTCTCTGCAAACATTTTTTTTCTACATACACTACATGTAGCTTTATTTTTTAACATCTCTGTATCCAGTCAAGCACAGAAACTTTTAATAAGAGTGTGTTATCCTATTTTATTTCTCTGGGCTCCCACAGTCCATTGCACTCAGAGACTAATGCATCTATAAGCAACATATACCGAACCAATAAAAGCAATAATAAATAAATCAAGTGAATTATCAATATTGATGTGCAATAGTCTATTGTGTCAGCTAGAGTTAGTCTCACAAAGAGACACACAGACCTCTTCCTGGTTGCACATTGAAATTTTGTCTGTTTTCATTAGTAAAATATCACTGCACAATGAGCTGGCTTATTTTCCCACACAGCTTTGTGCACAGTATTTGCATGGCTTTTAATTATTTTAAATAATCATAATCTACAGTGGCTTATACAGGAAATATGTGTGCATGCTTGAATGCTTGTGTATGTACTTGTTTGTAGAAAGCTGATTAGCTTGCTGTTCATTTTGTAAATGCAAATGCTGGACCTCTGTTTTTACAGGCCCAGGGGACCCAGAGTTTGGGGGCCGTGTGTGGGTTCAGGAAAGCAGATAGCATTTCTTAATTCATTTGATTTGTTTGGTCATTTGTACATGTACACGTTTCCATCTAATATGCACTGTAAAAAGCCAATGTAAGATAGGTATCAGTTATACATACACGATATGGTCAAAAATATTGGGACACACCTGAATTCAGATGGGCCCGTACTTCCAGTGAAGGTCAATCTTCATGCTTCAGCAGACCAAATCGTTAAGTACAACGCCATGCTTCCAACTTTGTACACACAGTTTGGAGAAGAATCTTTTCTATTCCAGAAAAGTGTGGAAGAACTTGACTGACCTGCACAGAGCCCTGACCTCAACCCTATCCAACACCTTTTGGATGAACTGGAACGGAGATTGTGATTCAGGCCTTCTCGTTCAACTTCAGTAAAGAAACTCATAAATGCTCTGAAGCAGTGGTCCCCAACCCCCGGGCCGCGAACCGGTACCGGGCCATGGGTCATGTGGTACTGGTCCGCGGGCTGCACAGAAAAAAAAATGTGTTATATATACCCGTGTTATGTTGTTGCAAGTTGTTATTAAAATGCTGTTAATAAAGCTGCGAGTACACACTGGATTTACGTTTATCATTATATTTTAAAGATACCCCATTATTGTATTTTTAAAATTTCCCCATTTTTATATGTATCATTTATTTGTATAAATACGTATACGGATATTTATCTGCCACTCCTTAAAGGCTGGACTGTGAACATAGTTTCTGATATTAAACCGTTCCGTGACGGAATAAAGGTTGGGGACCGCTGCTCTACAGAATGAAGTCTTGTGAAAAGCCTTCCATGAACATGCTAAGGGGGTATGTATTTGAATGCAATGTTATTAAAGTCCCTGTTGGTGTAATGGTCAGGATGTCCCAATACTTTTATCCATATAGTGTGAGACCAACCCCCAATCCTCTTCTGATTTAGACAAAAATGTGTTCTAATTTAGCCCTCATTGTCAGAGAAATACTGTGCTTTAATAGCCTGACATGTTCACATTTTTGACACATAAGTTTGAATTTGTCAGGGTGCTACATTTTTCTGAAGGTAAAAAAGAAATAGCGATACCCACTATATGTACATTTTCTCCGGGTTGTGGGTTAACACTGCACTTTTCTCAATGCTGCTTCTGGGCTGCTTGTTTCTCTGTTGCTAAGCAGCAGTAGCTTCATGGTTGTCTATCAACTGTGCTTGTTGGCTTCCGTTTCAATACGTACAGGCAGAGCGTTCTGCCATTTAGAAAGTGGACTCAAATTAACTAGCGTGAAGCTGCTGGCCAGAGCAAGCTCAAGTGGACAAAATTGCTTTTTTTTTTTGCTTTTTGTTGATTCATAACGCTGTAAAGTCCAGGTTGACTCAGTGACTGCAATTGTCACTGAAGGCCAATTTTGAGGTAAAGTTTTTTTAACTGTGGGTTCCTGGAGCGCTACACACAAAGCCATGTAGACAAAAACAAGTGCAAAGTGCATCTCTCCCATTGAAAACAATAGAAAAAGTGCATATTGGTGACCAACAAGTTCATCCAGTATTACTCCTCCCCCAAACTGTTGTTGCCCCAATCTGTAACCTGGAGATTAGCTGAGAAGAGAGTGAAAGAGAAGCAGGTTTCAGAGTCGTTTGTTAGCTTGAATGTAGACTTGTTCAGTCAGGGTGGTAGGACTATGGCTCAAAGCCTGGTGGGATTTGTCTCTTGTGGTGTAGTTGAGCTTCCTGCGATGCAGGGAGGAATGCTGTCGCTCGCTGTTTGAAAGGATGAATCATAGTCTGTTGGAGGTTGGGCAGTGATGTGTTGACTGCAGAAAATGTTACAGTATGTCTTACTGTTGCAAAGCGTGCTTAAAAATAACAATCTCGAAACCATGCCGGCGTCAAAGGAAACCAAATGAAATGCTGTTGAACTTTAATCCAGAATAATAAATGACCATTTTTGCATGTAGTGAATCAAAAGACATCAGGCGATGGCGAGACTGGCTTGGCTGCTACACACTGGCCTCAACATGAAATATGTCTCTTGATATTCAAATCAAACCGACCTTCTTAAGCGTGCCAGTGTTTATTGGGGTTGTGTGTTGTTTAATGGAATAAACAAAGTGGTGCACATGGCATTTTGATAGACATGTGGAGCTACAGGGTTTGTGAGCTTGGAAAATGAAAATTACCACCGAATGTTTTGTTTTTTCCTTTGTTTTCTTGGTTTGAGAGTCTAATTGAAAATTTGTTAGAAAGTGTTGATATTAGCTGGGATGAGCGTGTGTAGACTATATTAATGTGTTCATCAAGAGTGGTAATAAACATTGGGCTGTTGCTAATTGGCTGTCAAAGAATGAAAGGAACCTAATTTTGCAAATAGCCTTTTTAAATAATTTGCATAGTGCATTTGATTCAAAGTACAAATAACAAACACACACACACACACACAAGGATACACACTATATACAACATCAACAAGCACACAATGCAGAATTTTGATATCAGCACCACAGCTGAATAATCCTCTCTTTCTTTTATCTCTCTTACTCTCTTTTCTAACTCCCTGTCTCTTTCTCTCTCTCTATCTCTCTCTCTCTCTCTCTCTCTCTCTCTCTCTCTCTCTCTCTCTCTC
>JBBPDB010000001.1:41158088-41180167 GCA_037974465.1 Brachypetersius altus | reverse complement strand
CCTGAGCAAGACCCTTAACCCCAAGTTGCTCCAGGGAGACTGTCCCCTGTAGTTAGGGAATGAAAGTCGCTTTGGATTTAATTATAATGAATTACCCCATGTTTACCCTTGTTGGTGATCTGTGTGTTCTGTTGTTGTGTTGTGTATGTTGTATGGTCCAGGAGGCTGATATTTCATCTCACTGTGTACTTAATGTATGTGACTGGGATGAAAGTAAAGCTTGACTTGATATGACTTGATGTACTTCCAGAAGGTCTGGAGTGATGCTTTTTCAGTCCCATGGATTGTAAATCACATCATGATTGACTGATTCCTCATTTTCTAATTATCCTGATGCAGGGGTGTATCAAGCTTTCCAAAAGTGAAGATGTTCTGGGATGGGGAGGCCAAATTATAATTCATTTTAATCTGACAAAAGTTGGGGTGGAATCGCGTTTCACAACCCCCACCTCCACCCCCTCGTCCCCTGTGTGCTACGCCCCTGTCCTGATGTTAGGTCTGACACCTGAGTTTAATTCAGTGCCTTAAGTCCTAACCAATGGGAAGGCTTGCTTAGCTTCATGATGTCATAGAGGAAAAAATCCTGACCGATGATTTCTGTGTTGAATATTTAAAATATTAGCTCTTGCTTCCAACCAAAACTTAAAAATAAACCGAGTAGTACCACAGTGCTTGCCGACAGACAAAACTGACTAGAATACTGTTGTTTCCTAGAAATCTTTAGGCCTTTAAAGACATACAAATCCATTCTGTTACTATTACTACTACAAATACTATTACTATTCATAATAACCATAATAATATTCATTAATTACAAAAGGATTATCTTCTCTGCCTCACAGCCTCATGCATTTTAGTTGGATCAAAGCATGCCAGTGGATGCAGTAAGCAGTGCAGATGATGTGCTGCAATATAAACCATTTCAGTCTCTTTAATAATTAGTGTAATTAATTTTCTATTGGTCCTCAAATGTATTTCTATATTTAGAGGCAGTTGTAGGCCTGTGTGTGCATATTTTAATGGGTCAAATTATAATAAATTGTAGAGAAACATAATTACTCCTGTAAAGTGACTCAGTTGACCTGTCTTCTTTTCAAAGGATAAAAATACACTCAAGTGGTCTCTGAGAGTTCATTTGGCATCTTCTTTCACAAATCCATTATGAAGACACAGCCATCGAGGAATAATTTGTCAGTTATTTTCAGTGCAAGGGCAGAAATACTGTGGCTGTATGTAGCATGAAAGCTAATTCAGTTGTTCAAGTCCTAACATACCCATTAATCCCTTGTCACTTGAATGGAAGAGGGTGATGGCGAAGCTACGTTTATTGGTTAATAAGGAGTTCATATTGCCAAGAATTTTAGTAACATTTCACACGGAAAGAAAGAAAAGAACAAAATGTCTATACAAAATATAGAACAGTCAGATGGCATTAATATTTGGGATATTAGACAAGTGTTTGTATAATAGATAAGCGATTATGGAAAATGCTTTTACAAAACATAATGAAAATAAGATTTCATATATTTTAATGCTATTTCCAGTAAAGTATGTAGAAACTGCCGTCTTTCATTTTTGAGCTATATTTAAAACTGAAAATGATCAGTAGATGATCTGATTACTAATATAATCAATAGGTGCAGTGCTGGTTGGGCATGTTCTTCAATAACTACAATTGCTCCTCATGAAAACACAGATTCAGCCCAAAAGATTCAGTTCTGTTAAGAATATTTAGTGATGTACCATTATTATATCAACTTCTGTGATCCTACCTCACTTCTTTTACTCCGTATAAAAATTGCGTAACATCGTGCTGAACAAGATTGAAAAGGAGTCTGAATAAAATGGTACACGAAAAATGATTCCGAGTGCAGTTAAAGGCCACCCTTCCCTTTTCATCACCAAATAACATCTTTCAGCAACCTTTCCTTTTATTAGAGATTTTCTCTATAGATAATATTTAGCCTGAATATGCGAAGAATGTACACTGAGAAAAGCATTTATTCAATTCTGTATCCCATTTTATTTTATTTTTGCATATTTGTCCAACCTGTTTTAGATCTTCAAACAAAACAGAGTATAATACGAAGACAACCTGAGTAAACACACAAATTAGATTTAAAAAACGTTTATTTCATTTATCAAAGAAACAGCAACTGGCCTTGTGTGGGGGGGAAATCTAATTAATTAAATTCATTTCATGATTGAGGGCAAAAACCTGAATTAGTGCCTTGCAAGCTACAGTGAAAACCATTTTCTCCAAATGGGAAGGAACAAAGAAGAACCAAGATAAATGTCTAAGGGCATCTACGTCTGATTTAAATCTGTATTGCACAAAGAGAACATTTTAACAGTCAGACATAGTTGTGGTTGTGAGATGGTGTGGAGATTGGGCATTGGGGACTTCCCATCACTGATGGAACCGTCAACTTTGCATTCTGCCACAAAACCCTGTAGTAGAATGTCCAGTAGGATCAGTCTGTGATGTGAAGGTTAAGCGCTACTGGGTTATGCAACAAGTCATTTTTGCGAAGCACAATATCAAGTCCACTTCCAAATCCAGCCTAGTAAAGTCGGGAGTTGAACCCTGTGATGTTGTGGCAGAACTGTAAACAGGAGGTCAGTTCTCCTCTGAGGTGATGTGAAAGACTAATCTCCAGCTCTTTGCTTGCAACCGGCTAAAAGTGGCTCAGCAACCGTAGTCGTTTTACATAAGTGATGTAGGTGTTCCAAACCCTTATTTCCTTTTAATAAATACAATGACAGTTTAAAACCCATTCCTAATGTTTTCTTTTTCTTATAATACATTGTGCATGAGATTCTGAAACTATTTTACAAATTTGCAAAATAAAGGGATTTCTCTACCATTGTAATAAAGGGGCATTTACCTTTTACTTAGGGAATGTAAATTGAATTGAAATCTGCTTTGTGATTCCCCATGTCCTCTTTTTCTTATACTGTGGATAAGAATCTGAAACTGTTTAACATAACAAATATGCAAAAATAAAGGGATTTCTCTGCACAAGTACTAAAAAATAAAGCCTTACATTATTTACACAGTGATATAGAAGAACCACTTTTGGTTCACTTTGTTTTCCTAAGAACTACCTTCTAGTTGATGGTTCCCTTAGAGAGCTATGTTTAAAAAGGAGACATGTGAGTGTGAAGGTTCTTTTTTAATGTTATACACTTTGTGTAGTGTAACCTTTGACTTCAGTTCACAATAACCACACATATCGAGCATGGAAAACACAAGGACTACTCAGTAAAGATGGAGAGAAATTACTTGGAGTAGCTATATACTGAGGTGCTACACAGTATGGTTCAGATGTGTGGAAACCTTGGAGATAACAACAGCAATAACCTAATCTCATGCATATCCAGCTAGATAATAACACAAGTGAAATGTTCAAATATTGTTTGTTGATGGGATTCCACGCCGGCTAAAAATTATCTGGTCACTTCTAGAGAACTACACCTAGAGAAAATAAGAGCCCACATCAAAAAATGTTCAGTTTCTCAGATAGTGTAAACCCTAAATATGCCCCCAAATATGCACCCAGAACACGTTAATGTCATTTTAAACACTTAAAAAATGAAATAGCAAAAATGTAATGGTAAACTCAAAATGTAATGGATTTGCCTCTGTTAATTTAAATTCCCCGCCGAGATATGTAACTCGGAAAGCTGCAGGACAAAAGTATTGAGACACTGCGGCGAGGGGAGCGGTTTTCGGAGAATAAAACCTGATCTACTCGGGCTACAAATACAAATGAAGGCTTGTTGATAAGGTCTCCTGGAGATCAATCGAACTGTGGAGCTTGAAGTGTCTGAGTGCTTTCCCCACTGAGATATGGAACTCGGAAGGTCGTGGGACAAAAGTATTGGGACACAGCGAGGTGAATGGGTGCCCTTTTGTGAAAACATCCAGAAAAAATATATTTATTGCCACAAAAAAGCCAAAAGGCTGAGGATATTTGCAGAGTGTGACTGAATCTGCGACTCCTGATCCGCGTAAAACTGAGGGGTGACAATACATTAAAATAAGAGAAATGATGCAGCATTTACAGAATTTGCATAATTAAAAGAAAACAAATCTCTTGTTTACTCTTGAACAAAATGGCAGTAATAACCTCTGGCGTACTTCTAGCAGTGTTTTTTTAATATACTTTTCTTCTTTTATCAAGCATTGAGTCAGGTGATCACTAATCAGTACCTCATAAAGCAGAATGAAATGCTTGTGTAGGAATTTAACAGACATTGGCATTAAATGGTTGTCATACTCATAGAGATGCTGATCCGATGCCCAGGGGAATACTACAGTTATTGTACAAAATGTGGTGTTATCACCGAGTGTGTAGAATGTTTCTCAGCCAGTCAGTTGTGTTGCTGAACTGCCATACGATTTATCCATGTGGAAATGATGCACACATTTCAGTTGAGTACTTTCAGTGCATCGCTTTTTTCAGTCTGCGAGAACTTTTCAAAAATGTATCATGGTCCGCAGCATTTGTCTCACTTTATATATGAGGATGTGATTCACTGCTGCTCTGTAAACACCTGTCCTGAGGTAGCTGAGTGTCTTTTCGCTGTCTTCGCAGGTGAAAGAGTGACCCAATGAAGTGGAATACTACCTTGTCAGTGTGCCGAAAGAGAAGTCACCTTGCCCCACTCCAGCGTGAGCGGAGGGAGAGAGAGAGACGTCTTTGATTGTTTGTTGCCAGCAGGGAGACGGGAAGGTCAGTAAACAAACCTCGCTGCATTTCTGCCGCTGCTGTATGTGTGCGCACTGTCACTGCTTGGCGTTCGGCTCCTGTGGCTGCGGCTCCGCTCCTGCATTCCTGAATGATTTATCGCTGGAAGGACTGCCGTCAAGCTAAATATTGGCTCGCGAAAGGGGCGTCAAAAAATGCACAGGACACAACTTTATATTTGTGTTTACGGTGCCGTGAGTGTCATGCATGCAAGAGCTGAAGTCACTGAATTACTCGCTGTGAGGTACTTCTATTTGTTGTCAAAGATTACATTTCCACTGAGGTTGAGGCTACAGGGGTTTCAGTCTTTTCTGTCCTTGGAGCCATCCTCAATAGTGGAACCAAATGAAATGCCCCCAGCTAACTGGAATTGCTGTCTTGCATGTCCTTACAAAAGAGGTGGAAGAGCGTTGATGGCTGCGCACTTGCAGTCGGCCCTGCATTCAAGGTTTTTGTAACATTAAGTCTGTGCACAGCAGGATGCTGTAGGCTTTTAATTGCATCCCCACAGATTGCAGCCTCACACAGAAAGTAGGTTAATTGTGTAGGATGGGAAAGCCATTCAGTGACCTTGATGAGGCGTTGCCAAGTGCAGTTACTGCAAAGTTTCTGTGTTTTCAGGTTAGCTTGTTAAAGTGTATGAAGCGAGCTGGGAAGCATCCAGAGTGTTAAATGCCAATATATAAGTATATATCAGCGTATCATATCAACACTTTAAATTCATGCATATTGACGCATCCTTTTTGGATATGCAGGATATGACTTAAAAATAAAAACCCTTTCCAAATATTATACTTGTCCAGTATGTATCAACACAGACCTACAGTTGGCGTCAGCCCTGAAAACCATTAAAAACTAATTGACATAGTCAGGGATCAAACAAGCTGAATTATGCATCAGTGTAACAGCCCATGTTACTGTATCCTTAATTACAGCAATAGCAGGTTCTCCATGTGTATGCAGACTGCAGAAATGTTTAACATCAGTGCAGGTCATTATATGGAACATGTTGTCCATGGCTTGAAAAACAGAGATACCTCTTTCTTTTCCAGTCCAAATACCAGTATGGAAACCTTGAATTTCAGCTCCCAAAATCCATAAATCCAGCTCATCCATTATCTCAGTGCTCATATGGTGAAGGGCAGAGAAGCTCCTTGTAGACACAGTCTACCCTGCATCAGTCCACCCTGCAAAAAAAATGTTTTTGAATTATCCCTATTTTTAAGATTGTATTTCAGGTAAAGCCTAGCTGCTCAGTCGCTGCATGTTGGTGTAGAAGCCTTGATTGTAGCCATATTGTTGCAATACATCCTTAAGTGTGATAACAAGAGTGTAATGAATTAGATAATGATTTGATTTACAGAGTTGAGTGGAGGACTCAGGTGTTTATGGTATGTCTGAACATGAACATGCAAACTGCAGTAGACGCAACAGCTTTTGAGCCCTAGAACTCACCAGTTTTAGTGTTGCCTTTGCCAGAGACTGTTTGGGCTGATCCTACTCATGTTACATTGATGCTATCTTTATATTTAAATATTTTCTTGTCCATTAAAAATCAAAGTAAACTAACCATTGGCACAGGCCCTATTATTATAGGTTATTTTACATGAATGACTTATCAGTTTCATCAAAGAAGTTGTATTATAAATTAGTTTAATGGCCCGTGCCACATCTTTCCATGTGTTGCCAGTTTGTGCAAATGTTTAGGTTGTTGGATAAAGCATTAGCCACTGACCTGCCAACAGAGTGGCAAGACCACATACAGTCTGTTGACAGACAGTTAGCAAGTCACTGTGCTCTTAGACTGCCTGACACATTTCTTTTTTTTGCTTCCACTGTGCCATCTGGCACGCCTCACTTCTCATTCCTCAGACAGGATTAGTCACACTCTCCCGTCACACGAATGACAACAGTTTCACTCTGGAGCAAGAAGAATAGGGGGAGAATAATGTAGTTAGATATGATCAGAGAGACTGATATTGGCTCCGCTCGGTGTAGGTCTTGTGCAGCTTATTCTGGAATAATCTAGCAGTTAGAACTTGGCAGTTCTTATAGCCTGCTATAGCTTAGAGATATTACACTGATACACAGTATTATAAGGGGATTGGGATTCAGATGGAGTAGATAATGCAAACTCCAGAAGCCTTGTCATAGTAGGTGATATATATATATATATATATATATGTGTGTGTGTGTGTGTGTGTGTGTGTGTGTGTATGTGTGTGTGTGTGTGTGTTTGGGTTTGCACCAAACAAACTCAGACCTGACCTGGCTCTGTTTCTGAAAAGACATTTCTCAAAAAAAACAAAACACTGCAGAGCAAATGAAAATAGAACTGCAGACAATGAACAACGCGGCAAAGAACAGCAAACGTACAAAAATAGACCAGTCAACAGCTCATTATGCACAAAAGTACACTCTGGAAAAAGAGAGATGACTAGTTGTTCCAGTCAGCTTCAGAACAGGAACAGCCTCTTCTTTTAGGGGGTTTGGATTATATCTATGTGAAATACAGAAGGATACAACGTAATTTACATTAACTGACACCCTTTGCTGCTTAGGCATTTTTGCTATCAACAAACATGGTTAATGATAAGCCTTGTGTGCTAGTATTCAGCATCTTTGGCCAGCAGGACTTTCCCCTCAGGCCTCCCGGACGGCGCTGGAATATGGGATAAGTGAAACTGAAGGTGTTTGTGAACTCAAGAGATGTCAAGAGAATACCTGCTGTTACTGAAACCGTGTTATACCTCTATATTAAGGCAAATAATGATGTGGAGAGTGGACAGTAACCACAGCTGAGCTTTATTGAAGCTGTCAGGTCTGACTGGCCTTGACTGATCCAGTGACATGAAAGCCTCATCTAAGACACATAACTTGAACTCAAGCTTTCTGACCATGTTTCATCACTCCTGGCTGGTTGTGGCTTAAGTCCTGTCTGTATGAGGTTTGACAGATGAGTGATAGGTGCACACTGCAAGTTTTTTTAATGAATGGGGGTAACATTCATGTAGGGTTAAACTGTTGTAAAACACCCTATTTCACCTTGCCAGATGGAAATAGGATGGAAGCAGTTATTCTCCCTTAAGCCTCCATGTTATTGGCCTGGCTCAGGCTATTTCTTCCTGCTTGCATCATAAGAGATGTGGCGTGTCTTCTCCGATGAAGACTTATTGGTATCTTGTATTACCATCATTTGTGTTATGCATATGAGAGGTGGAGAACTGCATGGGCTTGTTTCTGATCTCTAAGTGGGCTAAAGCATCTTAAACAGAATCTTGAGGCATGTGTTTCTACTAGACCAACACCGATTACCATGTCTATGTCACTGTTCTGCTGAGAATGTTCCCCCGCTGAAATAATATTTTGTCTGTAGTGGTCCCTGTTCTACTGATGGACTGTCTTGGATAAACCTAGGTGCACATCTTTGTAAAGTGACAGTTTGTCATATGTGAACACAACACAGCATACAGTGTGAACAGTGTGAAATTCTTTCTCTGTATTTAACCCCATTCATCAAGTGAGACAGCACCCGGGGAGCCGTGATTGGAGGTGGCACCTTGCTCAGTGGAGCCGCTAGCAGTCCTGGGATTCAAACCCATGACTTTCTGGTCACAGGGACAACTCTCTAACCACTAGGCCACCAGCTGCCCCTTTGGTAGGTATAACTGATAATATGGCAGATGAATGCAGACAGCAGTACCTGTAAGGAGGGATGGAGTGAAAGTAAATGGAAGTATAATCCAAAAATGTGAAAACAGAGACTTTCTAATCAGATCTGCTCTAAAATAAGATGATATAACAATTCCACTTTTTCTTTTCTATTACCAATTCCTGACACCGAAGTATCGTCAAATATTCCGCACCAGTACTGACTTACTCTAACCTTACTGCTGTGCACATGCCTATAAATAGATATTTACACTATTGCACTTTTTCAGCATTTTATTTAGTTTAAACAGAATTCTTAATGTGCTTGAATGGATTTTCAAGAAAGCTTTTTTTTATTTAAACCTTTAGAGCTGACCACCTCTTTAAATCTTTAAAAAGGAAATCTTTGAAAGAGAATCACTTTTAAAGATTCCACCACATTTGGTGGGTGTTTCATCAGGTGGCATCAGAGCACAATTTAGAAGGTATTGTGACTGAATTTATGAACCTTTTCAACACCTCTGCCTCATTTGTTATCTCAACTATTATAAATAATCAGACTGTGCACTGTAGCTTAGCCTGCTGCAGATAGACTCCTTTTTTATTATTCAAATCACTTTCTTTTTTTTGGTCCATATTTGAAAGCCAATCACTGAGTTGTAATTTCCTAACTATATTGCCCAATTCAAGTTGAAAAGAATGACAAGAGCACAAAACATTGACAAGAAGGACTCATGCATGAATTGTTTTGAGCATTCAGAGGGGCTTGAACTTTATATTTGTAATCGATGTCAACAGTGAAAATTACTGTAGTGAAAACAAGTGATGCCAATTTATGACACTGCCATGAATCCAAATTGCAGTCGAGTTTTCACTAACCATGTTCTACCTTTCCTGAAGAGTTCACTGCCAGCCCTGATCTCATCCAGTTTGGGGACCACTGCACTAAATCACTTGGATCAGGTGTGTTGGGCTGGAGGTGAGCGTGTCTCTGGAAGCAGATTGGTGACCAGGGTTGGTGACCACTGGCCTAATATATAATAGGTGTTATAAGGATCAATGGTAACCGGCAAATCTCATATTGGAAGAGAGATCCAGGTTAATACTTTGATCAAGGCTAAGTGATCTGGACTAATAGGGAAAATCTTTTTCATTGCCTGAACAGAACATTCAGACAAGGTCCACTTTTGGTGAGATGAAACATCTGCCATCCTTTCAGAAAACAGGAAATGTTGTCCTGGATTTCGAGACTCTTTGAGAATGCTAAACATGTTCTCACACTGGACGATATGCAGTCATGCTATATTTTTAATCAAATAACTCGCATTCTTCTTCATTGCGGTGTCATTGTTCTGTTGTGAGAAGCAGCCACAATATTATTTGCATCATTTCAGAACAGCTCCCATGTTTCTGAATTCATATGAAAAGGACGGACACATACACGCACGAATCTGGCTGCTGAAAGCAGACGCTCTTTCACTGACACAAAAGCTGAATAAAATTACCAATGGAGGCTCATAATTGCTATTCGGGTCACAGAGGAAATCATTTGATGGCTGAAACACATCCTCTCTAATTCGGCCAATGGAAGGAAATTGGAAAATTGGATTGTGAAGGCCTGCATGTGTCACTAGAAGTTCACTCCAAACAAATAACTCTTGTGTTTGTGCCCTTTTCTTCACAAAGCATTATGTTGATCACTATTATTATGGGTCTATTAGTCACTGCAAAGTTTCCCCTGCATAAACATGGATGTACACACATACACCCCTCACCCCACACACACACAGATACACACACACACACACAGATACACACACACACACACACACACACACACACACACACACACACATGCACACTCTGCTTCTCCCACTCGTGTTCAGTCTCACAAACACTTTCTATGTTTCGAATGTCCCTTTATATAAATACAGCCATGATAACTTAAAGAAACACTTTGTTTATATGCAGAAATATCATTATATAGATCAACAAAAATCAATAATAATTAACAATACAAGGAACAATATTTTTTATAGAACAATGGTTACCCATATTCTGCTATTTTTAACTTGCTTTTGTGCAAATTTGCTTAGAATTCATAATGTATTCATACAAACTTAAACAGAAATTAAGCTGAGCTTTAGAGACATCGGAAGAGATCGCCCTAATACCAATCAATGTCAAAAGAGGTTGTCTGGCCCGGAGTCTTGGCACTAAGTATTGATTGGAAAGAAATAGAACACTGCAGAGCTGTCTGGGCGACGCCCACAAACAAGAAAATAGCATCATTATGATTAGCTCCAGTTGGACTGGGCTGTTAGGTTGGTGTGTGAATGTTAATGTCTCTTCATGCCTCATTAGAAAGATCTTTTGAGACTAATGGACTCTGTCCCACAACATCATATTTAGCATTGATGCTGGCTTTGACCTATGAAGAGTGGTTTTGACCACCAAACAGGAACTGCTTCTACCAATCTGGAGTGGATCTGCTTTCAGGAGATTGGTATAAGTGTGGTATCTGCTCAGGTCTGTAATTAAGCTGCAGTGCACTACAGTTTCACTGAACTGCTGTTTATTTTAGTAGATGCTGCAGACGGAGACATTTTTCATGAAAAACTGGCCTCTGGCTTCTTTCTTAAGGGTCATAGCTTGCATCATCCTTATTCTAGTAAAACAATTTATTTTCTTCTCTTTCGGACACAGTGCTTTGAGCCTTCTGGGCTCTTGTACAAATAGACATGGAAGTTGCTTGTTCCTTCCAATCCAGAGTGAATTCTTAGTTAAACCAGAGTACATTATTCCGAACCATAAACTGCAGCTGGTAGGTATTCAAAGGAGCAGATTTGGTAATTGGTAACATGAGGGCTGTGAGTCCTATTCCAATATTTCTTACGAATAAGTGAAAGTGATCAGCTCGATTAAATGAACACATATATTTTGTGATACATAGATTTGCGGTATTAACAATGGCCGATCGCAAGTTAATCCTGTCTCCTGTCTTGAATAATAACAGAGGAGGGAATGAATTGCCATCAAATTATTATTTTTTCAGATCACAGAAACTATTACAACAATTTGGACTGACAGCTTTGGTGACAGTTTATACAGGAATCAAATCAGGCGATCATGAGTCGAAATTTAATTGTCATGGGAGGGGCGGCGAAGCCCCGTCCCGGAGCTACCTCGGAGCATGCAGGAAGGTGCAGACAGCCAGAGATCCATGCTCGATAATGCTTTATTGGCAGAAAGCAAAAACAGAAAACAAATGGGCTCGCGGGCCACCAGGATCAGAAACTAGAATGAGAACTAGGACATGCACTCTACATGAGGCGATGGACACATGAGGATACACAGACAGACACAGGCTTAAATACATGACATAACTAGGGGAAACACAAGGCAGCTGGGGAGCACATAAACAGAAAACAGGTGATGACAAAAACACGTGACACAAGCAGAACCCAGGAACACATCAAAATAAAAGTCCACAGAACAGAAACAAACAGAACAGGGCAAAATCAGGACAGCAACAAAAAAGCAGTGGCTCTAACTGGCCACTGGCCTGACCATGACATTAATGAACACATTCAGAAAGAAAAAAAATCTTACTCAAATGAAGATATATTTGATCATTACAGGATCCCAGGATATACAAATACAGAAATGGCATGCTCATTTGGTCGAGGGTTCTAAAGGGTAATTATTTAGTATTATTTTACTTACGTATATATTACTACTGCAGGCTGTGCACTGACACAGCAGGTAGTTCTGTTGCCTCACACCGCCAGGGTTGGGGGTTTGTATCTGGGTCCTGGCTGTATGTGTGTGGAGTTTCCTTGTTCTCCTCATGATGGCGTGGGTTTCCTCTGGGGTTTCTGGTTTCTCCCACAGTCCAAAAGCATGCGTGTCATGTAAATTGTAGATGTGGGTGTGTGAGTGAATGGTGTAAGTGTGTGTGTTTGCCCCCTGCAGTGGGCTGGCACCCCGTCCTGGGTGAGTCCCTGCCTCATGCCCGTAGACCTGGAAGGCTCCGGGTGTAGTCAAATGGGTGTAAATATTTCAGCCCGCTCAATGCAGGTTCACTTTTTCAGTGATGCTTAAAGGTACAAAAATGCACTAAAGTCTGTATCTGCAATGGTTATGAGCATATAGCCATTTTACTTGCATTTTCTACAGCAGTAGACTCTGTAACACAGTTTTCCTTTGCCTGGGAAGAGTTTGATTTTAATATATGATAGTGAGTGCAGCTGTTTCAAGCAAGTAAGCTGCTACATGATGGTAAGACATTAGAAGAGAATGAATAGTTCCTGGCCCTGTAATTTGTCAAACACATTCAGGAGTGGAAGTCTTCGCTATCTGTTCACTAAGATTGTGCATAGTGCTAAATAGAAAAACGCAAAGGATGAGGTTTATCTATATATGGATTAATAGGGTGGTTCTCTTGGTGCACTTATTCCAAACAGGAATATTACATGGACGTAAAACGCTATCATGGATGTTCTGACAGGGGGGCAGCCCTGATGCATTACTGCACAGACTCATTACTGCCCATATTTGTGTAGTGGAGCTGAGGGAGTTCTATGGATTACTGTAACTGGACTGATAAACACTTGGTACTCTTGCAGAGGCTCAGACATCATGTTCCTGACTCTCTACCCTGGGTCCTTCAATTAATAGACCAGCGTTTAACATCACCATGGCTTTATGTGCTGGAGATGGGATGTTTGGTTTAGGCACTTCTTAAGGGACCACAATAAACCAACTGCACACATTAAGTAAACTATGGTCCCTATACTGTGCAGGATACTCTCTAAAGCTTTTCAGACATGCCATATTTGGCCTGGCTCTTGTCCAACCTTTGACAACCTGTCAGAAATTCCCAGAACAGGTCTATACGAATCACCGAGCTGAGCCAGTGGGAAAGGGTGATTGAACTGGTTCACATTTGCGTGGGAGTTTTAACACGATTAAGCAAAATTAAATTCACTAACCCCTTCAACCCAAGACTTAATATTCAGTTATTAACCTTAAGACATATTAATTCCCTAGACTGAATATTTTTGGTAATGTATTTGCATGCATTTATTTATTTATAAGAGTGAGAAACTGAAGCTTAGGCCACCATATCAGTCCTTTAGGACTGCCTTTGAAACAGATGGCCGAGAAGCGAGGCGGGTCTGGTCAGATTGGGGTCAGAAATGTTTACATGCCACTGGGATGGTAAGAGTGGACACTTTCAAGCTTTTCTTCTACGGTGATTGGGGCTTTTATACTGGATGGATTACTTGGAGCAATCTTTCTTTCAAATTTCTACTTGGTGCACTAAGACAAATTAACTGTGCACATTGTTCTTTTCAGCAGACAACACCCAGACCCACCTGGGAGCCCCGGCACCCCCATACACTTCTTTCTCATATATCCCCCAAGATCAGTTAAGTCCATTTGAACTCCTTCTGAGGGCTTGCTTAATTGTACTGTGCGAGGCTAAACCCACACAACAATTACTTGATTTTTTATCAGAAAGAGTGTCAAGGGAACTGTTCCCACTGAAGCTCAAGTCTGTTGTAGCTGATGATGTACAGACTGTGGCAAACAGTTCTATTCAGAGGGGATTACCTTGTATGCTCTCCTGCCAGATAAGTAACCATGGCAATCCGGGCAGCTTTGCAGTGGTCAGAGCCTTTCCTTCAATAGTCCTGGACACATAACATAACATAAACAGCAGGAGCAAGAAAAACAGAGAAGAATACATTATGCAATCTGTTGTTTAACTCAAACCTTCGTAAGGTTTTCTGGAGCTCCTTGGAGGTCACAGCACATAGAAACAGGATGAGTAGGTGTAGGTAATAACCAGCAACACTATGTGGGGAAAACGTATTGGGACACATGTTTTCAGGGTTTGGGGTGGCTCCTTACTAGTAAGTTAGCAGAACAATCTGTGTTTAATAGTCTGAAAATGTATTATATGCCTTAAGTTAAATGACCAGATATCATGGAAATGCCTTATAGATCCTAGCCATTAATCAAAGGACAGCAAAATAGATAATTGTATAATGATATGGATGAGCCAGATAGAAAACACAACCATGCACTCAATCTGACTGTAATGTCTTTAATCAAATGTTTAAGGTGTCAGGGGCAAGGTGCACAGTTGTTTCTTTTCATAATGTAAGTAATTTAGATAAAATAATTAAATGAAACTTGGAGTCAAGGTAGGAAGTATGGGGTCAGTGCAGCTTACATGATTATATACCAGTTTATTATATAGAAATTAAATGAAGTCTGCAAAGAAAGCCATTATTCTTATTATGAATTTACTGAATATTGTTTACTTTTCTAATTTACTTTCCAGCCAGAAACTCTGGTGCCTTGGAGTTTGTACATCGCACTTTGAATGTCTATAACTTAAGAGAAGGTCAAAGAAAGTGTTACTGTATAGTTAAAGCATGCATGTTACTGTAGTTAATGTATTGGATTGTTAATTCTCCGCTAATGGAGAATATTCCTGGTGTAAAAGAAATACAGCCCAGCCCGAAGCACCACGGGTACGAAATAAATATGCAGAATCACACAGGGACTCAGTGGCTTGCTGTTTTTTGGTATAAACATACGTATACTTATTCTCAGCAGGTTTTAATTCCAACTGCCTACAGAGTATTAAAATTAGACATTTCATAGAGTGTTTAATATGTTTTAATGGTTTTACCATTGTCCTTGGCACTAAGGATTTATACAGAGCACCACAGCCTGTTTCAGGTTATAGCAGAGCAGTGTTCTTCTGTTTTTCTGTCGTGAATGAGACGGTTCAAGGATAGCTTTTCAGGCTGTTTCTTCCAGATAGATGGATTTGTGTGTGAATGTAGAAAGAGAGAAACAAAGATAAAGAGAGGGAGACAGAGAGAGAGAGTGAGAGAAAACGTGAGAGAGACATAAGTAAAGAGACGCAGAGACAGATAGAGAGACACAGAAAGAAAGAGAAGGAGAAAAAGAAAGAAAAAGACAGACAAAGAGACAAAAAGAAAGTGGAGATACAAAGAGAGAGAGAAGGAGACACAAAGAGAAAAATAGAGACACAGAGACACAGAAAGAAAGAGGAGAGACAGAGAGGGAGAGAAAGAGAGAGATAAATAGAGGGACAGAGAAAGAAAGCGAGACAAAGAGGCACAGAGATAGAGTGCGTGACAGAGAGAGACACAAAGAGACACGCAAAGAAAAAGCGAGAGAGAAAGAGAGATACACAGAGAGAAATTCTGAAAGGGAGACTGAGAGAGAAACACAGAGAGAAAGAGAAAGAGGAGTGAGAGAGACATTATATTCAGCTAAGCACACGGAGTTGTACAGCTTGGCTGTTATATGTCCTAAATCAAATGTGATTGTCACATAAAGAAAAGAAACAACATATTCCAGACAGCGTGCCTGCTGAAAAAAAAAGAATCAAGCTCTGCAATTTAGCATGCTGCCTTGAATCCCTAATTGTTTCAATTCAATTAAGTACCTGTTTCTTGTATTCCAGACTGTTGGCCTCGACGCCTACAGCGGAATATCACAGAAGCAGCTGTGTGCTTCCTTATTGTGTATCACTAGAAAGACTTTTTTTTTTCTTTGCCCACAGAACCACTGAAGGTGTTTTCAGATGTAAATGATTCTGTGACAGGGAGATTATGAGATGAGGTGTAGGAGATCATAGTCTTTATGGAAAATGGCTCCCTGTGGTATCGGCATTCTCTGGATCTCAGGTCAATGAATTTTAGGGGCGTCTAACTATTTCCAGAAACAGAAAGCAGGTTGTCTTCTCTCTTTCACATCTAAATCACTTGCACTCATGTTCTGTATTTAATGTTCTGTATTTATTCTCCCTTGAATGTTATTTTTTATCGATATTTGGATGTTCTGATTCTTTTTTATTGAGAAAAGCACCCTTGTGAAGAGAGAATTAACACGACCTCTAACTGCTGCTTAGTGAAGTGCATGAAGGCCAGGAATGGATGTATTTCTCAAACAAACAACTAAATAAATAAAAAACATGGCAGAAAAACAATCATGGATATATTTTAAAGACTGCTCAAGGATATACCCAGTCTACTATTTAAGCATAGGCTCACATCTTGATTGACTGCACAGCATTTGGGACAGATTACATGCAGGAAAGCTAGACTGTCACAGCGATAACATGTTTAAAATAGCAGAAGGAGCTCCTTTACCTTTTGCTCCTTGTATGTGTAAGTAAATTCAGCAGAGTGAGTAAGCGCATGAAAAGTCAGACTGGGCCACGTGAGAGGGGAAAAATGTAATTTGCTTTGTAAGGATGAAGCTTATGTGAATGAAACGCAAAGTTCTGCTATTGACATTGGCTGCTTTGAGAGTGTGCAGGGAGAAAATGAGTGAAACAGAATGAATGGTGTGAAATTAACTGGAGTGGGACTTCAGTCGAGGCATAAATGTAAAATCTTTCCCATAACGGACCACTTTCTGTCGCACAAAGACGGGCTTTACTTTGTTTGGAGCTATGAAGGGAACAGCTGCTTTGCATCTTAACCTAGATGGTGTGGTGGAGAATGCGCATAACATTATCCAAAATTTCAAAGTGTGCATAGTTGGAACAATGACTAAACCTGACCGCGTCCCTCTCAATATCATGTTGTGTGGCTTTAGTGTTGGTACTTGATAATGGAGATGGCTTAATTGGATTAAATGGGCAGTGAGTGATTCAGTGATGTGGGCTCACTGTTTGGATTCCAGTCCTTGTTCTTTTCAAATGTATCATTTTTAGTTGTTCCTATTCTAGACATTAATAAAATTGGACAGCACAGGGTACAAGTAGTGCAATGTCTAACCTCTCACTTATGTTAAGAAGCATTTTTTTTCTTTCCTCAACTCAAGTCCTGTTTTTTAGCTTGTGTTCAGCTGGTATTCATAGCTCAGCAGAGACTAAAGAGAAAACATCCAGCTGGGGATTTCTCACCTGTATCCTTAATTGCTTCCTTGGCAACAGAGAGATGTAGGTGGTAGTATTCTCTCTGGCGACATGTTAGCGTTCCTGATGCCCCGAGGCCAGATGACGCAAATAACTCTGCTTTCTCCACAGTGGTGTCATCCCACCTTGTTAGCAAGCCCTCGCATTTCTGCCACCTGGTCCACAGTTGTACTCCCAACCTGACCAGAGCGGGCTGAAATGGGTTTTCTACCCTGTGAGTATACTCACATAGGCAATTTCCGCAGCATCCATTTCGGCTGGGCCGAGGAATTCCTCAAGGCTGGATTCGCATTTAGCTGAGCTCCATATAAACATGAAGCAGATTTCGGCTGTTTAAGATTCCATAATATGTATAATATCACATTAGATGCAACTCTGTGGTGGTGTGGGTATACATACTGAATGGATCTGGAGGAGAATTATTTTGCAGCATACAGCAATTTATAGATTTTTAAACACAGCAAGGCTTAAATGATTGTGTACTCTGTGTTTGGGCAGCATGCAGAAGTTCCTGAAGTTCCTGTTCTGCTTTACTGTCAACGAGCACCATCTTGGTGCCCTATCTGATTTCTGTGCTACAGCTGTACCTAAAGCTTTACTCGAGGGAGTTTCAAAATAGCAACTTCTTGATTATCTCCAGGTTCACTTAAACAGCAGAGTTAATTTATATACATAGAGGTCCCAGTGCACCAAGCCTTTTGCGCCAGTTTCAGGTGCAACCTGGATGCATCCTGTCTCTTGCTTTATGTGAAACCGTTCCCAAAGTCTAAATACAAACTTTTTGGGTCATGTACTTTGTATAATGCATACTGCACTTTCCTCCATTTGCTTGTGCATTTGAAGGTGGGCCAAGCAAAGCATGGGAGGATCACTCAAATAGTAGGTGAAGATATTACACATGGCATTGATTACATGTTCTGTTCTATTTACTTTAAAAACTTGCAGTTGATGGTTTTGCATTTCCCCACCTTTTAAAGGCATGTATAAATTCACTTTTGTGTCTCAAGAGACTTGTTATTGGGAGATGTGTATAATGTGTATAATGTTCATCAATAGCATAATGGTCCCTCTTGGGACCAGATAGACATATGCGAGAAGGTGCAGTAATAATATGATCTGATGCAGCGAAATGCTGTCCACACTGTTGTCAGAGAGAGAGACTATTGATGAATGGATAGAGCAGGGGTGTCGAATGCTGGCCTCAAAATGGGCTGTGTAGCTGCAGATTTTAGTTCCAATGAAGCAGGAGCTCATCTTATCAGCTGTTTGATAACTGAGACCAAGTGGAATCAGATGTTCTGCTGATTGTTTGGAAGGGAAACATGCAGCCACACCAGACCTTTGTTGGCATTGGATTAAAGGATGGCAAATCAATGAATGCGTGGAAAAAGACCTTTTACACTAGCAGTGAACCGACGGCTGTATCCAATACAGTGATCAGCAAATTTGTTTTTTTCCACAGGACTGTGCAGTGCAGCTTGGTACAATTAGAAATGTGTAACACCACTTATGGTTATTTTAGTTGTTAAAAGACCTGTACCACAACTAAGAAGTCAGAATACCAAGCAAACTGAACCTAGATGTATAGCGGGAAGTAAAACTAGAAATAAAAAAAGATTCTTCACACAAAAATAAACTGACCAGTTAGTGAAAGTTTAAGTTGGTGAAAGTGGCAACTCAGTGTTCTTTCTTTTGTTATTGCAATCATATCGTTGCTGTTAGTAACCACATTCTCATTTCGCTAATTAAAACTTCTTGCGAGTTGGAGCTGTTCTGTGAAGATGGATTTACGAAGTTTATCACATTCTCTATGTTCAGACACCTGTCTGCGGCACATTTCCTCCTCCTATAAGTTCCTATAATGTAATGCACCTATCCTGAATATTCAGATGCTAATGAAGACCTTGATTACTCTGATCTCTTGTGTGATATTATAATTGATATTCAGCAAGCTCCTGAAACTCCCATTTCATCAGGTGTTAGAGAGCTATGCTCTGCAGGGGGGCAGAACTTCATCGGCAGGTTTGAGCACGTTTTCCTTGAGCTTTTATGCAACCTCTCCCCACCTTCTTCCCTTCATCACTGTATGTCACATGCTATGCCTTCAACGGCTATTGGCACTGTTTACAGTAATGGTCACAATACTTGCCATTATTACATGGAGTGTGAGATGGTTTGAGACTCTATAATTATAAACGATGTGTTTCCATCACTGCCAAATGAATAATGCATCACACACCACTCAGCTAATACACGGGATTTGGAAGCAGGTAGTCAGTGCAGCTCCAGTGCAGCGGGAGGCCATTTGCTGACCCCCTCTGGGCAGCACGTCCTCGGCTTCACTCATTAAAGTAAACAGTGGAAAAAGCGTTAAAACAGCATGTTCTCTATGCTGTTCAGAGAGTGCAGTCCCACAGTAATATTAATGAGTTTTCAGAGTTCTTGGACATATACAGTGCTGCTAGAAAGTTTGCTTACCTTTTTCTGAATTTTTAATAAGTCTGTAATTCATGCACACACGTTTCCTTTGGTATGAGCTGTACTTTTCAGCAGGGAAATACAGTAATAAATGAATTACATTTACAGTAATAAAAATACAGGCCTTTAAGAAGAACAAAATGAAAGACACAAGGGCACTTAAGACAATCCATGGGGGAAATCCTGGACTGCAGCTGTCAGAGATGTGTCACAGGGCAGCAGTCAATCTGCAGCAAGGAGAACTAAATAACGTTCTCGGATTGGCTACTTTGAAACCCCCTGCCTCTTGAGTACAGCTGTATTGCACCATCCCAAGACGTGCTTTCTTTATGTTGTCTGGACAGTACCAAAAAAATGTATTTGTAAATGTAAAAAAAATTAATGCTGGGCCGTTAATGGCATTCTTATCGCGCGATAAACCAAATATCGCCGTTAAATTCCCCGCCCCCCCCAGACAGAGGCAGCTGGGTCTATACTACGCAAGCTATGATGAATTTCACCTTGATATTTCAGTGACTTGTCCGGTTCGCACACGTTTTAAACTTGTCTCGGTCTCTCTGTCGGGGGGTGGGGGGCCGTTAACGCCGTTAACGCCAAGATTCCAATGAGATTAACGGCGTTAAAAAAATTAATCTATGCCCACCTCTAGTAAAAATATAAACCAACTCCCACCCCAAACACCCCCCCGCCCCCCAGACAGAGAGGCCGAGACAGGTTTAAAACGTGCGCGAGCCGGAAAAGTCACTGAAAAATCAAGGTGAAATTCATCATAGCTTGCGTAGTATAGACCCAGCTCACTCTGTCTTGGGGGGGGGGGGTTGTGCAGTTACTTATCTGGGTTATCGGCCCAGCTCTAATTTTTACTTGAAGACTTGTCATTTCTGTTAAAGACGTTTTGAAGGCTTTGTGTCATGAAGCAAAACTGGACCAACGGCAGCTCTCGTCGGGACCAGGGACCAGGGAGCTGCTCTGAAATGTCCATTAAAATCGCTATTTAACCGACTCGTGAATCCTATGGCTGTGTCGGTCACACTAACGCATTGATTCTGTCTCCCTCATAAAGGTGGTCCAGGACTTCAACCAGCAGCTCTTCCTACAGGAGAATCCCGTTTTCCACAAAGCACAAGACTTCCAGTTCCAGCCCAGTGACAGCGATGCAGTAAGTTCCAGAACTGTTTAAAGCATTATTTAGATGAATTTGTTTTATGGATGGAAGGAAGTTAAGTGCCAAAGACAGTAACCGGACCAGGGTCTTGATAGACCCCTAATGAATTAGCAACACTGTTAAAGTAGCAACAACACTGTTGAGAACCGAGCATGCATTTCACTGATCTAACGCCAAAGTCAATGAACCAGAACTGTTGCCACTGTTGAATAATTAGCACCAGTGTCAGAGATGAGAACAATGCAGAGGGACCTGGCGGCACTGTCACAAAGCTTACAACAATGAACTCCCAACGTTATTGAGAAACTAATGGAAATGTTGAAAAGCTAGCAACAGTACCAGCGGTAGCCGGTGTAGCTGAGGCATTAGCAGTAGTATTGAAGAACACTACACTGTTGAACACTGTAGCAGCAGTGTTGAGAAACTTGCAACAATGTTTTTTAACTAGTGCTGGCTTTTAAGGGACTAGCGGCAGCGTTGACAAACTGCTGTCAATAAATGAACAACAGTGTTGAAGAGCTAGCAGTAATGCCAGTGAGCTGTCTCTGTGAAGCTAGCAGCAGTATTATGGGACTGTTAGAAGTGACAATGTTGAAGATCTAGAAACAGTGATAGAGGTCTGGCACTGTTGTTGAGGAACTAGCAGCAGTATTGAGGAATTAGCAATAATGTCAACTTGTTTAGTGTTGAAGAACTGCTTGCGGCATTGACAAACTAGCAGCAGTGTTTGGGAACTAGCAGCAATATTGAGGTGCTAACACAAGCTTTGAAGGAACCAAGAACAAGTGTTGAAGAACTGGCAGCAGGGCTGAAGAATTAAAAACAGTATTGAAAAAACTGATTCAAGAGCTTGAAGCAATGCTGAAGAGCAAGAAACGTTGGAGAACTAGCTCCAATGTCGAAGAACTAGCAACAGTGTTTAGGACTACTGGTGGTGTTGAGGGACTAGTGCCAGCGTTGAGGGACTAGAGGTGGTGTTTCTTGCCTAGTGGTGGTGCTGAGGGACTAGTGGTGGTGTTGAGGGACTAGTGGTGGTGTTGAGGGACTAGTGGTG
>JBBPDB010000001.1:41126811-41136970 GCA_037974465.1 Brachypetersius altus | reverse complement strand
AAAAGGGGAACCTGGAGGGACGACAGAGGGAAAACTAAAACTCAGGGGAGGAAGACCGGGGGAGACGAGGAGCGGGCGACGCGACCGTGACAACCAGCCAGATGGTTAGGCTTGTTTTATGCTGCTTATGTGCTGCCAGCCGTAAGGCCCACAGCTGACCCTAGACATCCTCTCCATTAAAGGGATCTTGTCAGTTCTTGTGAACTGATCACATCAGGCACACTAGGTTTATTCTCTGCTCTAATCCTGCGCTGTGGCGTGATGGTAGCATTAGATGTAGTAACATTCTCATAGTTGTTAAGGTAATGGAACACAGTGATAATGATAGTCACATGACTCTTCAAAATCAAAACGGGGAAGCGTGTTGTTCCAGACACATCCTTAAACATCTCGACCCTAATTTCTCACTTCAGAAAACAAGTGGCCCTCATGCTTGCACCTTTTTGGGTGGTTAATTAACAAATTTGAGTCTTTTAGCAACACATATCTTTCAGGGATTCATTATATGGTTCTCTTTTTTATTTTACTAATTGTTAAACTAATCATGTGTTTGGCTTCCAGAATGTGCAAATCTGTTCATGCTGCAATCACTACACAGGATGACACGGATTCAAAATATTTAGCGTAATCATTTATTAGTGTTTTCTTGTAGAATGAACTGCTTTATGCAAAGCCCCGGATGTGATTTTCAGAATTCAGTGTAGATTAAGCTTTCATGCTAGATTAGGTTGCATGCCTTTATGATTAGGATTTTGATTGTTCCATATTTTTGATGATCCCATAAGGGTTTATTTTTCAGAATCATAGGTGGGGTGAGAGATTCACACCATATCCCCTGTCTATTTCTATTCTTTATGGCTTTTGTCCCATCGACAACATTCAGATGCATAAATATCTCTTACAGTTACAGCACTCTCTGACATATACATCCGCTGTCCCATGTTTGCCTCTCTGTTTTGAGCATGATGGTGACCTGACCTAACAATATATCTGTTGGGACAGACTGATTTGTGGAGTCCCTTGACCTTGAGTGGCTTCAGAGAGTCAACAACAGAGAGATAACAACAGGGAGTCCCTCATCTTAGTAGGAAGGGAGGACAAGAGTTAGTTCAGGCCATATGAGAGATGCTGTATCGTCTTGTTTTAACCTGTCTATTATACTGCAAAGTATAATTTACCATGCCTAATCACTGACTCGGGAGCTTGGGTATTTTCCAAGAGGACAATCCATCCATACTGATTCTGTGGGTTTCTCATTTTGTCAGAATGACAAGCCCCCAAAATGCATACATGTACAAACTGACTTAAGAGTTGCAATACCGTGGGATAACACTGATGCTTATTTGATTTGATGTCGAAATTTTTTTTGGACATTTGCCCATTACTCTCATTTAAACATAATTCAAATGAGGCTTTAGTGCTAAAACAGAGCAGACTGAAATATCCATATTATGAGAAGATATCAGTTTTAGCATAGTTCTCTGTAAAAGTACTTGAATTACTGTCAAGAAGAGGTGCTAAATTGCCCCAAAGCACTAGTGTGTTTGTTTTCCTGCCCTAGAATGAACTGATGACCACCTGCGAACACCCCTGCAATCCTGGTTGAGTTTTAATACCTTATTCTATTACCATCTGTAATGCTTTTGGACTCTATTTTTTACTTTAACTCCTGGCAAACTGTAATTAATGGGTAATTTATTGTAAAGTTGAACTTTGCTATAGAATACCGCATCGTATGACTGTATTGTATTTATCACTGAGACTGACTGAAATTATGCAAAGCAAATAACAATAAACAGCTTTAAAACATATCTGCTTTTTCATAGCAATTTACCATACATGTAAACCAAAGTTACTGTTGCCAGACAAGCATACCTCAGTCATCAGCTCTGTTTCATCCTAATTTTATCTGTGAGAGCATTTTGATTTGCATCATGATTGTTGAGGGTTGAATTAGTCATTTATTAGTCATGTCTGGCAACTGGTGGCTGATTCAGGTTCTAAGAGTTTCTACTGTGGTGATCATAACTGCTAAATTGGCTGTAGCTAAGTGTCAGAGAGAACTTCACGTCTGCAAAGTTACATGTAGGCACAACTCTGATCTTAGCCATGTGCATTCACATTTCAACCATGAAAGTCATAAACTGACCGAGTTATAAAGACTGTTTTAAGCCACAACTGATGGATAAACAAACATATGGAGTTTAAATTGGTCAGCATGGCATCATTTTCTAGCCGCCTGAAATAATCCACTGCTGTTCTGGTGTCTCAGTGCGGGGGATGTAGACTTTAGCGCTGAAGGATGGCTCTACAGTCAGCTTCTGGTGTAAACATTCCTACGTTGCTAGCTCTTCTCCTATTAATAGGATGTTCAAGGCGAAGACTGTCACACAACACAGCTACCACAACACACACACAAACAAAAAAGTTAGAAGAAGGTACTTCTGACTCTAATTGAATACAAATTGCTGGTTTTAAGTAGACATTTAAAATACTCCTGGCCTGAAATAAGCATTGCTCCTAGTCTTAGTGAAATCAGCTATGATCAGTTATGAAAGATATATACATTTCTGACAATAACTGGGAAGAAATGCATTGCCTAAAATAGAATAGAATACAATAGTATAAAAAGGGTAACACATATTTGAACAGTAGAAAAGAAAGCACTTAAGATTCTTTGTAAATAGTCAGTTATCGTTAACTTGTGTTCAACTAAATATGCTGTAAATTTTCACTAACCCATGACCTAAACCTAACTCAAAACTAATATAAACTTTACCCTAATTCTAACGCTGGTCCCAGTCTTAACCTTAATCCTAAAAGCGTTTAAGATCAACTGTCCAGGGTTTCATCCAATAGTTTGTTGACAATCTCAGCACCAGCAAAGGGGGCCAAACTGTACAATTCAAAAAAGGTTAGACAAGATATCTTTATCACACAAGTTAGTCCATCCATCATCTGAGCAGCACCAGGTTTGCAGGTGGTGCAGGGGCCTGGCCCAGGGTTCATAGGGCAAAGGAGAAGAAAACTTATTAATTGTTGACTAAAATGTTCAATGTCCCAGTTTCTGGTTATATTTCTATAGAGACATCAACAGATACATACATGAAAAATAATAGATACTGCCATTGCATCTCAATACCCATCTCAATACCAATATTCTTAATACTCCCTCTAAAACATATAAGCCTCGTATAATAAGCCTAGTTTAGAGAGCACATCAAAATTTTCATGCTATGCGTATAGTCCAGTTGGATTCAAATGTTCTTAGTCAGCAGAAAATGTAGGTTTCACTAATATTAGCCGAGCTTCTTTTCTGATCAGCATGCTGCCTGTGTTAGATAAATGAAATCCTCTGTTGCTCCCATAAGACTTTATTCAACCTCAATTTCCAGCCGGTACTTCATTGGTTGGATACCAGAATCATCCGATACAGAGAAAAGTATATTCTGTTTTTAAATTAGCCACCTTTAAAACAAGGTAGATGCCGATATGACTAACAGAATATCTAGGTCAGATAGGTTGAGTAAATCTTTGTGCTTAACTATATTAATTCATTATCTAAGCTGCTTATCCTAACCAATGTCACTGGGGGTCCTGAAACCTGTCCAGGCTGTCATAGGGCAAAAGGCAAGAAACACCCTAGATAGGCTGCCAGTCCATCGCAGGACAGTCACACAGATAAACACACACTGTCACACCTAGGGGCAATGAACTGTGGGTGGAAGCCAGAGTTTCTGGCAGAAACCCACACAGACATCAGCCGAACATTCAGACTCCACACAGAAAACACTCTGGCTGCCCTGGTCAGGAATTGAACCCAGGACCTTCTCAACCAGCAACAACTCTATTAAGTTCCCAAGCAAAATCTTCTTAAAACCAGACATCTTTGCAAAACTCAAGGCATCTTGTACCATGCCTATAACATTTAGTTTGGAGGTGATGGTTTGTGGTCTCTTTCAAATGCTGTGGCTTTACTTGTGGAAAGTTGTGTTGAAAAAGGCAAAGCTAGTAAGTCTGTGATAGAATCACTATGCAACCACCCACAGTGTGATTACTGCTTGTGGCTTTAGTGGCTTTCGAAGGACCAGGCTGCAGTCTGGCCTCCGTGATAACAGCTACATTTGGAAGCAACCAAATATCAAACCTGATTTGTTACTCAATTAGGAGAAAGAAAGAAACTGCCCTCCATGCTCTGGAGCCATGATGCCAAACAGGGTTCAGAAGTCTTTCATTCTGTTTGCTCTTTACATTTCTAAACAGTTGAGTCCACCTTTCTTCCATTACTGTAAATGTGGTTGGCCACTACACTGTTGAGCTACAGTTACTCTTCATGTTCCTTCACTAGTTTTCTGGATTGTCAAAACAGAATGTGATATAACTTCTTGAATGTAATCACACTTAGCATTCAGCAACGGTTTTACAGCACTAATGCCAACACAGTGTGATAATGCCTCGTACAGATCCGCTTTTTTATAGGGTGTCATGGGTGCAGCAGTGGCTTTCTTTCTATTTGTTCAGGTAGCCTGAGTGAGAGTGAATAACGTCTCTTTTAGAGGCTCATCGTGCTGGAAAAGAGGATCGACAGGGCACTTAACACACCAGTCCCTCTCAAATTGCCTGGACCAGATAAGTGGACACGCCTTGGGCCAAAGAGCAAGAACCACATAATGACAACATGGAGAAATATGATAAGCTCTTATCTTGGGGCACTTGTCCCTTCCCTACCGGAAAATGTGATTACACCTCACCACAGGGGAAACACACAGGTGAGCTAAACAGAAAAAGACAGCAAATATGTCTCTTGCCAGAGAAGTGTTAGAGATGTGACATGATTCTGGAGGTCAGATGAACCTTTTGGATTGCCAGGTGACAATGATAACTGTGATAGGAGCTAGAGACAACATCTATCGGGGCAATGATCAAAATGTATGGTAGCAACAAAATTTGGTTGTTTTTGATCATACTTTTAAAGAAAAATACCTTTTGACTTTCGTTGCAGTTGACTTTCTTTCACTTTTTTACTTTAAGTCAAAACCTGCTGACAGGACAACTATCAGTATTCTTGAGAGCCACCATGAGGTCATGGGGAAGGAGAAGAATACTCATAAAAGATAACAGTCTAGACCAGTGAACTTGATGAGTTTGATTGTAATTCGAGGGTGAGCTTTACAGTGTGCCCAAAGTTTGTAGTGTTAAAGATGCCATATGGTGTTGAAGTCGAGGAAGCAGTTGTTCTCACTGTGATCAGTATATGTGGAGACTTACTTTCAGGTTGATATAAAAATAAGTTAGAATCATTCAGAAGAACTTTGCAAGGCACCAAGGTCAGCTCAGGTTCCTTTTTCATATAAAAATAGTCATGCTTTTTGTTGGGTTGCTACACAGCTCCTATTTTGTATTTGAATCAAAATTCACCGCATGCCCCAGAACCGCTGACCTTAATAATCCTCCTGCACTGACATGGTGGAATTGACTGGCTGTAGGGAGAAGACTGTTTCTTCACCACAGAGTAAGATGTTCTCATCTTCGTCAGGGTTTATTATCTCAGGCTCTCGCTATAGGCAATACACATTTTTGAAAGTTTGTGTTCCCGTTAAATTATATTTTTTTATATAATTCTATATTTTTCAGGACCTCTGGCAACCTACACTGTAAACATTATGGCTGTTACAGTAACTTTCAAAAGCAATAAGGCACAAAAGCAAAGGCATGGGGTGAGGTGGACCTGATCAGTAAAAAATCCCCTTATACTATTCCGGTCTCAGGTGGCTAACGGCCTTAATCAGACAGCACAAAATAAGACAAACTGTACGTAAGTCATGTACACTATTAACAATGTTTGTGCTAAAACGTCTTCTGCCAATCGACCATGGACAAAAATCTACTCTTGCCCATTATATTTTAAAAAAAGTAATCAACTAGGTCTTTGTTGTTCTGTGGTTGAGTGTTCTATAAGACATGGGGAAAATATGCAATTCCAAATCAAGGTATTAAAACTGTCAAATGAGGTGACTGGATACCAAAAGTAACTAATAGATCTGCATTGCCCACTTCACAGGTATGCTAGTTATCGTCAGATCTGAATTGCAGTTGAAACAACACAGTCAACATTGCTGCTGAAGTGGCCTGTCCACACAGCGTTCAAGCCATAGCGCAGCTTGCTAACGGGCTAGATATCGATAACTAGCGAACGTTTCTCAGTAAAAGAGATGAAGTCTACAATACGTCTACAGGTTACTGTTTCTTTTTTCTTTGTGCAGGGAAGCCATCATATAACCCACCAAGTCCTGACTATGCACCACCCAACTACCTCACAAAGAAAACCCACAGATAAGGTCACTGGTAGCCAAAATGGACAGATATTAGAGGTCTGTCAGATAAGAGTCTGCTGCCAAGACAAGCGACCCATTTAGGTGCATGTAAATCACAATCACATCATGACACTCTTCTTTTTAAGAGATACGGAGGACGAACATTGAATTCAAAGCCATAAAAGCCAAACAGTCCTAAGCAAGGAGTCAGAAAAATCTGTAGATTTAGAAGATGACCAGATCATTCGTTTTCACGCTGGCGCCTTCATCAACAGTGTTTTTCAGTTTGCTGCCATGACCTTACCTCTGCCTGGAACCCAGGCACAATGTCACTCACACTAGCTTTGCAGTTCTACGTGATACTCATGGAAATGCGACTTGGCCTAACACGCATAGATCTGTCTTATAGATTTCACTGCAGTATAACAGTCTCCCCTGTCTTTTGGGATCAGCTGAATGTAATGGCTCACTGCCTGAAATCCCTAATTCGCAGGCCTATAAAGGTGCAAGTCCAAAACAACTTACAAATGCCATCCTTTCATTTCTGCGAGGCGCAAGATGTCTTGATTGACTGGCCCACCTGACTAAACACAAGAGCATTAACCTTCTCAAAGTACAAATCAGACCGTCATATTTCTTACTGCTGCAAGCCCAACAGGAGCAAGTTAATAATCAAATGAAATGGCTTGATTGACCTCTTAAAGGGCTTTTCCTTGGCATAAGGAACAGTGCGATACCGTGACCAAATGTTTTTCTATTACCAATAAATAAAAAAACTCTGGGGAGAAACATGTGCTACTGATGCATCAGCAACATCATAAACCAGACAGAGACACACTGGAAATTCAGTTCAGTTTAGCTACAGCATGGTTCCTATATGTCTGTGAAAAAGTGCCTTAACAGGAGGGGCCATTGTTTTGCCTGTCTGAAGGTTCGGTTTCCCAGAATATGTCTCTGCCTGTCGTATCCAGCATCTTATCCCTGCTTTGAACCAGATTTTTTGAGGCTTTTGAGGCTTGAATTTAACAGGTCAAGGCAGATGTAAAGGATGAGAATTCACATTAAAAAAATCAGTCGGTAGTTTACAATTACTGCATTTTGCACCAAACACGTTCCCAAACAGCCTTGTCAAAGTAAGATGCAATGACATCATGTCAACTATTGACAAAATACTTACATTGGGTAATTTGGACTTTAGCTTAATAAATGACTATTTGAATAAAAATGTCAATGATCATTAATTTGCACCTTTTATTTTCATTATCAAACATTTGCATGTTGGATTCAGGTACTGCATTAAAATTGATTTACTGTGTATTGTACCACACACATATCAACCAAATCTATCTTTATTATTACACATTGCATTTGATTTATTTACTGTAACCAATGACTTTGGAATACCCTATTGTTTGTTTAAAAAAAAAAAAAAAACGTCACATCAACCTTCATGGTACAGACCTGCAATCTGAACAATTATAAACTATTTTTAGTTTGTATGTAAAATTTCTCTCAGAATGTGCTCCAGTGTAGGTTTAATCTAAGCCCAGTGTTCTTCTGAGAAGGGTACCCTCTGAACATGACAGTCTTTTGTTATCCAGACAACTAAATAAGCAGTTCTGGCCTCATAGACTGCCATTTGCTCTTGTATCAGAGGGTATGCATGTTTTTTCTTAAGTTGCTAATTCCCCTGGAGGCAGAAATGTCACCTATTCGTGGCCTGCCCTAGAGTTATGTGTGCAGTCTTTGCTAGGCATTTTATTTCATGGACAGCTGGAGGGCAGCACCTGCAATATACCAGCCCAACTGGCCTAGCTCCTGCACGGGTATATTTTGGTTTTACAACCAGCCCAGCTTCCTCAACTTGAAGGCTTTTATGACTGGTGGTCTGATTTGAAATGAATGTTGCAGTGTCCTGTGATTTCATTAACTCCTCTCCAATGTGTAGCCGCTGTGCTTTTAGTGGAGGTGTATCCCATCATATTTGATGTGATACTGGTTTGAGATGATTTACACTTCACCACATCAAATTGACTGGAAGTGATTTGCTCTTGCCTTTTGCTGAAAATGTCATTTGCAGGAGGACTGACCCTGTGCACTTTCTTGAAAGAATTTGCAATTGGACATTTGAACAAGGATGGAGAAGTTTGCACCAAGTAATCAAGCTGAAATTCAAGATCCCGTTTTGAAAGGGAACATTATTTCTCATTAAATAAAAAAATAAGGGGCACTGGCTCCTCCTGATGGTTCACAATCCATGACCTCCACAGCAGCAGCAACAACTTTGGTGTGTCAGACACATCTCTCCAATTGCTGGTTCATAATAGTGGATAGTGCACATCATAAGATCCCACAAGTACTAAAGTAAATGGGTAAAACATCGCTTTTCTGCCTGCACTTCCACAATAAGTTTTAAACTGCCTCCTATTTATCTTCAAGCACCTTAAAAGCTTTGTTGGTGATAATGCCAAGATATCAGAGGGGATGCTTGGTCTTACTCAGCATTGCTCACCTCAATCTTTCGGATCATTCTCTATGGGACGGGCACAGAAAAGCTGATCTAAATTGATGTTGAATGGAAAAAAATGCAGGTAAGTAGTTTTACTCACTATTTTCATCAAGGAAACCTTTTTATTATGACACAAATATGTGCATGGTTAACATGTCACAGATTTGCATTGTGATGGTGCTGCTCCCCAGCAACTGGCATAGTGAAAACATGGCACTCCTAAACTAAAACTAAAACATATAATTGATGGTCCTAACATAACACTGAAAATGGTCAATTTGTGTATACTAGCTAATATTCGCTCACCCAGCCATACATGTATAATGTTCATGTCTCCCTGCCTTTCTTCACCACAAACCAAGCAAAGGATGCCTTAGGAAGTGTGTGGCCTGGTCCATGCAAAAATATAATAATAATAATAATAATAATAATACATTTTATTTATATAGGACTTTATATTTTACACAAAACTCTCAAAGTTCATAGAGATAGAGACAAAAACAAAATAACTGGCAGGATGTCCATGGCAAGAACCCCATGCACGACTGCCGAAGAATTGGGGACCACAAGCGCAGATCCATCAGGCTCTGGAAGGGCAGCTTGCGGATCAGCAGCTCCATGGAATTTTGGTAACAGCAGATCTCTCACGGAACCACGGTGCCGGGCCTGTAACAGTGAGGTTGCCGGAGCGCTCTTGTAAGCTGCCAGTGGTGGATTTGCGGGCGATGGATTTGCCGGCAGTCTGCTTAGTGAAAATAATAGAAAAATATATACAATACTATGCACTGATGCTATGGTAAACCTCCGCTGCATGCCTGGTTTACCCCTCTGAGGTCAGCAATCCCACGGTGGGATTTTTCGTCTGTTCCAATCATCTAAAGCTCCATGTGTTTTTGTCCTAGAAACATATAAGTAACACAGCTAGAAACACACACCACATCAAGAAGATAATGGTACAGACCGGGATATGTGGTCTCTGGTAAAGCTTTAAATCTGTGGAAAAGGTGTTTTGACTAATTGTTTTATTCAGCAGATCTGATCAATTAAAATGATCTTATTTAACTGAATTGACAGTTTGTGTTCATTTATTTCTAGGGAGACTCAAACATCATTGAAACACCTGAAATACCTGAAATTTGATGCTTCTTAACATCCATCTGCAGGCCTCCTGGTGTTCATCCTGCCATCACCTGTAGTTCCCTCAAATCAAGTATAGGCATCAGGGCCCGTATTCACAGAGAATCTTAAGCCTAAAAATCTAATTCTAAGAAAAATCTTAGAGTAATGGCATTTTCTTAGAATTTCCCCTTAAATTTAGGATTAAATCTCAGTAAAG
>JBBPDB010000001.1:41097560-41114691 GCA_037974465.1 Brachypetersius altus | reverse complement strand
TGTGTGTGTGTGTGTGTGTGTGTGTGTGTGTGTGTGTGTGTGTGTGTGTGTGTGTGTGTGTGTGTGTGTGTGTCATGCCAAGATGACAGTGATGATGATTAAGTTAATGTTGATGGTAAAAAAAATACTAGATGACATATCCATGCCACTATCTAACAAAGCTCTTTCCTTAAGAAGGTATTTCTCTTACTCTTAACTGAGTTTGGAGATTCTGTGCGTGATCCACCTCTGATCATCAAGGAGCAAGTCAGTTCTAATCAGTTTACTTCAGTTTTATCTATACAGTCCTTTTTTTAAAACTGATGTTGCTAAGCAGATTTTTACAGAATCTGAGTCTGAGACCCTAGTGAGCAAGGTGACAGAGAGAAAGAAAAACGTTCTAAAGATGGAGGAAGAAGCCCCAGGAGGAACCTGGGCTCCCAAAGGGAACACATCCTCCTCTGGTTAACACCAGAGAGTGAGAGAGAATAAAAGAATGACAGTATGGAGAAGACACGCAGTAAGAGGTCTTATTGTACAGATGAATCACTGATGCATAGTTAGCAGTCTATGGTTCTAATGGAACCATTAGAATCTTTAGTCTGCAGTCCACAGCAGTAGGAACACCAGCCTTCACTGAGGCCTGACAGCAGTAATTGTTCTCAGTCGTGGGGGTGTGTTGGTGTTGGGGTAGAAATGAGTACACTGGTACACTTGACCATGGCACTTACTCACTTCTCAGCTTTGTCCAGTAGGTGCACATATTAAAGGGGGTTGGGGTATTTGAGTGGGCTGTCTGGGCCAAAAATGTCACGGCCATAATTTTGTCCCAGTCCAGCTCTGCTTATACACCTTATTTCAAAATTCATACATAAAAAATCATCCGGGAAAATGGCTTTAGATCACAGTGGCCACTTTGAAGGAGGCAAATGTACCGGCCTGTCACTCACGCGCGTCCTTTCAGGCTTCTGTGTTTTATGGGGTAACAGGGCATTGGATGTTTGAGGGCTGTTGAGATAGTGTTGTCAGACACCTGTCAGTCTGCACAGTACAGGCTGCCGATCACATTCCCGGAGGGCATCACCACCTCGGCTCCATTTGTTCCTCCCTCACCTGCCCCTTCTGAAATACCCTCCCCCTGCCTCAGCTGACCTTCAAGTTGCAGCTTCTTCCACAGGCACTTAAAGACCATGGAATCGCATGATTGTGTGTATTCAACCTAAGCAAATGCCATGTTTCCATTTCCTTGGCCAATATGGTCATCTCCAATAAAACATTTACTCTCTGAGCCGCAGTACTCTTTGTCCCCTGATTTTGCAGTTTATAGGCAGTATCTTACATTTTTAAACCCTTTTGAGCCAGTGATGAGATCAGGCTTGTACACAGTCAATTAGCATCTGTCTCAGTTTGATATATGAATGAATATCCAAAGCTGCTGTATTGTTCCCAGATCAGCAATTTTCACCCTTGAATCATTTTTAAGCTTGGCTTTTATAGCCAATCGCCAGCTTTGGTTTACCCTGTAACAGGATTCTGACACTGCAGAAAGGAGAGAGATCATAAAAGGGCCCCTGTCATACCTAAGTGGGATTTCATCGCTCATTAGCGCGAGATTGCTCAGTGTTTTTGAGTGATAATTATTTTGCATGTTAATTAATCACTCGGAGAAAGCAATTCCTGCCATTTTTTAATTCCTTTAGAAAAGGGCCCCCATTAGTTAAACGACTGTGGCAGGAACAATCGCAAAAAAGTAGGACACCTCTGATGTTTCTCGCTGCATTGCACACAATGCAAAAATTCCCCAGCAGAAGCGGCATTGATCTAGAGAAAGCCGCATAAGTTTTCTATCCCTGAGAATCGGCGTGACAAAAGCGTCAGAGTGGAACTAATACGCTGGAAATGCGGCAGCAGCCGCCCCGTCTCTTAGTGAGAACCTTTGTTCGCTGACACTGAACTCCAGCAGAAACAGGAGTTACTCATATGGGGACACGCAAAAGTGAGTCAGAAGCCTGAGCTCGCTTTCTAATGAAAATATAGTATGCTGGCTTTTCCGCTTTCCTCCAGGTGTGTGGTTGCTCTTGGCGCTGCAGTTTTCTTTGTACGCTGTTTCATTTCTTTTGACATATACCCACCAGGACACCAACTGGTTTTTTTTTTTTTGTGACTTGTTTTCAGGTTTTTTGGAGGAGAAAGAACATTCACTGCATCAAATGTAATGTCCCACTGTCATCTCAGGAGTACAGTGTGTGTTCTTTAGCTTCTCAGTAGGTGTGTGTGATTCTGATACTGATACAGGCTGATATGGGCCAAAATCACTGGAGCGAATATCAGAAAATGCCTGAACTATCACTTTGAACAACATGCCATAAAGAGAGATGAGGACAGGAGTAACACAGATGAGAAGCAAGGCTGTGTCTGAAATGTCTGAAATTGCTTAGGTTGAAATGACAGTGCACTTTGTGGCAATTAAAATACAGGCTCCTGCACCCAAACAGCGTGTAATATGTCTAACAAAGAGCAATTGGTGGTTCAGTCGTATGTGCAGAACTCCATAAAGGACAAATTGTGCACTATAAAGTTGCGGAAACTCCAATTTCATAACTTATAGCTCACAATGGAGAAATTATTGAGCCATTTCAGATTCAAAATGCACCCAGACACATGTATTATTAACAGTTTAGCTGCTGAAGAGCGAGGGCAAAGAATTGATCAGATTAACTGATACTCGCGGTAGTGGTATCAGTACCTGTATCAGCCATTTAAAAGTGGTACCATTACACCCCTTTTCAATTACATACTGAGTTCTAAAGTGGCATTCAGTATATTCAGCTGAATAGACCTAAATCAAGCAGCCAGTATTGTGGACATTCTGGCTAGTTGCATAATAACAATTACAATAACAAGAACAACAACCACCTTCCCTGTGTTTCAGGTACATAAAAACAATCTGTATATTTTCATCTACCAGAAAGAAAGAAAGCAGCAGGCAAAATGAATATAGTGGTTTTGAAACGCTAGATAGACACAAAAGCTGTCATTTCAGTTCAAGCCCAGTTCATGGGGTTTTGGGTTCCAGCCACTGGAATGTGAAAAGAAACCATCAATATGCTCCATGCAAATGTCAAAATTTGCATGATACTAGAATCATTCTGAAAGATAACGAGACTGAAAACTCCTTTTTTAGCTATATATATATATATATTTTATTTTATTTTTTTTGCTCTATAGATGCTAGCTCATGTTTGAAAATAACATATAAAAGAAAAATATAACTTTTAAATGGTTTTAAATATGAACAATGTATGCACATTTTTTTGTTATTTTATTATTTTTGAACATACACAAGTAAGCAAAGTAGGTGGCACAACAGGTCCCTTAAACCTACGACATTATTCTTATTGTGTCAGTTAGACTCTGACTGTTTTTTTTTATTCTCACTGCAGTAACTGTATGATCCACTTAGCAATAATTTGCAGTTCCCAAACTGTTTTGTTTCTGATTGCAATACATTAAAACTGTTTATTGGTATATACAGTTCAGTTCAGTTCACTTTATTCCTTGTCCCCAAGGGGGGAATTGTTTACAGGAATATACCACAGTAAAACCAACAAACAAAACATACAACATATAACAGAGACCACCCACAAACCACAACAAGAAATAAATATATTCAAGCCCCATACCTTCATTAAAATGCAAAACTAACGAGAGAATGCAACATAGTAGCCATGGAAAATACAGGGAGTTTGAAAACTAAGAAATAAAATTAAAAAAAAAAACGTTGTATGAAAAACATGCTAAATCATTTAAAAAATAAAAATACAAAAGTGCTATCATTATTTCAAATTTCATAACAATGTTTAACTGCAAAATAATCTCCTCGTTTGTATCAATGTTCTGTTTGTCTCTCGTAATGGCTTGTGTAGCTCCTAGCATCTGCAGCATCAATTATATAATGCTCTTCCCCTCTGGGCCTGCCTATCCTAGTGTATAAACGAACAAATCTTGCCGCACAAGTACAAGCGGCCTGCAAATGAGAAACAAGCGCATCTGCTGTAGGTGCCACGAATACTTTGCTAGCCCAGTACAGTCTCAATTAATGTGCTGGGAGCTGTGATTTGGTGAGGCATCTCTTGGAAAGAGGCCCCTCACTCGAGTGTGCAGAAGAGGCTGTGTTGATGCACAAAAGTGCCAGTCCGTGCAAAGGACATTGCTTCCTTTGCGCCGTTTCGTTTTTCCACTCTTGGTCTTTCCACTTCACTGTCACTGATTGTTATTCACCCAGCTCACCCTTCTGTTTCTTTAACCTTTAAGAGGCTGCCTGCTTTCTCTGTCTTTGGTAATGTGTGTGTGTTTGTGGAAAGAGGAATACTGGCAGTCGCAATTGCCTTCATCTGCCTGCATGTTAGTGGGAGTTGGATGAGCGCTCGGCTTGCAGAGTGGATGCTGGAATGACTTGGCAGAGAGCATGTTTGCGAAATAGAATATTAAAGGTGTCAGTACACTGAAATTTAAAAAGCTACTCAAAATAAGACAGGCAAGGAATCTTGAGATCATTTCTATCTCTCTCTCTCTCTCTCACTCTCTCTCTCTCTCTCTCTCTCTCTCTCTCCTCTGTTTTTTCTTCTCTCTCTAGTCTGGGACCTCTAGGGAATGTTTGTTAATGGGGTGGATGGGTGTCGAAGCTTTATTTCTCTTTGAACACTAACCAGGTCTTTGACTTGCACCCAGTTATGCTGCAGTGGACCATCAGTGGTTGTTGCTCTCACAACTTTCCTAAAGTAAACAGGATTTTTTGGGATGTACAGTGGACACTATTATTTGTGAAGCAAGAACAGGTTTTTGTTCCTGCAGTAGATTTGTGTGCAGAAATGCCACTTTATAGTATATTGGAGCCTCGACTTGCCTGACCAATTGTGCTGACAAAGTTTTCAGATATAATAAATGTTATTTGTCTTTTTTTTATGTTGAACTATTATTCCCTGTTTTTGTTATTTGACGCTAGGATCAGTAACTAACATTTTCTTCACTGCTCTGTGCCGACTCCATAACGACCTGTTTCCTTGGAAACATTTTCAAGAGCTACCCACACATAAGCAATAGGTATTTTAATATTAATAACGTTATGCTTTATAACTCTTTACACTTCAGCTCCTGGAAATTTGCAAAGAGTGTATTGCAGCCGGGTAAGCCCACCCATCAGCTTCGCTAGAAGAAGGCATGGAGTTCTTTAAAGTTTTTTGTTTATTTAATATATTCATTAAATGAACAAGATAGTAACCAAATTAAGGCAGGGTTATATAGCTTAAAAATAATATTGCAATATTTTTAAGCTATATCACTAGAGATTATTTCGAAACCTTGACATTTCCTCCAAAACACTTGAAGGATGCTAAATTCGGCCCTTTATTGCATAAAACAACAACAACATCAAATGAATTTAAGCACTCATGAAGTTATGGTGCATACGGTAAATACAGTATACATTCAAAGCTGTATTTTAAACACAGTTTAACATAGCAAACTATTTTAAACCACAGTTTAATATGGCAAATGAATAATCAACATTACAGACTTTCATTGTCTCTTTTACTTAACTTTTTGCCATGTTCTTGTGTAATAACGGTTACAAAGCAATAAAAATATGGCCTAATATGCTGAGCAAGAACAATGACGGAACTATTTATAAGGTGGTGTTTAAAGGACCCATGACCCAAGATTTTTGCACTAAGTGGGACCATATCTTTGGCAATATGTTTTGTTAATATGGCCGTGAGCTCTTTACAAACCGCGCCTGTGCAGGGAGAGTTTTCTGGATGGCCGGGGGGTGAGCTGTCTGCTGTGAGAGCACAGATTTGTAGCATCCTTTCCTGCAATTTTTTTAAATAACTTGGGTCCAAATCCTCCCAGCAGTTTTTCAAGCATATAAACAGTCTCTGAATGCTCATTTCGGGCTTGTCTGTCCAGCTTGTTCTGTGCTGCCTCAATGGGAGAAAGATTTGCGGACTGGGAAGGCCAAGGCATCATTCACAAAACCTTTTCCTTTGCTTTGGATGTTGTATGATTTTGGCACTATTTTAAAGAATGCTTGTAATCATGATCCTATTGAATTGTCCCAGACAATAGATGACAATCGAGGAACTATCCTATGGTTTCTTTTATGGTGGCTCCTAAACGGTGGCCATATATTGTACAGGCTCAAAGACTGTCGTTGTCATAGCCTCCAAATAGCCTGCAATTACTTTCAGAAATTTGACCATTTCACAGTGTATGTGACCCCGTGACCTACGTCTACTGATTCAACATGAAGTGACATATTTCTCAATGTGACACTGTGCGAAATCCAAGCAGCATGGAGGAGAAACAAAGGAGTGCGTAGGACAAGTGTGTGCTGCCTCTTCTGTACTCACTTGCATCATAGCTTAGGGTTTTATACCTGTCATCATTGCACAGTCTACCTTCATACAATCTACACACATGCTGTACCCAAGTTTATTAGAGCTGTGTCGCACAGTGTGATTTGTAATGACCTAGGATTAATGAAATTACAGTACACCAGACGGAATTTGTGATGCCAAGTACTTGTTGATACTTTCTTTTTCTTGATCTAACACAAAGTAAATGCACTAAAGACAGACCTGATCTGTCTTCTTCAAAACCGATGGAGCATTTGAGCCTTTGTGGGTAAATAATGTCTAACTAGAAACTAAAAAATATTGAAAACAGTTACAGTTACATTTGTTTACTAATGATTCTAATGATTTTTAATTTTTTTTAAGAAAAGCAGTGCATTGTTTACTTTTTAAAAAAATCTGAGATCTCAAACTTCTGGCCTGTAGTATGTATATATAATTCATTTAATTCATAATAAGGAAATAAAATCAATAAAATAAGTAGTTTTTGATTGAGCTTGAGCTATAGCCAAGGTTATCTTAGGATCCACAGTGCTGCAGGGTAACAGGGGTGATCCGCGGTCAGTGTGTTCTCATTACTCTACAGTCGCTCTGTGTTTAATACAGAGGTGAGCAGAGCTCTTCTAAGACCTTGTTTGTTCCGTGTGTATCTCTCTAACCCTCTTTAAAATCATGATATCATTTTTGATTTGGAATGCTTTTGGAATGAATAAGAAGTTAAAAATGCTATAAATTGAATTTTCTATAAAAAGAAAATAGCTAACTCTGCTGAATCGCTGATGTATGTTGTGTAAACGACCTCCCTTCCTCTCCTGAGATCTACAAAGTGTTTTAAAGTATTACACGGCTGAGAAACAGGATACTCTAATTCAGTTCATGAACAGAACAGGATATATAATCAATAGTACCTCAAGTGTTTATTATTTATGTTATAGAAAAATGCTTGATTTGATAAATTATCATCATTTTGTTACCCAGGCCTATCTCAGGGATACACATAGCAAATTGTTTTTCTCCCTCTTTCTGTTTCAGTTTGGGATCAGGTGGATCAGTGTGTGTGTTGTACTCTCGTCATGGCGTGTATTTCGGAGTGGTATGCAGGGAAGAACGTGCTGATCACCGGCGCGACGGGCTTCATGGGGAAGGTTCTGGTGGAGAAGCTGCTGCGCTCGTGCCCGGAGGTTAAAACTCTCTACCTTCTTGTCCGGCCCAAAGCAGGACAGTCCATGCAGGAGCGCGTCCAAGACATGCTCAAGTGTAAAGTAAGTGCTGTGGCTGGGTGTGTTTGTGCGTGTCTGTCTCTGGACAAAATGTAAACATCCCCTTTATTTTTCCCCTTAAATCAGCATCTCTATGTATGCCATCTATTTCTTTACAGCGTCTTTGGTGAAAACACATTTCATTTTACTTCTTGAGGTGCCGATTACGTGACCACCTGAACCAAATCTTATTTAACGAGGAAAAGAATAAAAGCCACCACTGTAGCCTTCACTATCATCTTGCAATGCTACCAGTTTGGAGGGCTAATACAGTGCTAGTAGTTCCTTACATTTAATTGGAATGGTAAAATGTCTATTCATTATGCCAAAAGATTCGTTCAGTTCTGGCTTTACTGGCAGAGGAATACAGTGAGCATCAGGTTGCTTGCAGCCTCAACATTTCAAAGACAGCAGTTCATAAGAACAAGGTCAAGCAGCAGACATTTGGGGATAACAATGTTACAGACTAGCAAAGGGTGAAAAACGACTCTCCCCTGACTGGGATGATTGTCAACTCCTTCGAATGTCTCTCAACGACTGTAGGATGACATCGAGTGACCTACAAAAAGAACGGCAAATTGCTGCTGGGGTTAAGTGCCCTTCATGGATGGTTTGAAATGGGCTCCTTGATTCAGGGCTGAAGTCATTCAATGCTCTTGATGAAAAAAGCCCCCCAGTAATGAGAAGCAAAGAAGGACCAGGCTGAGGTTTGCTGAAGATGAAAAGGATTGAACTGTAGAGGACGGGAGTAAGGTCATCTTCTTGGAGTCTAATTTTCATTACCTGGTGTTCTAATGGTTAGACGGACACCTGGAGATTCCTACAAACCACAGTGTCTCTCACCTACTGTGCAATTTGATGGAGGATTGGTGAAGATCTGAGAGTTCTTTAGTAAGGAATGGAGCAGATTTGTGTTTGTGAAGGACGCATGGATCAAGTTATGTACAATGTTGAAGAAAACTTCCTTCTGCTCTGACAGTAAAAGTTGGGTTTTCCCGCAGGACAGTTCTCAATGCCTCACAGCCAGGTCAATTAGTGTGGACGGAGAACCACAAGATCTAGATTCTGTCATGGCATGTCAAATCTCTGGAATGTGATCAAGAGGAAGCTCAGCAATGCTGAGCTGATTTAATTTTTGTGCCAGGAGTGGCCCAAAGTTACCCAAGAGCCACATGAACGACTAGTGGAGGAGCATGAAAGCTGTGAATAAACGTCAGGGTTATTCCACCAAATACTAAATTCTATTAATATTTTGGTGGTTAAACTCGAATATGATCTTGATTTCTATGTATTATTTAATATTATTATTTTGTTATTGTTATTATGACCAGTTGTCATGTCCTTCAATTAAATCAATTAAAGTCTGTTATTTTATGTGGATTTCAGGCAAAATGTAAGTAGTTTATGGAATCAAACCGTTTGTTCCTCAAACCTATATATAATAAGCAACTGATAATTTTACAGTGGCATCCTCATGTTTACAAAGCTGTGTGTGATTGGCTACTTTTTTGTCTTACTTTCTTTTTATGGATATCATTATGTGCATTGGAAACATTTCTTAGTCATATAAAAAGATACTGAAAATCAGCCCATTAAGAAAATGAAATCTCCCCTCAACCACTATTCTGACAGGTTGAAATCACTCACAACCCCCATTCAAGGAAGCAACCTTACCTCTAGATCTATAGGAAACACTGTAATTTTACCAGCTTTCTGGGGACCTTGTATTTGCTGTTTCCCAGAGACTTAATAGTTTTTATCCTCTTCTGCATACTCAAGCCGTCTTCCAAAATATCCTTGAATACTCATGTGCTGAATGCATGAAAAAGCGTCTAGTCTAACCTTAGCTTATGATAGTTTGGGCTTTTCTGAATGGCGTAGCCTGAAGAGAAAAAATGATCTTTTTTATATTTATCATTTATATTTATCATTTATATTTATTTGTGTTTGCTGTGTGTTGTCCAGTGGTTTGGTTACATAGTCACCACTTTTGTTTCTATTAGAATTTGAAGCTGATACCAAAGTATGAGAACAATTACATAATAAAGAGATGGTCAGTGCTTATACAGGTGGCATTCTCAGACAGATTATGCTTTAAAATAAACTTTGGTGGCTCTTAATATAATAGGATGGGCTGCCCAAGTAAAGTCTATGTGTAGGAAACAGCTTGTGGGGACAGTATATATACTTTCTATGTAGAAGACTTTTGGCTGTTATTATCTGTGTGTGTGTGTGTGTGTGTGTGTGAACACAATTTGACTAAGCTGTGTGTGAGAGAATGATACAGATGTGGTATTTTCTTATGACAATATTGTAAAATGCCTTTATGATGGTTGCTGTAGCAACATAACCACAGGCTCAATTTGAATGTGTGTGAGTTGGAGCAATGCATTTTCATAAGTTATGCCCTATGCTGCCTACTCACTCAAAGGGAAAGTACATAAAACAGATATATATATATACACACACAGTGCTGTGCAAAAGTCCTGTGCAAATTGCTGTGGGCTTCTTTCTGCCAGCAAAACGCAGCTGAATATTGGAATTAATGCCAACAATCAAGCAAGCAGTAAAAAGTATCAAGATTTATTTTTTTTTAAAAAGTAGTCAATATTTTGTGATCTGGTTAGAAGAACACAAGTTTGGATACAGGTTTCTGCTCAGTGACTCCAGTCATTGGGTGAATGAATAAAATTCCATAATCAACACCTAATGTAATCTACTGAAGTAAATGGAGCCAAACCAGGTAATTAATGGAGCTGCAAGTAAAACTGGGCTTCCATGAGGAAGTGATTAAGCAAACACTTTGCCACACATAAAACCACCATTTACTGTATTAATGCTGTTTGTATTTGTTGTAATGTGAGTGTTTTAACACTAAATAACACTAATATATATTTACTAGGCGTGACCGAGGTGAGACCAGAATATAGGTGACTATGAAGTTCTTCACTTTGGTCCAGCTAGAAAACTTAACAGAAGGTGCCATTGGAAGTCTTGGAATTCGAGCCTACAGCCTTCAGATACCACCTTCCCCCCACCACCTACGTAACCCCTACCTAGACATTGAGGCAAACACTCCTTAAAAGCAATGGTATTTCCTAAAGGCAGTGGTCTCTTTCAGCAGGATAATGTGCTCTGCCACACTGCGGTCATTGTTCAGGAATGGTTTGAAGAACAAAGCGTTGGCCCTCAGATTCCTGAGATCACAATCCAATCGAGCATCTGTGGGATGTTGGATGTTGGTCCAGCTTGTTTGATCCATGGCGACCCATCCTCTCTCAACTTAGAGGGCTTAACGAATCTGCTGCCAGCGTCTTTGCAGCAGATACCACAGCACACCTTCAGAGCTGTTCTGTCAGTTTTACACAGTTTTGGACTAAAACTAATTTCAGAAAATCAATCAACAGCGCCATAATATGTGATTGTGTTCTCAAATATTAAGTGTATCTGCTAGATTCAATCGTCTCTTTCTGTAGAGTTCCAGACAGCAATGTGGAAAACAAGAATTTTAAGAAGTCGGTTAAGGGTTTTATCTCCTGTCTGTGTGTACATATATACCAGGATATAGTCTGGTAAATGTTTATTAGACTCTAAGTTGTGTGTGTGTTCATGCATTTTTGGGAAGTTTCTCTAGTGTACAAGGATGAGGGTATTATCTAATATTGTGTTTGTTCCTGGATGCCAAGATGTTATCTGTAATATGGACATATCTGGTGCTTGTGTGTCGGTGCAAGGGTTTCCTGCCCCCACTTTTTTTTTTTTATCGGTGTGGGACGTCATTTTCTCCATCAGCTCTTTATCACAATGCTGTATTGTTCTCTTTCACTGTCTGTTCTCTTCTTCCTCTGCTCTCCTCCCTTTCTCCTTTCATCACTGCAAGGACATGGTGAACTCTCTGGACACTAAGCGTTTCTTCTCATATCTGTCATTTCTTGTGATATATATGCAAATATCCTTGGCTGTGTAGATGTAAATACATCAAATAGATACTAGGAGGAAGTTTTGGGGGGGAACAATGATACGTTATGCTGGAATGTTTTGGCAAGCAATGTTCTGCCAGATTTTGTGTTTTTGAAATCTGAACCATTGTAGTCTGTGGGTGTAGTTTAAAAAGAATGATCTACCACAGAAATTCTCATTACATGTAAATTCTCATGTGTTTGCCCACACCACCACCACCAATAAACACATACACACACAGTGACTCAACGCTGTTCAGCTTTACCTGACAGGTTTTGCGCTGTACTTTCATTTTTTCCAAACATCTTTGCCTTTTCCTAGTTTTCCGGTTTGTAGAGTAACATCTAATCTCACAGCTCCATACACATTTTACTGAAAGCATGTTGTTCTTTTATTGTTATATGGTGGTTTGCAAACAGCTTTTAAATTCATTACCTCATCTTCTGGCAGCAGTAACACCTTATTAGTGAAAGTAAAACTGGAACATATTTTTAAGAACAGTTTAAAGTGTCCCATCTTTACCACACAGTGCTGCTTTTTAAAGAAAACATTGAGAACAGTGTTTAGCTTTAAACATGATTTGTGTGTGTTCATACAATATTGAAATAATAGATTAGTCTATTAGTCTTAAATATAGTAGTGAGTGGTTGTTACACATTTTCACAGACCTTGCGTATGTCTGGGTGTTCCGATGAGTGTGGTGGGTCATTAATGAACAGAGAGATATGTCTGATAATTAGAGTTAAATAATTCAGTCTGAGAGAGAGAGAGAGAGAGCGAGGGACATTGATCCTCTGGGACAGAGCAGTTCTCTCATTTCTTAGAGTGGAGGACGATTCTTGTCTGTCGTGGATCAGTAGATCAGGTTCATCATGATTACAGACTCACTTTTCCTTCAGGCCTCAGGCTCCCCAGGCTGATGAGGAAGGACTAGCACCAGATAATGATCGCCTTCCCTCAGCTCACTGTCGCCTCTCGTCTTCTGTGAAAATTTGCACTCAAGCACACTGCAGACAGTACAGCTGATGGCCCATACTGGTGCTAATTGTTTCTTTATGGAAGGGAGTAACTCTGTACAGCAGGAGCTGACAGTACTCTGTTGAACTGTGGCATACAGAGTAAAAACTGTATTGTTTCATAAGCCTCTGTATTTAACTAAATCATTGCACCAGTTTGATGTGGGTTTATACATTTGGGCCTATATAAGAATACTTACTGCCAGTGTGTTTTTGTTCATTTGTTGTTTCCTTACAACACCTGAACATTCAGCTGTAACATGTTCGTTTGGCATAACAATGCTGACGAGAGCCGATTGAGTGGACAAACCTCAGTCTGTGGCCATCGGTGGGTCACTGACAGCTTGACCCTGCCTGACAAGCAACAGTTGTCTATTTGTGTCAGGGCCTTTACACTCTCAGCAGCTTCCTTATCTTGTCTCTAATAACAGCAGAATTAATAACTGTTGTTCAAATTTGACCTTTCTTGTATGTGTAAAGCTCACACCCAGCAACACACTTTACTGAAAAAACAAACACTGCGGGAAATGCCTTTTGGAATGCATTTCACTGTCTTCCTAAAGAGAAAGCATTGTCTTCGGGAACATACACACACACTCGCACAGTTGGTGTATTTGTGCCGTAGGGTTGGCTGGTATGGCGGATGCATTCCCACAGTGCACTTCGCCTGATGTTGCACATGGACAAAGGACAAATTTACAATATCTGAACTCGCTGACCCCTCTGACCTCACTGACCGCTCTGACCTCATTGCACTGTACAGAGAGTGAGTCACTCCCTCTCCTTACTCTCTTTCTAGATCGCTCACTCATTCCCAGGGCAGTGCAGTGGTGTGTACTTGTGTGTGTGTGTATTCAAAAGGATTTTAGTGCAGAGTCTTAATAATCCTAGCAGAACCTCGACTTTATCTGTATCAGAGAATCTGTGTGTGTGTGTCCTCATGTTTATAAGAGATCTATTCAGTTTTCATGCCTGCGGATGAGCAGCTTTTAACCCTTGCCTCAGTGTGTGTGTGTGTGTGTGGGTGGGTGGGGGGTTGCTGAGCAATGCAGCACTGTGTAGGAGGAGAGGTTGAAGTCTTTGCACTTGGAGTGTATGAGAGTGTCAGATGTTGGGCTGCAACAATTAGTCATTAGCCAGCATCATCAGTCCTGGAAAAAGCCAACTCGGGTGCATTCTTAATGCATGGCCCTCCAGTGGTCTGTGGGGGTATTTCCATGGGATCTATGAAGCTGTCAATGTTTTTCCCTTTTTGTTTCGGACAGAGGTGGATAGTAACCTGCTACAGTTACTTCGTTACATTTGCTTAAGTAACTTTTTGGATATACTGTACTTGTAAGAATAGTTTTAATGCACCATATTGGAGTATATTTGTGAAGAAGCGCTACTTTTACTCTGTTACAGTAAGATACATTCTGCTTGGTTTTTTTTATTCGTCCATTATTCAGCACACATTTTATTGGTTTGTTTTGTTTTGTCAGACCACCAAAGGTTCTATCACATGACTCTTTTTTGCCTATCAAACATGGCCACTTACAACGTTTGACTCTGTTTCATTAATCAAGCGGAGCCAGTCAGTCACTTGACCGCACACAATCTCTCCACGGCCCCGCAGAGATGCAAAGTGACTGAGAGCAGAAAACAACGAAGTGTGTTATGCGCTGTTTTATATGTCTGCCTAAATGTGAACATTTCAGCAGGGGTGGACTGGCAATCTGTGTGTTCTTGAAAAAGTCCAGTACGGTTGTGCACTGACCTGTCTTTCTCGGCTGAGCTGCAGATACCACCCCCTACGCCCACCCCACCCCACCACGGCTGACAGGTGGGGAAGAAAGTCCAGCGCCGTTTGTGTAGTCCCAGTCCGCCCCTGCATTTCAGCCTACAAAACTTTAAACAAAAGAAGTTATTACCATTTCTTGCGGTTGAATTTGCCTTAATTTATGTTATTTATATTTTGTTTGCTGAGAAGAAATGTAGGGTTATTAGTTGGTGCTGGACGGTTTGAAGTGAATCCTACTTGGTTAAAAACATCTCATTCTTCTTTTGTTTGTGTTTCGTACAGCTGTTTGATCGTGTGCGAGAGGATAACCCTCATTTCCATCAGAAGATAATTCCGATAAGCAGTGAGCTAACACAGCCTGGCCTGGCCCTCAGTCCTGATGACGTTCAAAAACTCACCGACTGCATTAACATCGTCTTCCACTGCGCTGCCACCATCCGCTTTGACGAACCACTGAAGTAAGAGATGCTTCAACACTTACAATAATGAATGATAATTATCAAAATGTTTTTTTTTTATAAGGCACATTTAAGGTACTTTAGATAATGCTAAGTGGCACTGTGTCTCTTTTACTCGCTAGCATTTAGAGGAGTTTAATTAGGCTGAGTGTGATGAAGTGGGACTATTGTGATGCTGGTTATGCAGATATTTGACCCTGAGTGCGCATTGATAAGGATGCGGTCATCTGACGTTCCTCCAGTAACGTTCATTATTGCTTTACAGAACTTCAAGTGTGCATGTAACAGTAGAGGTCTGACAGAGACGCGTGGTTCTACAATAAACAAAGGGAAAAACACCTCTCAATAAAGATAAACATGAACATTCGTCATAATATGACAACACATGATCTATGTCTATGGTGCCAGGCTATACATAATCAATATATACAACTAGTCAGGTACTGCGCTAATCTGGCACCACAGCTAGCATACACTAAACATGTCTAAAGCATCTATTAATCTCCACTAGACTATATTGTTTATACTAAACATGTGACCGAACATTATTACAGTGGAAAACTTACAGTTCTCTGGACGCACACGCTACTCTACCACAGCGGGCTGCACTAATCCACAGCCCTCCTGATGTGCAGTGTCTATCATGCATCTGAGCCAATGCTGTTAACAGCAGAACCATAAATGTCCTTATCCATAGTGTCCACCAGGTGGCAGCCTCCGCCCACTAATTCACTCTTCGTGACACTTCGCAACAATATTATTTAATTTCTCAAAAAACTTCAATTAACTATCAAAACATATCGATATATATATATGTCTGCAGCAATGTTTAGGTTGGTGCTGTGTCTCAAAGGGACATTCACATGAATGCCAGGGCACAAGGCTTCCCAGCAGAACATTGCCTAGGGCATCACATATCCTCTGCTGGGTTGCCTTCTTCCCATAGTGTATCCTGGTGCCACGCACACACACCTGACCATCCAAATGATGTAAAAGACTCATAAGACACACCTTTTACCTCGGCCCCAGGGTCCAGTTCTGATGCTTAAATGCCGTTCAGCAGTGGACAGGAATCACATGGGCACACTTGGCCCCATAAGCAGCAAGCTGTGATACACTTTTCGGTCATGGAGAGCAGAGACTTTTTTCAACAATTCATGCTACGGTAGCTCCTCTATGGAATTGGACAAGACCAGCGTTCGCAGCCCACATGCCTGTTTTTGCATCCATGACCCTGTCGCCCATCAAGAACTGACTGTTCACTTGCTGCTTAATTATTCTCCCCTTTATCAGGAACCACTGTAACAACATAATCAATGTTAGACATTTCACCTGTCTAGGACTGTTAATGGTAAATAGTCAATCAGCCAAGATTTGTTTGATGTCTCCAGAACCAGACCTGCATATCTATTTGAGGCTGTCTGGGGTCAAATATGTGATTTATGCATGCAATATGAGAATAGCTGTCAAAACATCCACCTTTTTTCAGTTTTGAGGTAAAATTATATTGCTTAATCTCTGTACTCACCTGGAAGATGACCGCAAAGATGGAGAGTTTCCAACTGAAGACAGCTCAAATAAACAAACATTACTCACAGTACTGACATCTAATGTAACAGCTGTCAGTTACTATTTTTTTTAGTTTTTGTAAGCTGCAATATGCAAGATAGATCTTTCTCATCTGTTTTGCTTTATTAGTTACATTTTATCTTTATATTGTGGGGGATGAAATGCTTCTTTTCTGAGCCTGTGCCCCTAGAGAGGCAGGAGAATGGCAATTAGGTTTTGTCTGTTTTTGCTGTGTCTTGTTATTCTGCCTGTGGACCAGGTGTGCCAGCAGCTGCAGGTAAAAGAGGGCAGAGTCGAAACTGCTGAGTTTCACAGTTTAAAATACACATTAGGTTAAAACGTAAACCTCATAGTTCTATTTTTTTGCACGCCTGCAGTTCTCCCTTTGGAATAGTCCTCCACGTCACGGCCTTTGGAGACACACTGCAAAATGAAAATGTTATTAGTGCTTCTACTGATGTGTTTTTTATTTATGCAAAATGAACATTTTGCCGTTTTCATCACCAGCATCTCGTAAGAGCAGTGGCCGCAAGTATGTTTGCTTATAGGGAGGATTACAATCTCAGATTCTATTATAACCATACACAGCAAGCAGGTGGGCATCAGCCTCATACTAGGAAGTAGGCATGCAACGGTACAGGTATCCCACGGTACGGTACGTATCTCGGTATTTGGGTCACGGTTTCGGTTCGGTTTC
>JBBPDB010000001.1:41067834-41097460 GCA_037974465.1 Brachypetersius altus | reverse complement strand
GATACGCAAAAGAAGATAGGCAAGGAATCTTGAGAGCATTTCTTTCTATCTCTCTCTCTCTCTCTCTCTCTCTCTCTCTCTCTCTCTCTCTCTCTCTCTCTCTCTCCCTCCTTCCTCTTTCTTCTTTTCTCTCACTCTCTGTCATGCTGGAGGCGTCTAATGTTGGAGGATATATAGGGAGTGATGGATGGAGCCTGTTAGCTTGGGCTGATCTGCATCTTTACCATCTGTAAAGGGGTGTTCTAGAGCTCGAGTGACAGCCATAAATCAGCCCGCTTTGGAGTGCAACTCTCTCTTACCCAAGAGTCTCTCTGCTTTAGATAAGTGGAGTGGTTGTGGCTGGACTAGTCTCGGTACCAGGTGCCTGGAGCTCCACAAAGATGTGTGACAGAATTTGTTGGAATGGAACAGGGTGTATCTGACTGGGAGGAAATGATTACTTTGGAATGGGAATGAGTGGGAGGAAAACTTGATGTTGGAATTTAATTACATGGTGAGTATGATGGCCCCTATTACTTGCCTGTCAGCATATAGTCCTGCCTATATGACTATATTAGCAAGCCACTTAGTAGAGGACTCCTTTGGTGAGCTATAGCCAGCTAGCATTCTCACTGGAAGAGTAGTCTAGAGGTCTACAGCCATCTTGCTGCTCACAAAAGGAGTCCCCTGGCTGTCCATGGCCTTGTCTGCTCAGCTTGGATTCCATATCTACCAAGACCTGTCATGGACCACCAACACAGTAGTGGTGGTCTTTAGAGGCTTCTCTTCCTGGGAAGACTGGAGGGAGCACAACTCCCACAACAGCTTCTGCAGCCACAGTGATGACACATTGCATTAAATAATGATACTCAAACAGCCCCACTGAGAACAGGAAGGCCCTCAAAACAACCCAGAGAATCAATGATTTACAGCTTGAAACACTGGAAGAAATCTGCACAACCCACTTCAGCTGCCACGGTATGAACGTCCTCCGAGATCTATCCCACCCTGGCCACACCAACGTCACCCTTCTATTGTCTGGCAAGGCCTGTGTGCCCCCAAGACCAGCCTATAGAACAGCTTTCACCCCAAATCTGTTGCACTGCTGATCACACAGTGCCAGCACTGAACATGTACTAGACCCCAGCCACACTACACACAATACACAACACATTCTGATCTATATGCAATCAATTTGATGACAGTGACTGTAATACAGATGTGATTATTACCCCTCTTCTCCTGAGTGCAATAATTATCGCAATGCAGAGACTGCTCCTTTTATTTATTTTACCCCTCCACCTTTAGTGTAATCGTTTATTTATTTATTTGTTTACTCTATTCCTCCTCCAGTGCAATAATCTGCACTGTGTAACGTCTCTCCAACCACGAGTGATATAATCCGCTTTGTGCAATATATCTCTGACTATTCCTTTTTTCTTAGTGCACGTGTGTGGCTAGGCCCCCTTTCTTCAGAATGAATTGGGCACAAATTTGCACAGAAACACGCCAAAATCTTGTAGAAAGCCTTTCAAGAAGAGTGGAAGCTGTTGTAGCTGAGGGATCAACTTCATATTATAGTCTGTGCATTTGAATGCAATGTCATTAAAGTCCCTGTTGGTGTAATGGTCAGACGTCCCAATATTTTTGTCCATATAGTGTGTCTAAAGTATATTTAAATTACTGTAGTGGACAGTGCAAGTGTAAACAATTGAATAAAATTTGTACATTATAACAATATAATATAAATATGGGTGCACCCAGAATAGTTATTGCACAGAACAGATTACAGATTATATAAAGTTCTATATATAAAATACAGTGGATATCCTCAGGTGCCTAGTAGAAGCACATATTGAATGATACACAGTAATATTGCACACCAGAAATATTGCACATATTGCATGAGAAATATTGCCCATGAAAGAACCGTGGTGTGCTCTTGGTGTGGGCATCTATCCTTGGTGTGTGTATGTGTGTGGTTTTGTGCGTGTGTGGTCAACTGCAAGATGTTCATTGTAGAAGTTTTTCCACAGCTATACATATACAGTAATCCCCCAGTTTTACGCGGATCAGGAGTCATGGATTCAATCACACGCAGATTGAGTTTTATCCTCGCCTGGGCCAAACTCAACTGTTTTACCGCTGGGTTGGTGACGGTAAAACATTTTGGTTCTCAAAAAAAGGCAAGGATATTTGCAGTTTCTGCTGAAAAGCTGTCAACCACTATAAAAAGAAGAAGCGTGCCTGCTCTGTGTCTTGTCCTCCTATTTTAGTGTTTTAAACTTTCCCCCACCAATTTTTATAGTATTAGTAAGCTATGCCCTGTCTGAACATGTGGGTAGAGAGAGTTATTTCAGTGTTTCTTTTGTGTATGGGTCTTCGCACGCTGCTAATGCTAACCGCTAACCGCTAATAACAGATTTTCTCTCTCTCCCTCTCACACACACACTCACTCACTCACTCACACACACACACTAATAAAACAGTATTGTCCCTGACTTAATTGAGCGTCAGCACAGAGAGCTGTCTTGTTTTTTCGTGTATGAGTCTGCACACTGCTAATGCTAAGTGCTAATGCTACCATTTTTTTAAGCAGTAAAGATTTCTGATTATGATTATATTTTTACCTTTACATTTTCTTTATGGGTAATGCATTAAACTGAGTTTAAAATGAAATTAGTGTTCTGGGAGCATATTTGGGGGCATATATAGGGTTTATACTATAAAAACAGGCATTTTTAGGCTTTTTTTTTAATATACACGGGTGCTCTTGGAACATAACCCCCACGAAAAGGGGGGGATTACTGTATACACACACACACACACACACACACACACAATTTTTTATCTACAGTATATCCAGTACAGATTCTCTCATCCGAACCCCTGTATATCACATCTCCTCCCCACCCAGCACAGCTTTTTCTGGTGAGTGCTGCTACTGTGCTACTCTTTTTCTCGACATCACCTCTATCCCTCTCTTTCCTTCACAGCTTTGTTCTCATATGGGTGCGATGCCTTCATGTTGAGGCATGTCTGCAGGCGCCGCGCAGGATTCTAGCGGCAGAGCTGATGTCTGGCACCTTCCGATAAGAGTAGAACCTGGTTCTCTGGTTTCCCGGAACTGGAGGTGGGGGAGGAGAGAAATCAACCACATCAGGGGCCTTTCCTGGCATGCCACAATCTCTCAAAGGCATGTGCGGAATAGACCATAGCTAGCTAGTTGTAAAGCAGTGACAACAAAGCCCATGGGGGTGTAATCTTTAAAGTACCATTGCACAATGCACATGTACTGCATGTTGTAGAGGAGTGCTTATTGATTGATTTACTCTAGCAGTGGTTAGCAGCATCAGTGAATACACACAGTGCCAGAAAGCATATGGGCCACGATCACACTCTAGCCCACACCTCAGTGTGTGTGGTTCTGGCATTCGTAGTAAAGGAGCAGAGGACATTTTTATATTCTCTCTCTAGAAGGGAAAACGAGCTTTCTGAGGCATAATCATTTCATCATGTCTACACACAGCATTATAATCATTGTCATTAAAAAGCTCTTTCTCTTTGCGTGAGGTTTATAACTTATTCATCAAAAGACGATGGGCACGGCCAGGGGGGTGGGGGGGTTGGGGTGGGGTTGGGGGGTTTAGAAACTAAACAAAGACAGATAACGCTGCTAATTATGGGTAATGGTTTCCTGTAGAGGCCTGGGACAGATGCATTATGGGTCACTGATTGGTGCATGTGCAGGAGCGGGCGGTAAGCTGCGGCACGCTGCGCTGTCTTGTGATCGTGTGTGACCTGCCATTCACCTCCCACTGTGGGGCTCCTCGAGTCATGTTTAGTGGTTTTATTATACCTCTCATTATTAACCAAATGGAGTCATTGTCCGAAACGTAATAAGAGGACGGATTATTTTCCCCCACAGTGCAATTTCTGTCGTAGATGATGTCTTTGCTTCAGACGAGCCTCGGGAGTTGGAGTGGAAGAATAGCGGGTGAAATACCGAGACTCATTCAGCTCTTCAGACTGAAATGGGTGTGCACTTGATGGGACAGAGGAGCTATAATCCTTTAGTCCGTTATGACCCCACTGATTCATTAAAGGAGTCATTTGGCAAAAACATACTTATTTTTTTCAACTCTCCCGAGATGTAGTCAGTCAGTCCAGGCATGACTGGTTTGTTTCTTTAGTTTATCACTACAAGATTAACGTCACGAACACTGAACACCAATATGCAACCAAATGGCCTGAGTCATTTCTCAAACCACATCCAGATCTTAATTACAGCTACGACTTGTGGATGTAGTTTGTGTGGATGTGGTTTAGAAGTCAACCCTGTGATTACTTTGTAAATAGCAGCCTGTTATCTGAAATGGTGTTCTAGTGGTAAAGTTGTGTTCATTTTTATAACTGTAGTCCTGAACTACTAAGTCAACTTCACCTTAATAAACATATGGATGTGGTTTGAGCAGGTTAAGAGAAGTTTTTGTTTGTTTGTGTGTTTGTTTGTTTGTTTAAATTATTTTATATAAACCGTGTGAGCCATTTTCAGGTGCCTATTGAGTTCTAGTGTTTATTAGCAATATTAGCCTCCGAGTTGCAGTTCTAAACTAAAGAAGCAACATTTTTGACGCTAAAAATGTCTTTGCCACTTGACTACATCTAAGGTGGAGTTTGTTATATTTTTGGTATCATGCCTTTAAGACCCCCTTGATCCCCATGGATGTTTGTTTGTTATGTTTGGTGGTGTCTGGAGAGAATAATTTTGGACAGGTTGTGTTCATATTTACATTCGGCAGTGCCATTTTAGTGACACTTAGAGTGATGTGACCTATACGGACATGGTGTTTCTCTCTCTCACTCTATCTCTTTCTGTCACTCACTCATACACACACACACACACACACACACACACATTTATGCTGTGCTTGAGTGGTCTGTTACCCTCCACATCTCTGCTCTCTTATGCTTCAGAGCGTCTGAAGGTGTTGCTCGAAGCTCACTGAGGTGAAGTGGTATATGCCGGCTGCACATAGTATCTGCAGCAGCCCTAAATACATATGAATCATCCTCAGTGCAGATCCACACATTTATCATACCCTACTGCACATCAGGAAACAGATGCGGAGCTGGAAAATGGATCATTTGATTGCTTAAAGTAAATGGTGCACAAAGCTCATCATGTCTTCATTCATAGTTTCTCAGAGACTTTACTATTGATCTTATGTTTACATCGTTTAACATTAAAGATTCCTGCTTAAAAACACTCTTCCAGGAAAAGCCTTTAAGCACTGTAGAATCTTTTTAGTGGAGAGTGTTGCAGCTTTAAAGAAAACATCTTTACTCCCACAGATCTTCTTTACCCAAATGGTTCTTTAGGGATTCAGTAGTTTTGGCACATTGATTTTTAAAAGTGAACTGGGCTCCAGGTTGATATTGATCCTTATTGTGGCCGTCTCTATAACTAATTTATAGGACTTTAGGAAGTCCAGTATTTCGTATGCCCGTTATTCAGCACAGCTTATATAAAAATATGATTTAAAAAAAAAAGTCTGTTAGTAGTAATAGTGTTTTTACCCAATTATAAACTTTTATTAATAATTATATGTTTTTTACATTTGTAAATCTGGATTAAATTTGTTAAGGAGATAAAAACTCTAGTGATATTGAGTTTTATGTGGTCATGATTTAAGTTATGAGTCCAATAGTGGTGTTTCTGTATTAAACCAAAGATCTTTTTTAAACCAGGAGAAGTTCCCAACTGGGTGAAATTAAAACTATGAAATGAGAAAACCCCAAAAGCTTCCTGAATGAGAAGTTTTTAATATTTTTAATATGCAATATCATATAGTTAGAGGCATATTGTTAGAACTGAATTAAACTAAATAAAGCATGTGAACTGTTTTTGGGTTCCTTTTTTTTATTATTATTTTAGATTATAATGTTATTCTCATACCCTGAAAATACAAGTTCAACCTAAAAAAAACACATTATGGTACAACAAGCAATTTTCTGGTCTAAATCACACCAAATTCAAAGATTTCAGATTTACCTGTTTAGCTTGTAATACTAAAACATAATACTGTAATACTAAAATACTTTCTTAGTTCAGTTCATTACAGCCATGGTTCTCAAAGTGCAGTTGGCGTCACTGAGTAGAGTCCTGTTACATAAAGATAGCCAATAATTCCCACCTGAGTTCTGAGTCAGTAGTCTAAAAACGTTGACATGAGTCAATATCTTACGCTCATTTTTGGCAAACACTTGAATTAAAGGTGGGCAATGAGTAGTCTCACACGACTTTGTCATTTAAATTGAAATGTAACACAATATTTGTTTTTCTGTGTTTTAATACATGGGACAAACAAAAAAGAACCAGTAGAGCCACATTTTATTTCATGTATTTTTTATGATTCAGTCATTTTTACAATCCGAGTTTTTATAGTCTGTGCAGCACAAAATCCAATTAATCAGTGCTGTTTATGCTCTTTATTATTGAATTTGTGGTTTGTCATTGTTTAAGTGCCAGTATTCTCAAAGTGCTCAGAAAAGGATAACATCATGTTGTGAAAATAACAAAAATCATCATATTGCCCTCTACTAAATTATTTGCTTATTGTAAGTAGAGAGCCACCACAGACACAGACAGTTATGTAAACAGAGACATGTTTGCGTAATGTGTGTAATGTTTGAAGAGTTGCATGGGGTCTGTGGAACATTTTTCACACTGGATGGGGTCTCCAGCAATAAAAGGTTCAGAACTCTTGGGTTACAGCCTGAAAAAATACTCTAATTATTGATGCATTATTGCTTTGCCAATTCTGATAATGAGCTCGACTGAAATCCTCCTTCAGTTCTTTGTACTGTCCTTAGAGAACAGGTCATGTCGGTAGAGTACATCAGCACTCCAACATTGGGCAGCATTAACATTGCTCAGAGTAGTTATTTTGCTCTTTTCAAAAGCTTTCAACTCCTAAGTAGCCTTTTTTTTACATCATGTTTGTGCAGAAAAGGAGAAAGGCATGCCGAACACTGTAATGGGGGGAAAAATGAAAAGAAAAACATAATTAACTCTCAACATCCAACGTGCTGAATGATCTTATTGCTGGAAAGCAAGTGATGCTACACTCGTAATAGAAATTGTGAACTAAGCACAAGTTCTTGCTCTCACAGCGACGTACTCATACGCTAGCAGTCACCCCGAACAATAAACACGGGGCGGCAGATTAGAAGAATGTAGACACAACATAAGCTGTTAAGGTTAATTAGCCTGCTGTTGAGTAGAGCAGCAATCTCATTTTTAACTTCTACGTCCTGCGGTGAAAATTTATTTGAGCACCACGTGTGCTCCACCCTCTACATCTCCTAGCGCCGTCTATCCCCTCGCCTCCGTCCTCTCGTGAGGGCTTTCATCACCTCCAGATAAGGAAGTCCGTGAGGTGACGTGTGCACATTCATCAAAGAGTGAAGAGACGGAACGCGTGTTTGCGTGTGTGAGGGTGGAAATGATTAGCGCAGGCAGATAGCCGGCCAGCGGAGGGGGGGAGGGGGAGGGGGAGAGGTGGGGTTGGGGGAGATAGCGGCTGATGGCGGGTGAAAGAGAGAGTGCTTTTAATTAAGCTGACCTTTTTCATGGTGGGCTTGTTATGAAAAGCCCTGCCACCGAGGATAAATGAAAAGCACGGCGCAATGAAAACATTTGCATGCCAGCGCTGAAACGGACTGGTGGCGCGCTGGAGGTGGATTTTATCAAGCTTGGGATGTTTTCATATCACTGTAATTGTTCAGGGACAAAAACAGGTCTGGTCGGGATTAAGGAATGTCAAGATTACAGCATCAATGCTACAAGAGTCAGACTGTTTCCTTTACTGTAGCCACAAAATACCACTGGATGTGGTGTTGGGTTACCTGTACTTGTTTAAAAGGCCTTAAAATTGCAGCCTTATCACATCCTGAGGCTTGTTATAAAGTTGCTACATGTACCTCATTGCAAACTGAGTTATAAATTTGGGCATTATTTCATTTAAAGTTCATTCCACACAGCATATTGAAAGCACCACCCCAGTACTTTAATTTCCCTTGCAGCTGTATTTAACCAGTTATTACTGACTAGTTTCTCTGTTCTCACACACCATTGTTCATTTTAATCAAACAGAACTTTCGATCTTGCTCAGAGCATCGGCATGAATATAAGAAGAGCCTTTTGAATATTTTTTACTGTGAGTGACTTTCTGAGCAAGGTGTGAAGGACCGTTGAATTTCCCTCTGTGTTTTCCATCTGGCTTTAAATTGGGTGAGATAAGGGAAGGTAAGGGGGTCAATACAACAATAGTTAATTGATAAATTGACACAAATCATCATAATAAGCTTTTCTGAGCATTTCATGGATATCATCAGTGCTGTAACCACACTGAACGGCTGCATGCTTCATTATAAAGGAGCATAATTGGCACTTTGTAAGTGGATTGCAGGGCTGTTTGTCAAACACATACAATAAAAACCAAACATTAGAAAAAATAAATGTCATGATACATTGTGTTTGGAAAAGTGTCACAATACTATATGACTATCACGCTGCTTATTTGAACTCTAAGGCATAAACAGGTTGTTGCTGTTGTTTAATTTATATATGTATATGTATGGTCAATATGTCATGTTTGGCTGCGCATTAGCATGCCTGGAACATACTCAGGGTAGCAACAGAGGCAGACATGGAGCAAATGTTCACAACAGAGGTGGAATACAGAGACAATGTAGTGGGTCCATGATCCCTGAGCAGAGAAGAAGATGGAGAGTGTTACAGGATGAGTCAAGGGGGGGGTAATGAGGGTCATGTCTTAGAAAAGATTGAGAACCACTATACTACTGGACAAATAGTCTGTGACAGAGATCTGTTTCTGTGCTACAAGCAATGGCTTATCAAGTACACTGTAGAGTAAATACACTAAAAGAAGATTTTACGATTTCTAGTAGAAAAGCTCAGTCAAAGACTAAGATGTAAAATCCAGTCTCAGTGCAATATCTTACCAAAAGCTTCTTACAGGTTTGCTTGAACTTCTTCAGGAAATTAGATGCTGCCTTCTTAGCTCATCTGCACAGATTACCTCAGGTAGTGCTAAGTCACGACCAGCCTTTCCAAGCAACAAAGCCACGGATTATTTGATGGCAATGTTGCATTTTACCAATTGGCTCCAAATCTGTTCAGGTGAGGATGTTTGCCATACAGAAAAAAAGCAATCCAGTAGGAATACATTGCTACTCAACCAAGAACCCACTAATCCACTCTCCAACAAATCCCGCATGCTTAGGGAGTAGTGATTAATATGTGTGTTCAGAAATTGGTATGATTCCAGTCTTTGAGAACTTGTATGAACTTGGATTACTTAGGCAGGAGCAGATTAGTTTTTGATGGTATTTGTGTAATGAGTCATTATATCTACATGTCTGTAAAATGGATTAGCACTTTTGAGAGGGTCCGTCAAGCTATGTTTTACTGAAGCAGCAAAAGAGAACTGCACCTGTAATATTCAAGAAAATACAAGCCATCTTTATTTTGTCTCAAGAAAAGCTATTTCATGTTTGATAGCAGGAGTGAAGATCTAGTACAGGAGTGCTCAGCTCTGGTCCTGGAGGGCCAGCATGTATCCAGAAGATTATAAATGCAGGTGACACTGTTGTCACCTAATATAGCTGTTATCTGATTGTTATTCCAAAGTCACTGCTGATGTCAAGCCCTGGGCAGGAAAATACAACATGGATGTGAACAACAAGCCGCTGATGTAGGACTCACCTAGCTGCATGCATTATCACCGTCCCACTCCATCATGTCCATGTTTGCAGTGTAGGATCTCATTACCCTGCTGGTAAATGGGTGGAGAGTTCAGACAGGTCATGCTGTATCCCTCTGAGGCAAAGCCTGCCGCCTGTCTTCTGTCTTCTGCAGCCTTTTTAATGATGGATCCTGGCAAAAAAGTGTTACTAGTAAGTCTAATTCAAAGAAGCATCATCACAATAAGAATCAGAAATCTTTATTGATCCCAGAGAAAATTGCGTATGTTATTACTGCATAGACACACAGAGACAAGAACAATATAAAATCTAAATACATACTATAGATAATACTATAGACACCATAGATATACTATAGATAACTCTGAATTACAAATGGTGGTCTGTTACTGCACATAATAGGGATCAGTAGTATCTAGGTAATATTGGCATAAGTTGTGAAGGTAATATTACTGCATATATTGGACATCATGATAATATAGCCATCCTGTGTTAAGACCACAGATAAGGACAACCTAAAAGTTTTACTTAAAGCTTCATAAATATTTGAAAGTTGAATTGTGATATTTCAAAGGTGAATTATTTTTACACCATAAATGATTAATACAGTAATTAATGGAGTGTCTTCTAAGGGCCAAAGTACACATTTCACCAAGAGACCCGGAAGATTATGAGTGTCCCAGTGGTCATTAAGAACACTGAGTGTTCATATCGGTGGTGTGGAGTGATTGATGAGAAGCCTGTTTTTTGCTGAGGGAAGACCGGAGATGTCGGCCTGCGCCTGATCTCTGCTCCCAGTCTTTTTAACTGAGCAGTTCACAGCAGATGGTTCTGCAGCTGTGTTCTCGTGTCCAAGTGAAGGTTATTGTCTAACTAAACTTCCTCCTTACAGTCCCTTTGTGCTTCCTCCTCCTCTTGCTTTTATTGCTCCTCTGCCCGTGTCTCCCACTCATTTATTATTGGACTGGAATGAATGCTTTCCTTGCATATGTAGGATTCCACTATTGTCAGCATGAAGGCAACAACAATAGCTGTGAGGCATGATAGCAATCAGGCTCAAATCCTTTACACTCTTGCACTCACTTCATTCACACCACATGCTTCTGTCTTTCAATTTCCACCCTTACACTTTCATAACGTGCGACAACCATAACATGATACTAATCAGTCACCTTTTCTTCACCTTTTCTTTGATGCTGTTATGGGATCTCTGTAGACTCATTGACGTAACAAAGTTTGCCTGAACTACAGCTACACTGGCTTAGACATCTGTCATACCGCCGCATTTAAATATCTAAATTTCTGCATTATTATGACTGAAAACCTCATCAGATCATCAAATTAGACAAACAAAAAAATTGTATTCATTGAGGAAAATAATACAACACTGATTCTGCGAGTGCCAAAAGTATGTGAACCTCTAGGCTTAGCCGTTAATTGGAAGATGAAAGGTTGCAAGGGGAAAGCTCTCCAAAAACATTGCTGCTCAGGGTTCCAGACAAAATTAAAACTTTAGGAGCTATCGGCTCCTAAACACAAAACAATTGGGTGCCAAATTACGTTTTAGGAACCATGATCTCTATCAAATGTCATATAAAAAAATATTGTCATGGCACACTTTCTCTCCAGTCCCCACGTAAAGAGCGTTAAAACAAGAAATCATGACATGGACTACATTGTTGCCAAAGTAAAACACAGTGTTTCTCGTGTAGTTATTGTTTATAGCTTCCATGCTAGTTTGCTAACATGCTGAACCGGCATCATACGGTCAAAGCTACCACTTACTGTCATTAAAACACAGTGGAGGTTTAATGATTCCTTCTGAGGAGACAGTCAAGGTCAAAGTAGCGGAGTGTGTTATCCAGCAGTCAACATCAGGGCAAGCAGTCACTGTATTGTTGATCAATATAGTGATAACAAAGTAACCAGTAACACAGTGCATGAGAGAGAGAGAACTGAGTGAAATGTTTTCAGAAATTATTTCTTAAGCTCATGTGTATATAATCTAATGTTTGTATTTTTTGTCACGGAATCTGTGTTTTCATCAGAAAACCACGTCTACCTGTATTAGTTTACATGGCCACGCCCTGACGTATCATGTGAACAGTGAATGCGGCGTCTACCCTGTATGGGAGCCAAAAGAGCGGAAATAGTGACCTGATCCAAATGATCCGACTCATTAAAAGTGTAGTGTAGTAGGAGCAGCGTATTTGTACATTGAGATGTCACTTTTCTTGTTCCTTTGTTTATTTTCATTTCTATTGGTTGTGAGAGATGATCGCCACTGGCGACTGAAAAAAACTAGTTGCAAAATGAATAATCGAGTCACATTCACATTTTAGTCACCATCTGGAGCCCTGCTGCTCATCTACAGTTTGTCAAAGATTTTAGGAAAAGTCTATTGACAGAACATTTTAGAAAAATCGTTCGTGGATGGATTAGGCCGAAATAGAACCTTAAAAATATAAGATTTTTTTATCTACTTTTAAATAACAACTAAATGCTGATGATATTTAAAAAATTCTAAAGGTTTCACAAAATGTCAAGCACTACTGGATCTGCCTGGTACAGATCTCAGGGACTTTAGGAAAGGGAGACAATAGGTTTTGGAGCGGTTAGGAGTCATATCCCACTGAACATAAGCAGTTCTGCACAGTCAGTGGTGCGGTGAATTTCAGTGGTCATTCTTTGTCTCTGCTTTTGCATTATGCTTTAGCTCTTTTGCTCTTAGGGTCCAATCAGTGTCTGGGCTGCTAGTGAATGCACTTCCATAGGAAAGTGCATCTACCTTCATCTTGCACTGTGATTGCGCTACTCATTTTTTGGTAAGGCTGTTCCTCTTTCCACCTATTCCAGCCCCTGCCGATTCTATAGCTCCCTCTCTTCTTAGCCTGATAAAAGACTTTCTGATGTGCCCCGGCACTCACCTATTCATTAAGGGACTCTTTGGCCTTTATATCTGCCGAACTGCAAAAAAAGAAAGTTTTCAACCCGACCTGCCTTATCTTCTTTGTTGGTCTCCTTCAAGTGAGCTTGGAGCATGCTAAGCTCCTGTTTAACAGCACCTTTGACAAATGAGAGGAGATTCTTGGCGTGTTTGATCATCAGAGGAGCCTTGCTTACATCCATCTCCCCTCACACAGCCTTGTAGATTTGAATGGAATATGTCTGCATGCACAACACTTTAAAAAAATTTTAAAAGTGAGGTGCTCCACAATTTCGAACTCTGCTTTGTTAGGTATGTCTTTGATGGTTGCACCATTAGTGGGCTGGATTGGGGTGAATACAGATGAGGACTGACAGGCAGTTATGAGAGAATGGATAATGCAGGATTGGAGACTGAAAGGCAGGAGGTTGCTAAAGGGCATGCTTGTGCTGTATTCAGCCTAATCAGGTTTCACCTGTCAAAAATGACTTATATCCTGATGCCCTGAGCACCTTCCTAATAATTCTGCACAACAGCATAGAGTCTCAGTTCAGAGGGGAATCCTTGGTAAAGCATTTGAGTTCATCAGTTATAAAATCATTAAAAATCATGACTGTTCTAAAAACGGAGGAAGTGCATATTGCCGTTTTCCCTTTAAAAGGAGTGTTTTCTTCCATTTCTCATTTTGTATTTTTGCCTGAGGTCTGTGTGGTTTTATACACTTGAAACAACCATTATTCATTTTTCCAGCTTCTTTTCATCCCTTAGAATTAAGCAGGCTGTTTTTGTTACTGTGCCTTTAAAACTGATATATGTATTATCTATCTGTGTTCTGATTGGCTGCCATGGATTCTGCCTTTCTCAAAAAGCAGTCCAAACTGAAACCCTCATTATAGCTTCAACGTGAATAACTAAGGCTAAAATCCTATAGGATACAGAGGTGGACGTCTCCAAATGCAATGATTTTTGTGACGTAACAGAAGTGTTTCTTTTGCAACTTTTTTTTATGTATATGGGCTGCTACTATTCTGGTGGTTATATAGTTGCCTCAGAAGGTTGTGGGTTTGAATCCAAACTTCTACGGTCATCACTGAGGTACCCTTTAGCAAGGTTCCGTCCCCACACACCTCATTGGTGGCAGCCCACTGCTTCACTTGGTGAATGGATTAAATTCAGAGAAACAATTACACACTGTGTGCTATAAGGAGCCACGTTACATTAAGTATGAAATTGCATTTTGTTGGTGAAAAAGGGAAAAAAAGTAACAACCAAACCTGAATAGGGTGACTTCTTTTAATTAGATGTATTTAACATATTGGGGAAAAATATATATAACAGTATATTAAGTGTTACTTTATCTTTGGACTTTTTTTCCTCATTATGTTAAATTCAGCAAAAACAAAGACATTCTGCATTAATGCTCTGTATAGAGGATGTAAAATGATATGAAGAACAAGATTATCCAAAAAAAGGCAAACAGTTTGTGCTATATAAACTAAATGAGCCTGGGAGAGAATGGTGCATTTTTTGAAACTTTGATAAAATGTACATAATAAGTATAACATGTGAAGTAAAAGTTTTGGGGGGGAAAAGTTTGTATATTTTGTATAGACTGTGTTTAACATATTTCATTCTCTCCTCTTTGTCAGTAGGCTTGCCCCTGTGGCTTCCTCTTCTATTGTTTGTGTCAAAGCAGCGACATTCATTTAATCTCTTTCTGTCTCACTTTTTTTTCTTTCTTTATCAGTTCCCTAAGTGTGTGCAGCATTAGCGACATGTCAAAATACAAAGATCAGAGAGAAGACTGGACTACCTTCTGTTTTATTTTTTTTGCCATTTTTCATAGGCGTGCAGTGTGAGAGAATAAATTGCGTGCCTCTTGCAGGCTTTATTGCCAATCGCGTGTCTGTCACTGTACCCGACACATCTTCGCAAGCCAGACAATGGCGTTTGAGCTATGGTGTGCAGAGTGGGTCACTGTGCACCAAAGCAGGGGGCAATTATTCAGCTCTGTGACTTAAAATGAATGGAGCACCACATTAATGTAGAATGAATGTCAACACAGCTCAGGGTGATGTGACTGATGGTCTGGGAGTAATAAGTCAATGCCTTCGAAGACGCTTAACCAAGCAATGCGGCTTTATTAGCATAGACTTTTACATATTAAATAGATCACACTTACAGCTGTTTGCTCTGAATATAGCACAGCTGACTCTTAAGCATTGGATATGTCTAATGTGGTTTGTCTAAAAAATATATTTTGCACACTGAATATAGAGTCTTTTGAACAGACATGCCATTTTGTCAATGAAATACTAGGTATTCATACTTTCTAAAAGCAATTTTTGGTTGTGTCACAGCACCGCTATACGATTTCCTTTGCAGCAAAATGCAGACTTGGCAGCCTAGCGGCAGAGGCTGATTGTGTAAAACTCGGCTCACTGAAAACCTTTCATCTATTGTGTCTTTCAGTTCATTTGTTTTGACTGTTGGTTTTGATTATATAATCTAGGCAATCACCATACTCCGTCTCACAATAACTTTGCAGCAGTGCTGACTTCCTTTGGTTTTAAGGCCGGTTATTGTCTAGGCACACATAAATATAATCCCGTGGAATTAAGCGTTAACTTGGCACATCCTGCTTTTCAGTGCTATCCAAGTGATTCTTGGTCTTTTCCCTCTACATTCTTCCTTTGTGGCCTTACATTCTCATATTTTCCCCTACAAACATTCATTTCTGCATGCTGTCTCAATCCAATTATCTCTGTGTGACATGCAGTCAAAATGCAGCAGCTCCGCACAATGTAATTGCAAACTTGTTTCGGAACGGAACGAGCCTGTCGTGCGTAATGTCACTCATAATTATGAGTTATTGGAAACCCACTGTGTGTGTACAAGAGGTGAAAGGAGATGGGCATTGGATCCAGATTAAAGGCATTGATAAAGACGTGCTTTTTTTGAGAGGTATGTTGCAGGATGTGAGCACTACTATCCTTGACTTTAATTCTTGGAAATTAAAATCATTCCATTTCTTTCCCACCCGGGATATCACTGCCAGATCCAGCAGTTCCCCTGCTCCTCCAAGCCTGACTTGCCATTAAAGAATCGCTCCAGTGGAAATCTGATTAAAATTGATTTAGGTTTTGAGTGTATTTGAAATTAATGATATAAATGTCCTGGGGAATTATGGGCCGTTGTCTGAGGGTGAGTCTGCCCATCTATTTCCTTAGTGTACGGGGTGACGGGTGGGTGAGTGTTAAAGCTGCTGGGCTATTCTCAGACGTGCACAGACACTAACAGCTTCAGAAATGTCCGAGTCCTTCGGTGCACAGACATTTTTCATTCTTTAGCAGTTTTTCAATAGTCAGACAATGGAGGAGAGTCAGTGGGAGAGCTTAAAGGAGCTGGGGTCGACAATGTACCAGCATGTCTTTAAAGGCAAAGGTGTATGATTTTTATTTCCAAAGTAGCTTTAAGTGGTAGCCATACGAAGTCATGAGAAGTCAACTGAAAGCTGAGTTGTTGACTGATATTTGTCATACACAAATACCCCACAGGTTGTACTGCAAACAAACTCCTAACAATTTTCTTTGTTTGTTGTAGTGTGCCATACATTTTTCTTAGCCATTGAACCAATAACAATGGATGTCTTTCTCTACCATACTACATCTACAACACAATATTACTTTTGTTTGAAAGATTTGCTAAATATCTAATGTTGCATGAGAAGTTGTTGACAGAACAACTTGAGTGATCCATCATCTTCCTCACAAAACTTGCTTACCACCCAATTTGTAAATGTTTTCCTTGCAAAATAATGGATGCTGTCGATATCACATGGATCATTAAAATGGTGAGAAAGGTTGACAAATTGGAAGTATTGGAAAGAGAAATGTGTGGCACTCTAAGCTTCTCACTGTGACAGAAGAAGAAGAAGTCAGGAGGCGTATGCACATGCCCAGTGCTACATGTATGCCTGTCTGTTTGAGTTAGTTGTACCCTGAAGGGTGCAGAGATGGGATTAGCTCATAATGAGGACTCTACATTCTACAGACAGGCTGAGGCAGAGGTACTGACACAAATGTAATTGCTGTGTGTTTATGGGTGTGTGTGAAAAAGGACAAGCTGACCGCTGTTTCCCTCTTGCTTTTCCAGGCCCGTGTACATGAACTACCATGGCCAAAGTGCTCTGCAGCATCCTGCTCCTGGGAAGTGCAGTGATGACGGCCTTTGCCTGCCCTAAATATTGTGTCTGTCAGAACCTGTCCGAATCTCTAGGCACACTGTGTCCTTCTAAAGGCCTGCTCTTCGTCCCCCCAGACATTGACCGACGGACTGTGGAACTGCGGCTTGGGGGGAACTACATCATCAGGATCACGCAGCAGGATTTTGTAAACATGACAAGCTTGGTGGACCTGACTCTGTCAAGGAACACCATAAGCTCCATCCAGCCCTTCTCATTTGTGGACCTAGAGACTCTTCGTTCGCTCCATCTTGACAGCAACCGATTGACCCAGATTGGACCAGATGCCCTGCGAGGCCTGGTCAACCTGCAGCACCTCATCTTGAACAACAACCAGTTGAACCACATCTATGAAGAAGCCTTCAGCGACCTTCTGCTAACATTGGAGGATCTGGACCTTTCCTACAACAACCTGCGGAGCATGCCCTGGGATGCTGTCCGCAAGATGCTCAGTTTACACCAGCTCAGCCTCGACCACAACCTCATCAGTTACATTGCAGAAGGTACTTTCATGGACCTTGACAAATTGGCTAGACTTGATCTCACATCAAACCGGCTCCAGAAGCTTCCACCGGATCCCATATTTGCTCGTTCTCAGACCAATGTAGTGCTAAGTACACCATATGCCCCTGTTCTTTCTCTCAGCTTCGGTGGAAACCCTCTTCATTGCAACTGCGAGGTGCTGTGGCTGCGGAGGCTTGAACGGGAGGATGACATGGAGACGTGTGCTTCCCCTCCCAGTCTGAAAGGACGGTATTTCTGGTATGTGCGAGAAGAGGAGTTTGTCTGTGAGCCACCCTTGATTACTCAGCATACACACAAACTTCTGGTGCTTGAGGGCCAGACGGCTAGTCTACGTTGCAAGGCAGTGGGTGACCCCATGCCCTACATACACTGGGTGGCCCCTGATGACCGGCTTATTAGTAACTCATCAAGAGCCACCGTCTATGAGAATGGCACCCTTGACATCATGGTCACCACTGCCAAGGATTACGGCACTTTCACTTGCATTGCTGCCAATGCTGCAGGAGAGTCCACAGCCTCAATTGAGCTATCCATCATTCAGCTGCCTCACCTGAGCAATGGGACAAACCGCACCTCACAGCCCAAATCCAGGCTCTCTGACATCACCAGCTCCACCAAGAACAGTAAAGGGGAGACAAAAGTTCAACCGGAACAGGTGGTGAGCCTGTCAGACGTCACTTCAGTCTCTGCCCTGGTCAAGTGGACAGTCAGCAAAGCAACTCCCAAGGTGAAAATGTACCAGCTCCAGTACAACTGCTCAGATGATGAGGTCCTAATTTACAGGTAAACACTCAGACCCTTAAACCTCTTGTGAATGCTAATTACCTTACAAATAAGCTTGCTTCTTATTATTTGCTCCCTCTATCTCTCTTTCCCATTCTTTATTTTGTTTAATTGGATTAGTCAGCCTAAGCAGTTAACTTTCTGAACCTCCTGTTGCTGGCTGGCTGCCGGGCATAAACATATAAATAAAAAAAAATTCCCATTAGCAGTAATGCCAGCTTGCAAATGATTACCGTTTATTAACTATTTTCTGTGATTATGACCAACAGCTGTGAGTGTTTTGTGTGCTAGTTTTTTAAAACAAATCAACATATAATATAATTACTGATGCTCATGTAATGTACAGCATAGTACCTCCTGTATAGTTCCATATTCATAACTCATAAGGGTTTGCTGATACAGTATATTCATTAATGCTCTGTGACATTTTGAAGCTCCATTGCTGCTAATTGCATGTACTGTTTTGGCCCATGATTTTAGAGCGCTGAGCTGCACTTTGTGATATTCTATTATTGTCATGGCACAGATAATCCAATTATGTGCCTTTTCATTGACTCATCCTTTACTAAATTAGTCGCCTCCACCGGCAAACCATAACCTATCAACAGCACACTCTAGTCTAATCTACAGTTCCCCTGTAGAGTGGTAGCGGGTGGTGGAGGACTGTTATGGGGATTTACAGGCAGGGTTGTATAAATCACAGTGTCTTCTGCATGGAAATTGTGTGGGAATCGGTAAGGCAGAGATAACGCCACTGTGAAGTGCAGATACAGTGAGTTATGTGTCAGCCATAAACTGTATGAAACCCACCAATGAACCCTTTTAGTCAATCTTTATGCTGTAACCGTTCCTATGTCAAACCAAAATGCTATATATTGCTAACAACTGGAGCAGTGCCCATGAATATGTACAGGAGCTATCCAGGCTTGCTTTAAAAAAAAAATACTTCAGTTTGTCATTTTGTGTTTCTGACAGCCAGATCACATCCCAGGGCCAGCCAATGAATATGTCACGGAGGAATATGTCATTCATTAAGCACTTAGTCTATTAGACTATTAGATATATAGCAGAGGGTGGAAACGAAATCAAGTATTTGACAGAATAAAGTTAACCTTTGCTTCTAGCATATGCTCTTTTATTTCTGCCTATGATTAATTTTTATTTTGCTATCTGTCTTTACAGGGCTAATTTGCTTAAACAAAGTGTTCCCTCAGTTTCTGACAGGCTGCCTTGACGGAATGTACACAGTAATACAAAAATTAAAAAATATTAACAAATATTATTATTTTCAGAGTCATTCTAAGAAATCTAAGGTTTAAGGAAGATATAAGTCTACGGTTGAAGTCTAGTGGCTTGTAATGCTATTCAAAAGTAAGAGGATAAGAAGACGCAATTAGAGTATTGGTCAATAAATTATTATATCCTCTAAACAATGACAAATGTAAGAGGAAGAGTGGAGAAAGGGGAGAATAAGGAAGCACATTCTTCGAGGCAGATGACATCTGCATTTAATTTAAATACATTAATCAACGGGTCTGAAAATTTAGGTCAAAAATGGACGTTCAGTGATGGTCATGCATTCATTTGATTTTTAAAGGTCCCATGACATGCTGATATTTTAGGCTTTTATATAGGTCTTACTTACAAAGCAGTGATAATTTGGAAGTTCAAGGCATGAATCTTTTAAAATCTTTATACAGCCATAAATCAAATTATGGGGAAAAAAATCGAATGAGTTGGTTTGTTATTTCAGTGAATGATGCCACTGTTTCAATTTATATAGACTTTTAATAGTGTTCGTAAATTGGCTAAACTGGGTACCTAGCATGTTCTATCTTCATTCCAAACTTCATTTTATTAAAACGTTGGTTCTCTCTTAATATTTTTTAACTTCAGTCTGAAAAAGAAATAGGCAGACTCAGCGTCTCAGGATTATGAAACAAATTGATTATTAAATAACAATTTTCCTAAAAATCGACAAATATTTGTTTTATTTCTGGGAATTCTTATTTTTATCACTGCTCTTAACTAATAATTATTGTTTGTTCCTGGTATATGACCAGGAAAGGTTCTTGATGGAAAAAGTGTCAGGAATCCACAAGAGCATTCCGTAGACGTCCGTAAGCCCAAATGGGTACTTGATTAATCATCAGAAGAATTACTAGAATACTTGATAACCAGTAAAATCTGTAGAATCTATAATGACATAAAGTGAAGTCTAATCTCTTCTTACTGCTAAGCAGATCCAAAATATGAAAACAAAAAAAGGAAAATCTATCAAAAGTACTTGAGAGGAAAAAGGTTGAGGATTCTTATGAAGCTGCTGCATCTCCCTCTGTGGTAGGAATGTAATTATGAATGAGTAATGGACTTTCTCGACATGGAGGCTTAGTGTAGTCAATGCGTCACACCACCATGCCTCTGCTGATATGACTCCGGCATGCTGCCGGAGGAGGGATATATCACACATCCTTTATGAGCCTATAGAACAGATCACGTTTACAGACCGTGCAGTTAGAAACCGTTCCTGCTGCTTGAGAAACACAGCTAATGTAAGAATGCAGTTGGGATGTGATATTGTACTGAGTGGTAAAATTAACTGTTTTGATTTCTACCTTATAGAAGAGTTTAATATTCACATACATGGTCAGTGGTATGTAGCCCATCCATTAAGATCCATTCGTTATCACACTAATTATGAGTTTAATGAAAAAAGATCAGAACATTGTGTCAATTAGTTCATGCTTCACGTCGTTGCTTCTGCTCCTCAGTCCACCTCCTATCTGTCCAGCTCACCTGTGTCATTACTGTTTCAAACCAGCATTAGCTCAAATCCACCCGGAAAATAAGATGCAAGTGCCTTTTACCTAATCACTGTTTTGTTTCACTAGCGATACCGGAAATATGAGGAGCACTCTCAGAATAGCATGGTCGGCTAGTCAATTAGACCTTAATTAAAATTTTCTTTCTATTCCACGGCTCAGGAATCTTCAAAGAATACACTGGATGGCGATATTTGGGTCTGATGACTGCCTGTGATAATTACTTTGTCTTGTTTCTTTTTCAGAGGCTCAGAATGCTTTGCTCATTTCAATCCCCCGGCACAGGCTGAGGCCATGAAACACACCCCTCATCCCTGCTTATTCAGGCAAACTCTGGCTTACCTTTAGGCTTTAATTAATTTGCAGAAGAGAATCAGTGTACTGTACTTACAGTCGGTGTTGTGGGGAAAAAAAGTTTCTTGAATGTGTTATTGAGGGCTTTGTTTTCTTTCTCAAATATTTCTCAACTATATTAATCCCTTTAGACTCTAGATGATCCAGTCAGATTCTGGTGAATTTTCACATGGTCCTTTCTGTTTATCCTGCATGGGTTTCTGTAGGGTCTGCAGGCATGAGACGGACACACAGACACCCATCCCCTTACTTTCACTTTTTTGCCAATGACTGTATTTGTGTTTTTTTCCCAGCTTGGGTATGTAATCTATCATGGTGCATGAAGTGTGAAAAATGCACTAAAGTATGCAGACTACTGTTTTACACCCTAAATAAAGACGCTTTGTTTATAAAAATAATAATAATACACATTATATATTATATAATTAAATGATGTAAATATTGAATATAAAAAATGTGAACAGGCTTCACGTAGGGAAAGCTTTGTTAGTCACTCTTTTTGTTTTTGTACAGAAACAAATCATCTTCTAGCATTAATCTAGAGTGTGCTGATAGAGATACTCATTCTCATTCTGCTGGTTTGCTGTTATCCCTGGTATTAACTAAAACTGACCTACTTCTAGAATCTGAATACTATTTGCTTATACAGGGCAAAGCCCTGGGCTCAGCAGTAGCACCTAATTATGATAATCTTTTCATGGGGGATTTTGAGTAAAAAATTTTGTTTACAAAGATCATCTTTTCCAAGAATACATATATTTTGGGGTAGATGCATTTGAATATTTGTGATAGTACCATGGCCAGGAACTGCAAAGAGCCAACTAACTCAGAGCTCCCCAGTTCTCCACCACAGTTAATTTAAGATAGACATGCTGGAGGGAGTGAGTGGCATCAGTCGGCATGGCATAAACGGCACAGTAACAAGTTTTGTGCCACCAGCAGAAAGCATTGAAAATGCATGGCAGACATTTTGAATGCTAATGTTAATGAATGCTAATGCTTCACACATCATTTTTTATGACAAATGAGGTATTTTGTAAACATTAACTACATAGTATTTTCACAAAGTGTTTTAGTATTTTTGGCTCAAAATTATTTTAGGTTTTTCGTGACGTCAATTTAAACGTATAATGATGTCTGGGCAGAAAAAATGCCCCTAAGGGTAAACAGCTTAAAAAAACATTTAGCTTCCCTGTTTACTTAATATTTTCTTTTTTTCTGTCCACTACCTCATAATGATGATTTATTTGGAGTAAATTTTAAGTTTAAACAAAAAATTGACCTGTGCCACTTCTTGGCCTTTTTCTAGTTTGATTATATATTGCACACTGATAATAAAAAGGTTTGTCAAACATTTATTTGATTCATTTTCTTGTCAGCATACTTAGTGGAGCCACATTTTAATTATGATCTTTTAGTACAGATCCTTTGAATATATTTAATATTTAATATGTCCTTTGTAGAACTATTCATTGCCTTCATCAAGCTGAAATTTTGAGAACGATACCAATCAGATATAACCTCCTAATTAAAATTGCACCATAGCCAAAGGATCATTAATTGTTTTCTGCCAAGTAGCAGAACATCATGCATACTGAATCAAACATAAAGCTTCAAATGAAGTAACCATCACTAATCACTCTGAACTACTTTCTGTGTTACATTTGGCAGTGGCTTTGATCTCTTCTATTTTTGCTCAGTGAATCACGGTTATTGTCGATATGACAGACTACTAACACTTGGGTTGAACTCTCTTTGCTGCCAAGCCAGTATTAAAGCTGTAATGTTTTCTTTCTTGTTCAAAGGATGATCCCTGTGACCAGTAAAGCCTTCGTGGTCAATAATTTGATGCCAGGGATGCAGTACGACCTGTGCGTGTTGGCCATCTGGGACGACACAGCCACAACGCTGACGGCAACCAACATCGTGGGCTGCGTGCAGTTCGTTACTCGTGATGATTATCCTCGTTGTCAGTCTCTTCACAGCCAGTTCCTTGGGGGCACTATGATATTAGTTATTGGAGGTGTAATTGTGGCCACTCTTCTGGTATTCATTGTCATCCTCATGGTGCGTTACAAGGTCAGCAGTGGTTCACAATCAGCCAAACTGGTGACGGTGAGTGACACTTACTCACAGACCAATGGCGGAGCGCAGGCGGCTCAGCGGCTCAATGGGGCCTCCGCAACCCCAGCCCCTAAGGCTGTTGTTGTGATGCGGAACGAGGTAGTGGAGTTTAAGTGTGGCTCCTTGCAAAGCAGCATCTCCTCCTCGTCCTCAGCAGACTCCATTGACTGCACAAAGGTTGAGCGCCATGATCTGCGAGTTGAATCGAGCACTCTACCCAACAGATGGAGGCAAGCTCCAGCCAAAACACGACACAACCTGGACCACTTGTTGGGGGCTTTTGCCTCTTTGGATTTGAAGGCACCTGCCAGGGATTCAGGTGGCCCTTCCTGCCCAGGAGCCATGACAGCAGCCATGGGACCGCCTTCTGACAAAGAGCCGCTGCTGGGCCGTGGGGACTCCAGGCTGGGGAGGTTGCTTATGCTGCCATTGGAGAGCAAGCCCAAGCGCAGTCATTCTTTCGACATGGGCGACTTCAGTTCTTCGCAATGCCTTAGCTACCCACGACGCATCAGCAACATCTGGACTAAGCGGAGCCTGTCCGTGAATGGCATGTTGTTGCAGTGCGATGAGAGCGAGGGGGAAGGCGATAAAGGAATGTTCAGCAGCAGCTCGGAGTGGGTCATGGAGAGTACAGTCTGATAAACGACAAGGCTTGTGTCTTGTCTTCTATCAGAAAAGGCCAGAAAGTGGACACCGCCTGTATCTGGTTAAGACCAAATGGACCGATGACTTTTCACAGCAAGAAGGACCATTAAGACCACACTTAAAGAATCGAGGTGTGTATGACTGTACTGCATGAATCCCCATGTTAATGATATCGTCCTTCTGTCCATTTGATCACATTACAGACTTCAGGTGACATTCTGTGTGTGAGCGAGGCCCACAGCCAAGGCAAGGGCTGGCCCTCATCACTGAAGCCTGGATAGGACACTGCTCACTGACTGCCTTTAACAATGTGAGGACAGGTGCTGATGGATACCCAGTCATGAATGATGTGGGAGTATCTCAGAGAAGTGAGAGAAAAAGAAAGAGAGGGGCTTTCTCAGGCTGTGCATCATACATTGCCAAGAGGATTTATCCCAGCTAAGTGGCTGTGCATCACAATAGGACTGAATGCACGCATCAGATGGGAATACATTTTTACCAAGGGGAGGACTGAAAAAAATCGAAACAAATTAAATGAAGTACAGTATTTTTTATTTTCCTTTTATATCATTTCTATCTCATTTTATCTGCAGTGTCAAGCCACCACAATTCCTTCTTTCATGAGAGGAAAGCAAATGGATTTATAAAACATTCCACCATAACAGCCTGTCTGATATAACTTTCATTAATGTTAGCAGTATTGGGAAAGTAAAAGTCTTTAGAATTTTTTTAAAGCTAATAGTGATAAAAAATGAGTAAAGGAAACACATTTTACCTGAACATAGTTCATGATATATTTTGACATTTTGTGCCTCTGTACAATTAATTTAGTTAATTAATGTGTGTTTATTAGTAATCTTTATATTGGCTCTCCATGCAAAAAACAAGAAGTAAATTGGATATTATATGGCTTGTTGATGTTGGAGGACGGAGGTATTGGAGGTAAAATGGAACAACAGTAAATCTGGATTCAGCTGTAAGCTAGTGGTGTACAGGGTTAATAAATTATGATGCACTAGGGGTTGCATGACTAACCAGTTTTACTAGTCAGCTACTCAGAAAAGCATTTGCTAGTAAACATTACAAGTAAAAGAATGCAAGTGTTCCAGACATGCATGAAAAGTACATTTCTAATAAGGAGAAGCAGAAGATGCTGTGGTTCGGGTGCGAGATGAATGGCAGAAGAATTCAGCCTCAGGTACTTTGCTCAGACTGTCTGATGTCGATCTCCACAGCTCTCAGTCTTGAATCTCACTGAGAATTTAAACCGGCTCGTGTTCTCCATGCTTTCATGCACAGGTTTCATCAGTTGGATGGCAATCAAATGTTTATAATGCCAAATTCTGGCATCTCTACACACCAGAAAGCCTTTCAGAGCAAGATACAGACCTAGTCTGACCCACTGAACCAGAAAACAGTATTGTTATCCCGGTTTAAGAAGTTATTTCTGAATTTCCTGTTTGCTTGTCAATCAAAAAACCCGTTTCTATTAGAGAGGGCAGTTCTTAAAACATACCTGGTCTGGCATACAAACCTGCTTTTTAATTTCATCTCACTCAGCTCCTAGAGAGATTGGTTTCATTTTTATGTAATTTAGGGGTCTGTGATTAGCAGAAAATGACTTATTTCTAGGCAGGGCCTCCTGCCTGTTTACTGTAGTTTTTACTGCTGCTGTATTTCAGGTGCTGTCCTGAAACTAGCTGATTATTGCCCACAGTGCTGATGAGTGAATTTATGAGTCTATGCAACCCCTATGATGCCCTGCAACATCTAATTTTGATAAGAACTAATAGCTCTCCATGGGTTGGGTGATATGGCAAAAATATACTTATCAAAACACTTGATATTTTCAGGATACGCGATACCTCAAAACATTTTGTTTTCTGCGGTCTATATAGGAAAAGAAAGAATGCCCCAGTAGTGCAATGTTTAGAAATAGTATAAAAAATATAAGTACAATATGTATTTAACATTTCACTGCATAACTGTATAAATTCAATTAAAAAGTACCAGTTATGATCAGTGTAACATGCAGCTGATTATATCCACAATATGTTCCATAACATTTGTTGTGATACATGATTTTAAAGTAATATTGTCATATTAAATCATTGGTAGAGTCAAATTAAAGGGTTAAACCTTATTAGATACATACAGTTGCAAAGGCTTTGATGCTTCTCACCTCTGCCCTCAATTTGTTAACAAGTTCAGACAGATGCCAAAAGCACAATTGCTAAAAAAAAAAAAATCTTAAAAGTGCCAAACACGAAATTGCATAAAAATGTAAACATTAGACCCCTGTTTAAATTCTACTATCTGTCAGTTCACCATTTCAAAACATGTGGACAATGTCTATTTTTGTTATTTGGAAAAATGTTTATTTTTATATTTTGCACATAGATGAGTTTTATTGCCTTTGTTGCATAGTTATTCCATAATCATGGAATGTTATCATAGTCTGTTATGAAAGAAGAGAAATATAACCAACTAACAAACCATATCAGTAACCAAAAAATACAGGAATTTGTCTGGATCTTTATGTTTTGTTTTTTTTAAATACATTTTCATTTCTATTCCAAACGTAAGGGATTCCTTTTTTGTTTCATGGTTTTTGTTTGTTTCTGCTCTAGGTGTATAATTCTTTCGATAAAATTTTTGTACAATATATCTATGTGAGAATGTACAAAAGCAGGCTGTACAATGATACTTTTCTTTTCTTGGTCAGGAAAAGTGAGAAGGTGCTTCAATGTGTTGTCACGACAAGCATTTGTGAAGTTACATAGACACAATTTACCCTTGAGTTGTAAAAAGGAAGAAAAAGAAACGTCTTATGTGAAACATTTCTGTGTTCAAAAGATTTTTTTTGCTACAAAAGAAAAAGATAAACGAATTCAGTCAAACATGTCACCGCTTCCCTCTGTTCATATTCAGCGTCTGGTTTTGGTGGTTGTCTTTGCTTTGTCCACACTGATGACTGGATTTGAAGCTTCAGGCTGCTATAGACATGCAAAGAGAGTTCGTACCACACACACACACACACACACACACACACACACACACACACACACTGACACTTTTCCATGCTTCTGAGTTATTGCTAAAGGCCTCCAGGGAAGTCAGATTTTTGGGAACATGTCTAAATAAATGTTAGTTCATTTCTATTTTAATAATAACATCGTTATTTTAATAATAACACTGTTAGTCAACATGTCAAAATCATCAGAGATAAGTTTTCAAAACTGTGTTTAGTTTTTCCTGCACATACAATTTTTGGGATAAAGCTAGTTATATATTGAATGATAGTTGGTATGATTAGCATATAATAATCATATGTTAAACATTTTTGAAGAAACAGTGGTAGCTGAGTGATGCCGCAATTTACGCCTGTTTGACTTCACACCGAAAATATTTAAACAGTTACTTGATTGGTGCTGCGGATTAACAAAAACCTCATGCAAGTCTATTGCAGATCGAATATTACTCTTAATTCAAGAAGTTAATGTGACTGAAAAAACTGAATGCAGATCTGAAATCAGCATGAATAACTGGTTTAGAAAAGTGTGTTGTGGTTTTTGATGATTTTTGTTGACCTGTGTAATTGGTTCTAAACTGGGCAAGCAAGGCAGCACTACTCTCATTTCATTATGAAGTTTTGACTGAAAACAGTAAAGTTAAATTCTTTAAACAGCCAATGAAAAATGATCCAATAAGATGTTTTTATCATTTAATCTTATTTAATGGTATCTTGATTTAACCAAGCCAGCTCTCCCACGGTTTGGCCTTCAGGCACTGGACTAAAGTTATAAACTGTTAAATTAACCACTAAATAAATTGGATCAACCAATTAGATTATGATGAACAATGGGTCGGACCATAAAATGCTACTTTAGGAAGTGGTAGGAATGTCATACACTGTAAATGTGGGATAAGGTTGGTTGTTACATTCAATTCAGATAGGTTTGGTTTCATGTTGCAGTTTTGTGAACACACTATAGAACTTTGCATGACATTCCTAGGTCATGTCATCATCTACATGGGCTCATTTATTTTCACATTCATTTATTCTTGCACCTTTATATTTCACTGCTGCATCTTCAGATGGCGTTTCTTTCCCGTCCTCTCATGTCCTCTATCTTTCATCCTCCCACAAAATAAGTTACAGGCTTCGGGTGTTTTGTTTGTTTTTGTTTGATCTTTGTTTGATTTATGACCACCTCTTTTTATTGGACCAAATTTTGTTTCTTTGGTCCATGCTGTGGTCTGAACACCCTTCACACCTGCTAAAGTGGTTTGGACCAAACTAAAAAGATTGAAGCTCAAGGTATATTTGAAATCACCCTAAGACTGTAGTTCAAATGTCACTAAATATTATCAGAGTACTTTACATTGGCCATTTGAAGGAAACCCTCACTGGACGTTTATAAAACACTGCTTTAATGAATACATTCACAGAGCGTTGAAAAAGGACAGCGCCCATAAGACAATGATTCTTAATGCTTAATCTGTCATTAAACACAGTCTCATCCACCATAGCATTAGCTAACTCATGAGACATGTGGCTTTAACATTTAGAAACTACATGTTTGAGGTCCTATTTAAATCCCTAATGCTGCTGCACATCATGTGCTAGGAGACAGGATCCTAAATCTGCACCTAGCTATGTTTACATCAACAAATGACGTTTATCTGTTGGTTTCAGTACAGGGATTTACGAGAGGATAACAGCCTAATGGAAGGTGGGGGCTGGCATCAGTTTACTGTGGATGATTAGTGCAGGGACCCATGCTTATCAAGGCCTACTCTATGCCTCCGGTGCCCACTCACCTCAGCACTGCCCTTATTAAACTAAGGAGACAAGCTGTCGGTGGCCAGGCCACACAATAAGACGGTAATGCGTGTAATCTGTCAGATAATGTGCTTACTACTGCATTGTACGAATGTAATCTTCACAAGCTGTGTGCAGGTAGATTTTCAGAATACAAATGTATTGTGCTCCATGTGCTCAAATTACAACATCTGAACTGCTTAAGTTATCAGAGTTTTGCAGATAATTAGGGACTGAAAAGGGGAAATAGCTTCTAATTTTCAATCCAGTAAAGAGATTACAGTGCTTCCTCCTGCAAACTGAGCAAAATGTCGGTCAATCAATTGGGTCAAACTCGTTGTGGTCTTGTGCACAATGATAATAAATAATGACTGAAGTGAAATGACGCAGGGAATAAGTATTGAACACACTTTATTTAATACTTCGTAGAAAATCCTTTGTTGGCGATTACAGCTTCTAGACACCTCTTATACGGAGAGACCAGTCGTCTGCATTGCTCAGGAGTGATTCTGGCCCATTCTTCCACACAAACGCTCTTTAAATCTTGAAGGTTCCTTGGGCCTCTTTTATGAACTTTGATCTTCAGTTCTCTCCATAGATTTTCT
>JBBPDB010000001.1:41044718-41060296 GCA_037974465.1 Brachypetersius altus | reverse complement strand
GGGTACACACCTCACTTCAATTAACCTTCATCCAAAACTGATGGAACAATTGCTTTTAGGTGCAATTCATTTACACACACACACACACACACACACACACACACACTATATGAACAAAAGTATTGGGACAACTGACCATTACACCATCTGGGACTTTAACATTTCATTCAAATCCACAGACTTTAATATGGAGTTGGTCCCCATTTGCAGCTATAACTCTCTTCTTGGAAGGTTTTCCACAAGATTTTGGAGTTTCTGTGGGAATTTGAGTCCATTCATTCTGTAGAGCATTTATGGAGGGACGAGAAGTCCTGACTCACAATCTATGTTCCAGTTCATCCCAAAGGTGTTGGATGGGGTTGAGGTCAGGGCTCTGTGAGGTCCAGTCAAGTTCTTCCACACTGAACTCATCCCACCATGTCTTTGGAGCTCGCTTTGTGCACTGGGGCACAGACGTGATGGAACAGAAAATGTTCTTCCCCAAACTGTGTCCACAAAGCATGGAAGCATGGTGTTGTCCGAAACATCTTGGTCTGCTGAAGCATTAAGATTGCCCATCATTGAAAATAATATTTATCATATTAGGATATAATCGGATAAATAGAATCATGGCGATTATGACCAAGAATAAGTCAATGCCATACTCTGAAATCCCCTAAATTTGGTCTTAAATGCCCTGCCAAAAATCTGTTTGTGACTAATTTAAGAGGTTGATGTTCCTCTACTGATATGCACTTTGGGGCACTAGCCCACCGCAGGGCGCATGTACACACACACCATTCACTTACACATCAACACCTACGGCCAATTTGGGATACGCTATTCACCAGCCGCACATGTCTTTGGACCGTGGGAGAAGGAAAATCAAATTATTTCATATTTATTTGATTTGTAATAGCGTTTCTGAATCTATGGATGAGTATGAAGCTAACTATATACGAATGCAGCATAAAACAAACTTATTTAACCTTTTTGTTTATTTTACTTAGTTCCAGAGAGACAGCTTCCCTTTACACCGTGTGAAAATTCCATGCTGAGTGGATAATAAGAAATGGTCCAAAATTATTTATTTTATATGTTGCCGTTTTGGAGATGCAAGGTTTTGTTCTGACAGCAACTATATGTATAAATGACATGATATAAACAGGTTCCAAAGGGAATTCAAGTCATAATACATTTGACCTTCATTTAGTATGTACTATACCTCAATCATTGCACATATTCCTAGCCAAGGTCCTGTATTGTATGCATAAAACATGTAAATGATCAATAAAAATGACCAGTAAATAGTGAGGGCTGGGCCTGTCGTGCAGCCCATTAGTTTTAGTGACAATCACTAAATCATAAGATCTCACATTTTCCTTCTCACTTTAGATCAATTTGCGGTAATGTAGTGATACAAGTGTTATTGCCATTGTCATCCTTATTAAGGCCCTGTTAAAGGACAAAGAGGAAGAGTAGATTATTAAAATTCATTTACGTTCATAGAAACATGGTTCACACTGCAGTACAGCAAGTTCCAAGCAGAATCTTGTACTTAATTGTGTATACATGACTGTGCAAGACTGGGCTATTGTTGGTCCTGGCTGGATGCTCTAAACAATGTAGAAACATCAAAATGAACGAATAGACTACTTATTGTCAATGATAAAAATGACCTTTCTGTCAAAGTGAAAACACCACAGCACACAGTTCTTCTCTACAATTAACCCATTCACCAAGTGAACCAGCAGGCAGCCAGGAACACAGCACACAGGGAGCAGAGTATGGGGATGGTACCTTGCTCAAGGGCACCTCTGAGATGCTTAGAAGTCTTGGGAATCGAACCCAGAACTTCCTGATCGTAAGGAGAACACCCTAACCACTAGGCTACCAGCTATATCAATTATGTCGCCACATTTATGTTGTCACATTTTTGCACTGCAGTATCATGATATTTTCAATGGATTGTTACGAACCTGGATAGCCTATGTCTCATAATTAACATTGAACCAATATTGGTATTTCAAAACACTTTTTTTACTTAAAATGCCAATAATGGTTCAATGTTGGTTATGCAAAACATAATGCATTGATGGTATTGTGATATTGCAAGGCAAACCTTTAACAAAAATGTGACAATTTCAACACTGATTGCTTTTCAGTGTTGAAATTGATGGTGAATCCAGTGTAATATTTCAACACTGGAAAGCTGATTGTGTATTGTATCAATTTTTCATCCAGCACTGCAAACGTTCTTGAAATTTTTCACTGATACATTTTATTGTGACAATAATGTCAGGAGCCCCAACAGCTGCTAGGTTCTCTTATTTGATTGCTTAGCTCCTTTCTGAGCATTTTTAAAATGATGACAATAGAACACAAAATAACATTAGCTAGTTAACATCTACTGTGGAGGCTCCTGACATTATTGTCATCACAAGCTTGCAGAATTAAAAGATGACTGTGACGCAGTGGGTTATACAGGAGTTATCCATATAGAAGATCATAGAGGTGAAGAGGATACCCATTCAGACCAAGCAGGAAGAAAAATCAGGTAAGTCCTCAACTGACACATTTGCCCTTCTCTGTGAGATACTCTGGTTTAGAACACTTGCTAAAAACGTGAGTCATATTGCCAACAAACACTAGAACTCAATTGTCAACAAAAGTAGTATCCACAAAAACACTTCTCCAGATCTCTCAACCTGCTTGAGTGGAATAGAAGTGTCCATATAATTTAGTCCTCTAATTTATGACTACTTGGTGATACCAAACCTGATATTGTCTGTAATAACTGACTGTATTTTATAGCACCCTGTCACAGTATGTCTTAAACCACACAGACAGGTCAGCAATAAAGAAGTAGGTGCAGATTGAACTGGCTTTGAAAAGTTCTGGTGCTTGTTTCTTATCAGAATGACTTGTGCTAGTTGGGTGACTATTGAACTGTAGTCTTTATTACACTTGCTGCTGCAGTTCTAAACTATGAAAGCATCATTTAGACTCAAAACATGTCTCGGCTTGTTGTCAGCATCAAGGTTAAGTCGAAAATTGTGCAATTAGATTTAAATAGTCAGCTGAATCAATGCTGGATTCATATTTAACATGCTTGATTTTCCAAAGGTAAATCAATAAGCAAATAATGCACAGTGTGTAAGATCAATGTAAATTCCCCCTGAGGGGTCTACTCTGTTTCAGTGGTCTTGCCTAACATTGTTTCTAGCAAAGTGTGCTATCTGGAATGTTTCTTTTACTTTCCACTAGATTTGCGAATTGTGTGATAACACTCATAGCTGTTGCAGACCTGTTTGTAATTTTTTGAGCTGGAAATGAGGCTAACCAGTATGGACTTAATGGTGAAACTACAACAGAGTTGTTCATTCCTGGATGGCCACAATCCATGGTTAAGCTTTTCTGCTGCTCCAATTCATCTGACTGAAGCTGTTTAAATTACAGCCCCTGGATATTACTGACTGGACAAACACAAAATGTGAAGTGTCATCTTGCTTGACTCATACGTTTTGCTTGGTGTATGCAAATTAGTTTAATCAAGCATCAGGACCAAGCGTAGAAGTAAACAGCATGTGCAACTGGAAAACACAACGATCAAAATGCGAACAGTGATCTAACTGACCCCTGTGAATCTGAAAATAGGGCCCCTTGAACACATGCCAGAATCAGACTCACAGCATTCTGAGATTGTTCTGTTTCAATTTCAGATCCCTGCAGAAAATCCATGTCAAATTAGCATGCATTGGAGTTTCTTGATGTCAGCGATCAATTTCTGCGAGCTGCTCTGGGCTGCTGGTGGAGATCCTGTACAGTCTCACTGTCTGGTAATGAGCTTAAGCTGGAAGGCATGAAGGGATGTAAGAACATTACCTAACCCCTCACAACTCGGCTCACATCCCTATCAGATATCCCCTGCTGTTTCTCTCTGGTGCCGTCTTTCACTCCTATCTCAATTATGATTAAAGGGAGTTGACACAACACAGGGGAAAAGCATTTTGATCTTTATACCATAATTCAAAATATTTGCTCTTTGCAGTGAAAAAAACTGGTTTGTAGCAACTTTAAACACATGATCTCTTCATTTCTAAAACCACAAGAACAAATGAAGAAATCATGATTGTATGGTTAAAAGCATTTGTTATTTTCTTACAAGGTTATGAAAATGTACAAATATGCCTCTTTCCCATTGAAACGCGAATGTTCTGTTTCTTTAAAACTCTTATACGGGTCAAAATTGGACCTTTTATGGGTCAAAATTTGACCTTCCATATTGCCGTACCCCACATGCATTACCCATAGTATTTGTATTTCTCACTCTTCCTGTAAAAGAACAATAAAAGAAAAACGCTTCGAGAAGAAGCAAGCTGCGACAATCCATCATTGCGCACACCTCCCCCGATTTCTTTACAGAATTCCGTTTGGATTTTTTTCCCCAGTTCTTTGTCCTTATACCTTATTATTGTAAGGATTCCATGGGTGGCAAACATTATTTATGAGAGAATGTCTGAAGAGCAAATGCTAAACATAAAATCTACAGCCCCTCCAGCTGGTTGCACGGTGGCTTGAATGCCTATGACCCGGTAGTGGTAATAACTAAAACATGAAGCTACAGTGAAGGTGCGCAGCAGGACGGACAGCATCAGTATGGTGATTGACAGGCTACCTCAGTGGAATGCTGATGACCACACTGGCTGCAGGCAGCACAAAGCCCACGAAACGCTTCCCTTAGTCGTCATACTGTAGATACCGATGATGGTTTTGTGTTTAAAACATTGATCACGGGACGGTTCGTACTCTAACTGAAATCCCCTGTGCAAACCGGGATTGCACAAGTGTTCGTGCTTATCTGCTAAGTCAAGCAGTTGACCCATTTGCCATATGGCTCTGTTCTGTGTCAGGCTGCTCAATATGTCACCACAATATGTTTATTTGGGTTTTCTTTAAGCACTCTGAAGACTCTTCATACATACTCATTCAAAACAAGCATTTTCAAAATGCCATTTGTTACATAATGGACATTCCACCCGTATGCTCTTCACACCACCATGCCCCTTGTTTATGCACAATTCATGAACCAAATAATGGAACATCTGACTGTGTGGTGTGTTTTGATGTCAGAGTGCTGTGGGAGTCAGTCTGGGTCTGAGGGTCTGGACGGTGTGCGGTTGCCTCATTGGCATTTGTGAAGTTGAATTAAGCTGCTTTGACTCCGGCAGACCAGAGCACGGCTGATGAATCCTCCGGAGGTTGATTCGTTGACTTGGTAGCTTTTCCGTCTCACATCACTGTCAGCTTTACCTCTTTGATCTCCGCACCAAAACTCATTTCACACGTCTGGAGCCCCGTCTCTTCTTCCCAGATCCACGTCAGAAAAAGGCTTCTCACTAATCGCGTCTCTTCCCTTCTGACCTCCGCCACCTTCCCTTTTCAGCCGCACCGGCGCGTTCTTTGATCTCTGCTTGTGTAGCCTAGGTTAACTCATCTGGTTAAGATACTGGCGTCTGATGTCGAGTCTGGATCGGATGAGAGAAGACTTTATAATAGTGGTCTGGAAAAAAGGGTAATGTTTGGGGGATTTAGGGATGCTGTTAGTTCAGGGGTTCGTGAAAGGGTGACTGGCAGACTTGAAATCAAATTCAGAGCTGATGTGTTTTAAGTCTTGTGTTTTTTTTCACTCTTCCTCCTACCTGGAGCTGCTTTTCCAGGAGTAAGATAGGGAAGCTCAGGATCTTTAACTGTTGACGCAAGGGCAAGTTGTCACCAATATTTCAAAACTGAAGGCTCAAACAGAAAATACTCCAGCCAGCATAGCTACTCTAGGTGAACATAGTATGAAACCAACCCTGCTCTCTATGAACCAGATGGATCTGATTAATGTTACTACAATAAAATGCAATGAAATAACTAAGAATTATAATAGTAAATAAGTATAAATACTATGAGCATAAAGTTATAAAACATTCCTTAAAGCCAGAAGACATGGGAGGTAAGTTCAACAATGGATATTTTCTTACTTCCACTGGAAGGCTGTTCCACTAGCTTGGGGGGTAACGTCTGAAAGCAGCATCACCACCATCTTCTGCCTTGTGAAAGAGTTGAACGAGAAGACCCAAAGGATTTGATAGGCCTTCTTGGTTCATAAACCAGGCATTTTTTAAAGCATTTCTGAGAGGTAGTCTGATGCGAGGAAATGTACTACCATATAAACTTATTTAAGGTAGATAAAGGAGCAGGTGCCCAATATAAACACTTTATAGAAGCATTATATTCTCTCCATTCACCCAGCCAGCCAATTTTTAATGAATTGTAGTAATTCATTGCATTCCTTGGTAGACGAGAGAGAACATTACAATAGCCTGCTAGTTATAAAAGCATGCGTCAGACTCTCTGTGTTGCTCAGAAAGAGAAATTGCCTCACTTTGGCGGTGTTTCAAGTGATAAAAGGCTCTTTTGTGACATTCCATACGTTCCATCCTAAAATAAATCACAATTTCTTGCTTATTGGCTTAGTTCTAGTGTATTTAACATGGGTGTCATTTCATAAACCGGGAGTCAGTACTTCAGTTTAAAGCAAAATCTGTGACATCAAGACATTTATGTCTGACAGTTAATGAGTGAGTCAGCCTGGTGTCATCAGAAGACAAGGCCACATAGAGCCGAATGTTAGGGTTGGGTCAGTGCTTTTCTGTTTTTTGGTCTTGGTTCTGTTCTGTGTTTTGGGGGCTTTTATTTTGATTATTTTGATTTATTTTTATGTCACATGTTTTGGGTATCAGCTGTTTTCTGTTCGTGTCTCATGTTTTCCATGAGAGTGACACGGAGGTGCCTGGGAGGAGGAAGACAGCAGGCCACGTCCCATGCCTGCACCCCGTCTCCGCCGCCCCCCTCCCAGCACCGGAGTTGACCAGCTCAATCCCATGGGGCAGCGTCCCACACCAGCCCCCAGGAAAAGAGTTCCCGTAGGTAGCTGTGGTTGTGTTATATGTAGCTTGGTTAGCGTTAGCCCTGCTCCTGTTAGCTCTGTTCCTATTAGCCCCGCTCCTGTTAGCCCTGCTCTTGTTAGCCCCGGCCCTGTTAGCCGGGGTCCTGGTAGCCGTGGTCCCGATAGCCTTGGTCCTGTTAGCCTAGAAGCCCCAGTCTGTCCCGTGTTGCCTGAGATGGCCTGGTTGGTGGGGTTTCTGGGAGTGTTTGCGGCAGCACTGCAGCAGGCAAAACTGCTAGATGGGCCCCACCAAGAAGAAACAATACCCTTGTATTTTTTTTGGGGGGGCGTAGGGAGCTAAGGGCGGGTGGGTGGGGGTTAGTGTAGAGCCTGAGGGCTCAACGGAGCTGTCCCATCCTGCCTGTCTGCATGGGGCGCGAGGAGTGTTCCATCCAGCCTCCTGGAGGGGGCTGCCTGCCTGTCTGCGTGGGGCACGAGGAGTGTTCCATCCAGCCTCCTGGAGGGGGTTGCCGGCCTGTCTGCGTGGGACGGGAGGAGTGTCCTGTCCAGCCTCCCGGAGGGGGCTGCCTGCCTGTCTGCGTGGGGCATGAGGAGCGTCCTGTCCAGCCTCCCGGAGGGGGCTGCCGGCCTGTCTGCATGGGGTGTGAGGAGCGTCCCGTCCAGCCTCCCGGAGGGGGCTGCCTGCCTGTCTGCAGGGGGCGCGGGGAGCGCCCAGCCCAGTCCCACGTATGGGCCTACCTGCCGGACGGGAGCAGCGGTCCCGCAGGGAGACGCCCGGCGGGGTGCGCGGTAGGTCTCGGGTTGCCGAGCCCGGACTATAGGACAGAAAGCACTCTGCCTGAGGAGGAACTTCTAGGAGGCGGGATCGCCGCTCTGAACTCTGTTGGGTTCCTCGGAGAGGGACCCGGGCTGCATCGTCCGGGCTGAGGAGGAGCCAGCCCGGCCACAGGACAGTGCCCCCACCTCCTCCCGCCTCGCCCGCCCCTTTTGTTTTTGTTGGGGGTGTTTTGGGCCTGGCCATCCCGGAGTGGTGGCTTTGAGTGGGGGGGTACTGTTAGGGTTGGGTCGGTGGCCGCTTGAGGCCACTGCTTTTCTGTTTTTTGGTCTTGGTTCTGTTCTGTGTTTTGGGGGCTTTTATTTTGATTTCACATTCTGTTCATGTGTCACGTGTTTTGTGTTATCAGCTGTTTTCTGTTCGTGATTCATTTTTTCCACCTGTTTGTGTTTGCCCACTGATTTCTGTCACTATTTAAGTCCTGTCTGCCTTGGTTCTTGTTATCCGTCCATCACCTTATGTTAGTGCACATGTTTTCTGGAACTGTATCTGTTTTTCTTTTGGCCACAGCGCCAGGTTTCTTTTCTGTTTTCTCTGAATAAAGTATCACAGCCTGGAATCTGGGTCTCTGTTCCCATCTGTGCCAAGAGGGAGCTCACATCCGAGGGGGGCTAGCCCCTTCGGTCGTGACAGATGGACGGATCCCTACAAAAAGCTAACACCTAAAGAGGTGGAGGAGGTCCGCAAGTGGAATGCCGCCCTAAATGCCTGGGCAGCAGAGTATGCAGGGCTGAGGAGGAGACAGCCCGGCCACATGGACAGTGGGGGAACGACGTGGATGGGGAGCGCGGCCGTTGTCCATATTAAAGACTATGTATCTGAATGCAGTGTCATTCAAGTCCCTGTTGGTGTAATGTTCAGGCATCCTATAACTTTCGTCAATGTATTGTATGTTGACTTGTAGGCATTTGTAGTGTCCATCATAAGAATTTACAAGATTTTAGACATTTCTTCTGAAACCATTAATATCATCTGGGAATCTCTCCTCTCTTTGCTGCTGTGCTCTACTGGGAAGACTTTAGACCATGGTTGGAACATTGCTGTGAAGATTTGATTGTGTTCAGCCACAGCAGTAGGTACTGATGTTGGATGAATAGTTCTGGAATGTGGGTGTGGAACCATTAAAGCAGCTGCAAAGGAGGAATAAGACCATATTAAAGTCTATGTATCAGAATGCAGTGTCATAAAACATGTAGACCAAATAAGGATCTCTGGCAGGTTCCTTTAAATAAACTGAGGTTAAGGTGTAATATACTGTGATGTAATATGACAGTTCATCACAAAGGTCTCTGTTGAGGCCACCCACAAAGCATCAGTGGTCTTCATCAAAGCACCAGTGGTCTTCATTTGCATCTTTTCAAGGTCAGTGTGAGCTTCTGTCCTGCCAGATGGAGCATTAACATATTTCCACATCTTCCCCTTTGTATGTCTTCATGCAATTTGTAGGGGACATGTCATAAATACATTTTCCAGTCTTTTTTGAAATGAAAAATTGTAAGGTAGTACCTTTTTACAGTTTCAAAGTGTACTGGCCACTTCTAGGTCCATATGGTCTATATACGTGCAAAATAAGGCCAAGAAAATAACAATTTAGCCCCATTCATTTATTGCTAAAAACATAAGGAAGGCAGCATATCAGAACAGAGGTTTCTCACATATACTGGTCTTAAAAGTCACATTGTTTAAATGTAATGAATATAGAGAATTGGGGGAAAAGGGTAATTGATAATGGTTATGGACAGTATTTTTTGAGAAGGCGGCTGAGCTGGCTCGGGCTGTGACCTGAGCTGGACTGACCTGAGCCGAACTGGGATGTGTTGGGGTGAACTTTAATGAGTTGGACTGCACCAGACTGACCTGAACAGTATTCATGACATATTTAGCACAAATGTCATTTTATTCAACGACCAGCTGGGCAGCTTGCTAGCAGGCTTGGAATCCATAATAATGTATTACTATTTTCATGGTCACACAGTAAGTTGAAATGTTTATCAGTGTTTCATCGCTTTAGCCTTTTTACCTCGCCATTTCTAGATTGCAGAGGGGTATGTGTTCTTCATCTTCCCTGTACTTACACAGTTCCACAGCCTAATGTCGGGTGTCATTATATCCCCCTGGCCAGTGATTGGCACTGGACATGGTGACCTTAGGGTCGTCAGGGCAGCTGCTCCAGAGTGTAAACATTCTATTGACAGTGCTCTTCTATGAACATCATACTAGATGTGTTAGAAATGAACACTAATGACAAAAATGGGGTCTTAATGTAGCTGAATTAACCAAGGAGGTTGTTTATAGTGTTTATTTGAAAGGTTTTTACAAAGTAAACCACTAGTTTACTATTGCTAGTCTTCAAAAATGTCTGCATGAGCATTTGCCCTGCCTGGCAGATGGAGCATTAACATACTGCCCCAACAGCTCCCCCCACCCCCCACAGGACATCATCCCTTGCCAGACCACAGCTACAGCACCTCGTCTTCCTCTCTCCACTCTGCTAGCCTCCATTCAGGCTGATGGAGCGTAGTGTGTTGGCCCATTCCAAATTGTAGCGATGAACTGAGCATGGACCTTTGGGACGAATTTGTCTCTTTTATATTGTAATATTTCTAATAGTAATAAGACAAAGATGTAAAGGTCATGTCTTGGGGATTTTTTGGCTCACTTCCTTGGCCTTAGCGCTGCTGACATTTCATATTCCGTGCACACACAAGTCTTCCAAAATAAGGTTACATTCCCCTCCGCCACCGTAAGTAATTGACGGCTTGACACTGGAAAACAAAAGCTCTATTCACGATCGCAAATTGAATTTAGTAATATCCACTAATGCCACTGCAGGAAAGGAAGAGAGAGAGAGAGGGACAGAGGTAGAGAGAGAGAATGCTCTTCAAGGTAATTACCTTCAATTTTATGCTATTCAACTCCATCAAACAGCCGCAGCACAAAATACATCCCCAGAGAAATGAATCAACACATAAATAGTGTTGCCCTCTGGTGCTTCCAGATAACGAAGGTTATTCCGGGTTGGCACCAAAACATTCTTTGAGCTTATTCGGGAGGATCCCTTCACCCAGGATGCCTTTTTTTCTCCACTTTTAGGAAACCCTTAAGCAAGGAGAAAGAAAAAAATGACCAAATCATTTCAGAATCCTCAAATATGACCATTTCAATGCATGTGGATGCATGGTATATTTTATTTTATTTTAAGTAAATATAAAATAGTTTTAGTTACAGAATTAAAGTTCAAGATGATGAAATGAAATGACAGTGAACTGAAAGGTAATGTATGATGCAGCTAGTAGAAGCTAAAATTAAAAATATTCTTAAAAATATTTGAGCTGTGACATTGTCTTTCTTCATTCTGCACCTGCTAAGGGACGAGACAAATTTGAGGCATGCAAAAATGTTACCATGGGCCTAAGCGATCATCTATTTATCACAACTGTCCCATTTATCCTAATATAGAGTATTCCAGTTCTCACATATTGTCATTTAATTGCAGTTTAAGTTTACTCTAGAAAGATCTCAGTTCTGTAAGCACACTCATTGCTCAGGTCTCCCCTAAACCCTCCCCACCCCCTCGCTAAACCCACCTTTAAGAGTTTGGAGAGAAGAGTGAAATTTTACCCATTTTCCCAAACCAAAGAGGTAATAGAACATGTATGGATTAGACACTGCAAGACTGTATTACAGGTTAAACCAGAAAGAAAGAAATCCCATGGAACCCCTCTGGTGTGTTTGTAAATTCGCTGATTAGGTCTGTCCTTATTAACTCACTGGATTTAGTGTCATATGGAGCTAAAACAAGTAATGAAAATAAACTGACATGAACAAGACTTGAGTAGAAAAGCAAAGATGCATTCAATCAGGCAGAGTAATGTTTACTCCTGAATAAATCCTCACAAATCTTGCAGGAGAGAGGATGGCTGTGGCCAAAACATGAAACTCACAATAAGGAAAAATCCTTTAAAACCCACGATTACAGCAATTTCCCCAAATGCACCCCAAACCCTATTAAAAAATACAAAAATCAGCTGAATGGATGTTCAGGTTTCTGAAGCTAAATAAGGTACCATTTCATAATTGCCTGTAAAAAAAACTCACTTATGGCGATATGACCTTGAACAGAAGGGAAAAAATAGAACATTTCTGTTTATCATAGCGAGTATTAGTCATATACTCAGAATAAAGCCAACATGCTGTTTATTTTTTCCTCCAAAACGGTGTAACATTTAGTTTTTTCTTTCATCTTCAATAGCTGTTTTGTGTTGTATTTAAGATTCAGATGTTGTAAATTATTTAATCTATAGCTAAGCCAACATTTTAGTTGCCTGAAAAATAGCATAGCACATAATGAACTTCTAATTACTCCACTAAATGATGCAAAGCAGGATACAACATCTGTTCCTTCGATATAAGCTGCACTTTCTCTCCTCTTCAAGTACAGAAGAAGTCCATGTCCTACACTCAAATGCACAATGAAAAGAAATGATTATGAGCAACACACACTTTTGAAACATGTACTTGTTCTATGATGACTGCTGTTGAGTGTGAGTGGAGTAAATTCACCATTGTGTGCATCTCCATAGTTTTCTTCTCAAAAATCTGTGTCTCGTTAACATGGTTACTTGGGAAGTAGCCAATGATGCCCATCTGATCCACATAGCGCTCACCATAAACCTGCAGATTATTAGGCATCACTTTACTCAAAAAACAAATTATTAATCTGTTATACTCTATCATCCATCATCAATTTGACTTTTTCTTGAACCTTAATACTTGCACCTACTCTAACGCTAAACATACTCACTCGAGCCTAACAATGTAAAGAATGTAATCCTGATACGTAAAATGTGTAAAAGGCATTTTATTCAGGCTGGTGAATGCAGGCTGATGGCTGATGCATGGTATTTGTAAGCCAAATATCATGTCTGTATTAGTCTCTACATCAGTGGCTACACTAGCAGTCAGGATCTGTTTGGGAATTATAAATTATAACGTATGTGAACACCTGACCACCACACCAATATGAGCCTGTTGCACAATTTTATACACCAAACTCATCAAGCCATGTCTTTGTGGGAGTCATGATGGAACCGAAAAGGGCCTTCCCTGCCCTACCCTTCTGTGGAAATAAGAGACCTTGCCTCAGACCTTTCTCCCTGTTTTACCAGACTTCACTGTTGGCACTGAGCATTGGTAAATTACGTTCACCTGGCTATGTTATTCCAATCCAAATAAAGTGGGAACGAACAGTTATGATTTGCGCATCCTTTTAGTAACAGATTATGATTAGTTCAATAATTCGAGCCTTGGAGGCTGAAGCCAAGTGCAGTGTATGTGATCGTAACTTCTATTCATAGACACTGCAAATACAAATACATTTATAATAAAATTCGGCAGACTTTGTTCAAACAATAGAAGATAATCATCTTGGAATTGTAGCATTAGTCAGTTATTTTGTCTTAACATAACATTGTTAAACATACTGAGAAGTGCAGGCTGATGCAAGGAGAGAAATAAATCACAGACTAGAGCTGCAGTGATACTCACACTTCCAGACCAGAAGACTCCAGCTCCCTCTGCAGGCTTAAGTTTGGAATAAACATAAATCATCTGGCCTTTCTTCAAGTTAATGAACCTGCAGTCAGAGGCAATGAAGTCCTCGAGAGCTTCCGCCTTTGAGATGACATCTACAGAGGGATCGAATGTATTTCACGTTATTCACAGTCTACCGAGGACAGAAGACATTAACACATGCTAGTACTGAAAGTAGACAAGCATCTCTTTAGTTTGTTAGAATGGCATTTGAATCAAATAAATTGAAAGCATTCATTATTTTCAGTGTGCATCCATATTCACTCTTAAAAATGAAGGTGCTGAAAGGGGTCTTTCCAACTAAATAATCACTTGTGGTTCCCTAAACAATCTTTAAATGGACAGAGTGGTTTCAATAGTTGTTTTACGGAACCAGCCATTAAAAGGTTCAATAAGTGTCTCTCTTACGCTCCAGAGAACCTATTCCTGCACCTTTGTTTTTAAGTGTGTTTCAGTCTGTATGTCTATCCATTCATATATCTGTCAAATCAACTCACAGGAGCAATACTTGTCTGCGCATATTTTTCTGCCGGCCAGTTTCTCCATTTGAATGCCATGTGCTCCTTGGTAAAGAAGTCCAAAGGAGACAATAAATACCATCAGACAGTCTGACTTGTCCATCTTCAGTGAAGTGAGAAATGACTTCTTACTGCAACATTTCCCAGTGCACCTCACCACAGCTGAGACACTGGAGCAAACTTCCCTGGGACAGCCAATAAGGCCACTGCTTTGGAATTCCACATTCCAAACCCACAGGGGTGGCGGCGCTCTATTTGCCGAACTAATATTTTTCTCCTTCCTCTATTAAATGCTGCTTTGTTCACATCAAATTCCGATGTGTGTTTTGACAGGCCAGTCACTGTGAACCTGCAAAGCAAAACTGTAAAAATGTGAACAGTTCTGCATGAATTACCTTTAAGGTTATGGTCATTTGGTTACACTGTGATTTTATGTTTTACGTAGCATTTCATCTGTGGGTATCACAATAAGGTTTAGTAAAATACAAAAAAAAATATGAACAGAGACAGTTTATTAGGAGCACGGTCACTTACTACTCCTGTGCTGTTCAGAGTATAAGGAAGTGCTATAAAAAAAGAAAATACATTGAATGTTAATGTCATTTTTTGTAAAGTAAGCAGGTTTTGGGTAGTGGGATACTAGCATTCTGGCCACCGAGTGATCTGAGCAATTGGAATGTGACAGCAGTGTTGAAATATTTTATGCAGTTCTAAATTTAAAGTCCCCTCCAGTGTCCGGTCAACTCGGAGGAAATGCATTGTAAATTATATATCACCGACGAATACTGCATTATCTTTACATAAGGTCTCTCTGAGACATTAATAATGATTGTCTGGCCAATGTTACAGTGACTGGTTCGATAGACTTTTTATATCCCACCCAGGCCATTTTTCCAATTTCTGAAATTACCTACCCTAGTCTTTCAACTCATGTAGCACATTAACTGCATTTACATTTACGGCATTTATCAGACGCTTTTATCCAAAACGACTTCCATTCTCTACCTACAGGGGACAGTCTCCCTGGGGTAACTTGGGGTTGGGGGTCTTGCTCAGGGACCCAATTGTGGTGTGCTGAGGGTGGGATTCGAGCCCATGGCCTCTTGGTCTAGAGGCAGGTATCCTACCCACTACGCCACCACGCCACCACGCCACCACCTCCCACCTCCCACCTCCCACCTCATTTCATTAAGTCTACTCTGAGCCATACTCTATTGACTAGGAATGGGATTTTAAAAATGCGAGTAATTGTTGAATAAAAACTGTATAGTTTATTACGTATAGTGTATTAGCTTAATTGCTTAATTAAGCTTAGTATCTATTTTCATAAAAATACATTCCCTTGTATTTTCTCAGCTCGCCGGTTAAAGTAACACCAGCAGGTGGCGGTACTGCCCCAAAACTGTTTGCTAGAAGATGAGCAAGTTGCTGCCAGGAGCACCAGTGTTTTCTTCTTGCAAATACAAATTTCTTGCAAATAATTAATTACTTATTTTTAAGGGGTCCAAGCACGAAGTGCTGGGAAACCTTATTGTTTTTGTACTGATTTTTTTTTTTTTTTTTTTTTTTTTTCTTCCCTACGTAAAAGTCCGGCCAGGGCCTAAACCGTAAGAGTTTTTTAGAAACCCTTTGGTGGTGTGCTTAGGTCTGCGTGTCAGATCACGAATACCCGAAATGGCACATGTGCACCAGTAGG
>JBBPDB010000001.1:41018161-41035472 GCA_037974465.1 Brachypetersius altus | reverse complement strand
CACACAGAAACACACACACACACACACACACACACATATATATATATATATATATATATATATGTATATATATAGCATATGTTTGTTAATGTATGTACTCAACTTTATATTTAGACTAGAAAAAGTTACAAAGAATATATATACCAAGTTACAAAGTATAAATAAGAACATGTCTCTTTGATATCTTGCAGGATATCTTGAAAAAAGGGTCTAAATTCAGGGCAGCTGGTAGACTGGTGGTAAGGGATCAAAAGATTTGAATCCCAAGACTGCTAGTGGCACCACTAAGATACCCTTGAGCAAGGTACTGTCCCCACTCAATGCTCCCTGGGCGCTGTGTTTCTGGGTGCCTGCAGTTGGTGAAATGGTTAAATGCAGAGAAAGAATCTCACACTGTTCTCGCTGTGTGCTGTGGCGTAGTGTGTTCATGTGTAACTATAAGGGGCCACTTTAATCAACTGTTCAGCATCTGAAGGTCTTTGTGCAGCTCATATATAAAAGAGAGGGGCTGTCCAGAATACTTTCTGTGTCTGAGCATAACCCCTGCTTTGCCACTGGCCTCACTTCTTTTCTGGTTTGTTGAGACTGAGCTGAGCATATGGTCTTAGCACATGGTTTGTTGAGAAAAATGGAGGCGTACACAAACATTCAGGGAGATGTGACATTTAAACAGTAAAATGATTACTTACTATCAAGAGTGACATTAAAGAACCAGTGGCCATTTCATAGAGGAAAAACAGTTCGAAAAATTGACATGTAATCTTGTCAAATAAAGTCTCTGCATGCCATTGTCCTTTAGCCCAGTGGTCCCCAACCTTTATTTGGTCACGGACCGGTTTAATATCAGAAACTATTTTCACGGCCCGGCCTTTAAGGAGTGGCAGATAAATATACGTGTATTATACAAATAAATGATATGCATAAAATGGGGATATTTTAAAAGTATAATAATGGGGTATCTTTAAAATACAATAATAAACATAAATACAATGTGTACTTGTAGCTTTATTAACAGCATTTTCATAACAACAAGCCAACAACATTACACAGGTAACATCCACGTTTTTTTTTTCTGTGCAGCCCGCAGACCGGTACCACATGACCCACGGCCCGGTACCGGTCCGCGGCCTGGGGGTTGGGGACCACTGCTTTAGCCGACCTACACCAAAAGGTCTGGCACAATTATTAAAAGTCCTACTGGCTAATTCTGCTGCTGTCACTATAACAATGTACTTTATAGATGTACATTCATATATTTTGGTTCTGTTAAGCTATATTATGGTCTAGTGTTTGGACACCAAAAAAGACAGATTTTGTCTCTGGGGGTACATGAATGTGGGAGTCTATGAAATGCAATGAAAGTCTGCTAGGAGAGCTGGCTGGATGAACTGGCTTATGAACCATCCACTCTATTTTCCTGATGGATGAAAGGGTCAGTTGAACACTGCTTACAGAGACATAACTTCCAAATACGGCCTCTGAAGATGGTGATGAAAAATTGTAACTCTGGGTTCAGTTGGGCAAGTTTATTGAGAAGACAATAAAATAAGTATATGTACAGGGATTGACATAAGCGGTACGCATGCAAGAAATGGCGTTTGTGGTACGACAAATGCGCACCAGTTTTCAATCTTCACCTAATCTGAGTAACTTCATACTGGATCTCTAAGTACCACCACTCAGGAAAGGAAAACCTTATAAAGAAAAATAATAATGACGTTTTAAAATATAGTTCCTGCTGGTACACGGAGCCTCGCTTCTGCACCAATCAAAAGCTGATCTCAAGTCAGCGCTTCTTTCACTGCATGCCCCGTTCTCCAGTCCAGAGAGGAGTGATCTGCCCCTGTTCCACAGATCTGAGCGAGACATTAGGAACCCTCATATCCAGCACCAAAGGCAAAGTAAAAAAAAATGAATTTGAGTGTGAACCTATTCATTAACCATTAGAGTACTACAGCAAAAGAATTATGTCAACCCCTGTATATGTACATTGTGAGTGCAATGATAAAGATATATTGTACTATATTGATAGATAAAGATATATTGTACTTTTATTTGGTTGATTTGATTTCCAGTCAAAACGCCCATTTATTATTCATATTTCAGCATCATGAAATGGGGTACAAAAGCCTGAGACCACATATAAAATGATCATTTAGATCTAGAATGTAGTAGATTATCCCTTGGTCTATATTGAAATTGTGACATTTGCTAGGTTAAGAAAAAAACTTTTACTAAGCATCAGATTCACAGTATTTCACAGTAAAGAAAATCAAGCTCTGTAAAGAAGCTGTTACTGAGAAAAAAATACAGTGAAACCAGACATCCGAGATGTGAAGTGAAGTTTCATGGTCTGACAAGTCTACATTTGAAATTGGGCTTGCTTTGCAAGAAGCAGAGAATTCTGAGACTGAACTTTGGTGATGTTTACAAGAAGCTTGGAGAAATATCCCTGCAGATTTCTGAAGAAAAACTAAAAGCGAGTCTCAAAAAATGAATCGAAGTTCTAATAAAGCAGAAGAACGCACAAAATGAACTCTGAAACATTGGATAATACATTTTTGATTTATGTGATACTGCTATTTTGAGCAAAAAACAAATAAAAGAATGGTCTCCAACTTTTACATTACTGTACATAATACATTAGAGTATGGTTGTTTCTTCATGGCTAGTAATCTTGTTCTAGATAAAGTCACCTTACCTTTATCATCTATCAGTCATTCATTCTTTCATACACTGACCTTGATAACATTGCCTTATGCTAACAGGGGATTCAATAAATCACACCCACTCTCCACTGGCCAACCTCATTTTCCGTTTGCTAACCTAGAGTTTGCTGATACCCCTCCCTTTCATGAAAGTCTGACCCAAGCAGTGAGGTGTCATGCCGAGTGTGTATCGCTATGCTGCTCCATTTACTCGCTTGCTGAAACCTGTTGTGCACTCTACCAGTCCACGGTTTCTGTTGGAAGTGAAAGCCTCCGGGACAACAGCAAAGCAATTAATCTTTCCTGTTCCAGACTGGAGGCTTGTGGATTATTATGGTGATTGGAAAGTTCAGTTCAGACACTTAATTAGCTTTGAAGGTGTGTCTAACAACTAAATTTCTCTTGACTCCTCATTTAGTGCAATTCTTAATGTAATTATCATCCATGGTCTCTATTATTGATTGTCTATGGTCAGGAGAATGGAGGTAAAAACGCATCCCCTGTGCAACCCTTTGTGTCTTGACATTGTGATTAATTTTAAATTTGATATAGCCCATCTGCCTCTAAATTTTGCCTAACTATATAAATTTGTCAGAAGAAACTGCTGCACAGGGACGAAATGCATTTTACATGAGGGCAAGCGGGCTGAGGGAAAGACGGATGGAATTAATTGGGCTTGACATTTGGCAGATCGTGTGACGTGAAGTAGGTGAGCAGGTCGGGTTATTGTAATTGATTCCATCATGGGTGAACATACATTCATGGCCCTGCTGAGATGAGCGTAGCAGTTTTGCGCGCTTGCAGGTAACAAGTTATTTTTACGAACCCTCATATCAATATGTTCCAAACAATGACTCGGTCTTAGCCCGCTTCCCCTAGGTGATGCATTGCAAGGTGCCTGTTTTGTTTACAGAAACACCAAGCATGCATTTAAAACAATGAATTTGCATGTGCTGTTGTGGAGCATGTGGTGTCATGCTCTTGTAAACAAAACTAAACAAAAAACAAATAATATATTAAATAAATATAAAGTATAATTATTTTATTTTATATTAAATTATAATATATATTATTATATATAATATATATAAAATATAACTTTTTATTTTATATGGGGACAATGCCCCTGTTAGAGTGAGGTGAGCACAAAAAAAGCAGAGGTATATATATATATATATATATATATATATATATATATATATACATATATTTCTAAAAAAATATTTTACAAGTTTCAGGCCCGTGCCCAGAATTTGCTTAGTATTAGCTTTACCTTAGCATTAGCGCTAATACACTACTAGAAACGACAAAGGGGTGCTAACAGAAATAGTTAAAGTGATTATTTTGCCATTGTTTACTATAATGTGCTATAGAGCATAGAGAACATATATACTCTTCAAAGTTTAGAAGAACCTAATAGAACCTGACTCATATTTTCGCCTGGCATTATTAAAATACCATATTTGACATAATAACGTGCCTCATTCAGCAGACTGCAAGACCTTCCTTTGGCAGAGCACAAAAAATTCTTGTCAGAATTAATTAGCCATGAGTAAAGTGGAGTCTTCTCACAGTTAATTGTCTCTCCTGGGCATATGCACTTGTTAACTAAGGACAGTCAAAGAGCAAAATGTAAGTGGTTTCCATAAAATGGCTTGTTTCAGAAAACTCCCTATATAAAGCAATGGACAGTCATTTGCATGTCATGTCTTGGGAAACAGCTTTTATTTTGCCCAAAGGCATGTAAGGTGTTAAAAGATGAATTACTCTTCAATAATGTGCCAGACTGAGGCATTTGATCTCATGTTTATAGGCTTTTCTCTTAAGACTCAATTTGGCCTGGAATAGGAGCATGTATACTAATCTGCAGTGCAAATTATAGATGTCTGAATAGATGTCTGAATGAAAAAAATAAAAGGTAATTAAGTGTGCATTGTGACAACTCTTTTTGTAGATCCTGAAACAAAATCTGAATGACTTATGAGGTAGTGTCAGCATTTGAATCTGATTGACATGACCAAACACTGTTACTTCAAAAGTAGGAGGGAACATGACATTTGATTCAGAAATTAATCATTAATGTTCAATAGTCCTGAGGAAAAGCATGCTTATTAAACTTCTATGTCACGAAACAATAGTAAGTGGCCCATTATAGTCACGTGTGAACACACCACATCGTGTGAACCGTGTGCAATTATGGCTCTCCCATTCGCCAAGTGAAGCAGTGGGCTGCCACCAGCGAGGGGCACCCGGGGAGCAGTGTGTGAGGATGGTATCTTGCTCAAGGGTACCTTAGTGGTGCCGATAGCAGTTCTGGGACTGAAACCTCAACCTTCTGATTGCAGAGGCAACTCCTTAACTAGGCCACCAACTGCCCATTCATGCTGTTTTGCTGTCAGCTTCTAATCCTGGGACTCGAGAGTCATTACATTACAGAAGTGACTGTACGAAACACAAGAAACGTACTTTTTACATGCCCCTGTAAAAATGCCTATTGTAGATTTACCAGGTGTCAATAAGGATCATCTGAACATTAAATCAGAAAAAGTGCAAAACTGCAATCTTCAAGATTGCATCCTGAGCTGTTTACATTTTCAAGTCTTGTTTGATGCTTTGAAATAAAAAGTGCTTCCATGCCCCTTTAGCTAAATTGAGACATTTTTCAAGTCTTCCGTGATGGTGGAAGTCAGTCAAACGTACCGCAACTGTATTCCCAGCTGATGAAACACAAATATGCCTGTCAGATGTATTGCACTGTGAAACTCTTTGCTGATAAAAAAGACAAACAAAGACATTTACGCAGAGCTTGCACAATAAAAGGACATGCCCAGTATAAAGATATATCCAATATAGGAAAATGGAGTAGTGACTAGAGAGCCCATTACAGTGGATTTCACAGTGATGCCTTTTGCTTTTTAGGTTTTTTGGGTAATATCTGTCCAATTGAGAGCACATTTCCTGGCAAAGGAACACTAAAAATGAAGCCAATAGACATTGGTTCACACGGGACCAGTCTCGGTGACGACCTCCTTTAATGCCTTTTGAGAGATTTTAATGCGGTAATTGAACAGTGTGAGGTAAAAGGGAAAAGATTTTATTTGATGAAAAAGTGAAAAACAGCCTTGTTAAGCAATATACACCCTACAGCTTCTATACTGCTTTACCTCTGAATGGGTTTTTCTTGGTTTAGAAGGATCTATATGCTGATGGTTGAAAAGTAATAATGTTATCTAGTTGATGCAACATGAGGTTATTCAAGGATGGGGAAAGATACACAATGTATCTTAAAATAAGAGACCAAAACCTGTAAGAAATGTATCAAAATCAATTAGTAATACAGCATTCATGTCACAATAAACTGCTGCATTTTTATATTTTAAAATTATATTTAAAAATAAATCACTTGCAAACCTTCTATCTATCTGCCTATTTGATCTCTCCCTTCACCGGCAAACTGACTCAGTTAATTAAGTGGATGATGTTTGAGAGCAGCTTTTCTGTGCCTAATGAGGCATGCCATAAATCTGACATATGCAACCAGTCAACAGATCAAAAATTCTCATCATCTTGTTACATCCCAGATCCTCACATATCCCTCTGATTGCTCAAATGAAGGTTAGTTTAACCAGCAACTGTCAGTTTAATGTTTAGTTTGTTTATAATAATAATTTTATTATGAATTAGTCTCTTTGTGTTTGGTAATGGAGGCCCTACTTGCATCAGTAACACAGACTCATTGATAGCAACTTTATTAATTTTATAGTTCATTATTATTCAGCTGTTTATCATAAATGAAGTGTAAATTGTTCATTTGTCATACATGAACACACCACAGCACAAACTGGGCAGCAGCTCAAAGGTGCCACTAGCAGTCCTGGGATTCAAACTCATGCCCTTCTGATCACAAGGGCAACTCCCTAACCGCTAGGCCACCAGCTGCCCCAATACGACAATACATTATATGTCAGAGAGTCATTCATGCAATAGTATGTAAATGTAAGATCCCACGGTTATATTAGTTAGCATATAATGATTTAATAATCAGTTATGGACACTAATGCAGGAGCTGAGCGCAATCATTTTAGTGTTTCAGAATAGAAACTCACTTCAGCTCAACTCCCTTACCTCGTCTCTTTTTGCCTGTCTTTCTCTCACTCATGGCTCTCCTCATGGGGTAATGTCTCTCGATGCTCCTACCTCTGCCTTCAGTCTTGTTCTTACTAGCAGAAGTGGGAAAATAACTTTGAGGTGCCCATTTCCAAACAACACGCTCACACAGTCTTGTTCAACTGCACTGGCTTATTTGGGGAAAAAAATCTCACAAAACACAAAAACAGCCCAATTACACTCTTAGACTTGGCAAGAACACCAGTGGTGGATGAGTTGACAGCTTGGTGTTAAATCCCTTTTCAGCTCAAAGTTGTTAATCAAACTAATTCACAAAACATGTGTGCACTAGCATAATAAAGTAATGTACATCAACTGAGAAAAGCTTTATAGTTTTTCTTTATGTATGGTGCATTTTTGATGCACAGTCAATGAAAACAACATAGACTGAAACAAGCTAGAATACATTTATTGGGTTAAATGGTTAACCATTACATTCCGTACACTGGTGAAAGATTTTGCCTAGGATACTAAAATGAACATCAAACGTTAACAGGAACTGGTAAACATTGTAACAGTTTATGCTAAACTGCCAACCTACATGTTTCCCATCCTGTGATGGATCAGAGTTACCAGTCAAAGGCTGTTAGATCATATTGTATTTTTATGATGTCATGTAGATTACATTTTTTGATATTGTGTAGTACTAGTTAAGATCATCTTTGAGTCAAATGCTACGACTAGGCAGGCCTGAAGTTGGTGAGTTATAAGAACACATGAGTTGTATTCCAACAGATTCATTACACAGTTCAATAATTATTTACACAGTTATGTAATGAATTACATTGGTATTAAATGTATGTTCTGTATAATTAGGGTTGAGTCTGTACTTCATGAATTGATGTAAACATGGTAAAAATGTATTTTACTACAACAATACTTTTTTGTTTAATGAAAATCATAATACAAAACCTCCTCTTCACCTTATGAACACAAATGTGATAAATACAGGACATTTGCTTTGTTCAGCGCCAGTTTTTGTGTTTCTTAAAAATACATCAGTTTCTTGCCATTCAGTGTTTGCACTAGATTATTCCAACTCACTCCAGATAAATCAAACCATAGCCTGATCTGATTGAATCCAACCAGTGCCCACCATGATCAAATCTAGCCAAAGCTTCTCTTGATGAATCAAACCAGTGCCTGCTGAGAACCAATCCACCAGAGCCAGCTGGCTAAATCAGCAAACAATGATTTGATTTTGAGAAGCTTGAGTACAAGTGAGTGCACAATGGTGACAGTTAACCAGGACCAAGATAGTGAAGATACTATCATTCCCAAGACAAGCATTAAGAAATACAAAACATGCATATTTTGGGTATATGCATTTATTGAGCCCCACAGTGGGTAGAACTGTTGCCTCACACCTCTGAGGTTGGGGGTTTAAATCTGGGTCCTGGCCTTGAGTGAGTGGAGTTTGCTTGTTCTCCTCGTGGGTTTCCTCCAGGGTCTCTGGTTTCTCGCCCAGGGTGAGCCCCTCCCTTGTGCCATTGACTCCAGGTACCTGCAACCCTTGTGAGGAATAAGCAGTTACAGAAAATGTGTAAGTGCATTTCTTGTGCATATGCCTAGACATTGTTGTGTTAGGAACATAGATGATTTCTTCCACAACTTTTAGTTATATACAATGCACTGGCCTGTGACCTCCAACTTATTTAGGGAAAAAATTGGCCGCACTCACAGCTGGCTACGGTGTGTTGGTTTCTTCCTCTCCTGGCTGTGTCTTTCTGTGTCTTTCTTTCTCTTCATTTTCAATCATAACATTACTGAACCTCAGAGGGCAAGAAATCAATAATAATATATATCCTGTCATTTCAGCCAATGACTTTGAGAGACTCTGAGCAATTGTTGTGTAAAGCGTAGAAGGCAGATTGTCTGGTGGAAGTCCTTGTGAATGATTTATTCCCCAAAAACTCTGGGGATCAACATTAACTGTTATTCAGATCAGTAATTTTTCAAGAATTAGTAAAAGCACTAATACTGTTTTAATGTTACATATGCATTGAGACGTTGTTGTTTTTAATTATATAGTCATCGATGCCTTACAGATCTTAGCTTTTAGAACTGTCCCACATTTATCTTCTATATAAACTTAGTTTGTGTGAAGTGCATTGCCACAGATCAGTTTTTGTTTGTTTGTGTGCTTTGACGGCCCTAATGTTACTTAAAAGTCTAATCCTATTGGGACTGACGGTCAATCACAGACCGAACCATCATAATTTGGCGTAATGGGAACACAATGATAGATTGTGGTACAGATAGGACCAGGGGGAGGGATCTAATCAATAGTGGTCAAAACAGTCCACGAAGGAAGTCCATTTGTATGCGTGGACTCATTAAAGTAGACCTGATTGCATCTCTGTTGCATCTTCCCATCTCACAAAGAGAACCGTGATCAATAAATAAGTACTTCACTACGAAAGAGTTGAGATACAGGACTGCCAATTACACCAAAACCCTCAAATCTAGGGATGGAGTCCTTGAAATAGAGCAGATTAGAATCGAACCCTTTTAAATTCCCAGATTTGTTTCGTCTAATGCCTAGTGTTCAGTAATTACATGGGAAGGAATGCAAACTGGCTGAGTTGTTCTGTTCTTATGTTATAGGGGTGAGGAATGGGAGCCTGGACCCATCAGCAGCTTCCGGCCATTTATAAGATTAAAGGCATTTTAAGGATTATGTATTTTTGAATATAGTGTGTATATACAAATGCACAGTAGTGGGGGCTGGGGAGTGGGGGTGAGTGTGTTCTGTAATTAGTCTGTGTGACTCAGTCTGATTCACTGCAGTGGTGATGCGTTTCCATACGGATTTGACAGACTGAAGTCTGAATGCAGAGCAAATCATTGCTTGAGTCATTCTGAAAACATGGCTCTCCACCCTGCTAACTACTCACTCACGGGCAAAATAGCTTCACCGCATCAAAACTAGCTGCTATATGTTCAGCTTGCCAAGCTTGATAGAGGGAGCTAAAACTGGTTTTCTATATCAGAGCCAGTTTTCACAGATCATAAAACCAGGCGTGCGATTTTGCACCAAAAGAAAATCGTTTAGAGGTGTTATATAGTGTTGGCACAATCATATGGTATTTAATTTATTTCCTAATGAAGGCTGAACCATGAAGAAGGTGAGAGTGCTGAACATTGAACCACTTTTACAGTATTATATAACAAACACAAATGCAAGGAGGCAGAATGCTGCAGGCTTATCACCTCCTCAGGCTTATTATTTGGTATCTACATGAAATATACACTGGAGTTACTCTTAACTTATAGAAGTGCGTAATACTACTGGTGGGACAAAATAGCACCTGTCACGTCACATGTCTGACCTTCTGGATGTATTGAAACTGTTGTGGGAAGTGCTGGAAGGGTGTTAGAGCAGAAGGGAATCAATAACCACAGTCTCTTTTTTTTGCCTCTTAGGAATAATTTAGGGTGAGAAAAAATCTGCAATGTTGGCACAGGATTCTCAGCGAAATAAAAAGATCACATGACGTTGATGCTTCTTCATATTTTACTGGAAATGCAACCTTTCCTTACATTCTTATTTATTGTTATTGTAGTGAAGTGTGTTTATTCATTCATATGAATAAAAACAAATTATAAACAGATTGTATAAACAAATTATAAACACACTATTATATAGTATAAATATGCTATAAACATACAATTGAGACAGCTGGTGGCCTAGTGATTTGGAAGTTGCCTCTGCAATCAAAAGGATGTGGCTTTAAATCCCAGGACTGCTAGTGGCACCACTGAGATACCCTTGAGCTAGTACTGCTCCCCGGGTGCCCCTCATAGTTGGCAGCCCACTGCTGTGGTTTGTTCAAACATGGCTATAAGGAGCCGCGGACAGATTTATTAGAAAGTATGTTGATCTTTCAAATCTTTTTTATTTTTCAGATATTTCAAATGTTTTTTGATTGATAGCTCACTGACCGGGAGCAGACTACAACAGTCTCTGCATTTCTTGGGGTGACTCATCTTTCACTGTGTGGATCAGGAGTTTATGGTGTTTTTTTATCAGGAGGTCTTTGAGAGCCTAATTAGATATGGCATCACAACTCGGTTTGGTAACCTCTCTGTAAAGCTGGAGTCAAAACTAGACTCATACAAACTGCATGGAGGATAGTGGGTGTAGGGCAGCATCCACCCCTGCAGTGCACCTAGGAGTAGGCTGTGCTAAAGCAAACCAGCGATAACTGATCCATCTCTGGAGCTGCACACTGAGTACCAGAAACCGCCATCAGATACGACAAATATGTTTAAACAGACCTAAAAACCCTACTTTTATCCCTTCTTTCGGTCAAAATTTTAAATGATGACATATGTAGTAGTGAATTTACAGAACCATTTTCCGGCATTTTTTTTTTTTTTGTATTATCTGGTATTTTTTGGTATTTTCTGTACATTGTGAATATTTATTGGGCAGTACAGCGGTGCTTGCCCCTAAACTGCCCCTAGGTGTTACCATGTTTGCCTGTTGATCTGTCCCTGTCCAGGACATTTTTGTCTTTCGCTCTATATTGCCGGGATATGATCCCTTTTTAAAGATATACAGATCAGATGACGCTATGTTCCCAATCCTAACTTGTCCCTTATGTGTGTGTAATGTCCTAGGCTGCAGCTTAAACCATGTTTCCAAATATGTGGAACAATTAAGTGAAGCATGATTCTTGACCTTTCATGTAAATGTGTAGAAAAAATACCTCCATAAGACCAATGTCCATTCCCTGTTAAGCTAAATCATATGTGAGCAGGAGGTTATTATGTATAAGATGATGCACACACCTATATACATTGTACTGGATAACCTGTAGCTAAAATAAACCAGAATAAGAGACCATTTCACTTTTATAGAACAAACAAAAGGTCCCCCACTCAACGCAAAATGTCCCCCGTGGTGAATCTTACATCAATTTGTCATCCACATTTTACATAATGCATAATTTAAATGTTATTAAAAAGGCACAACACAATTGAATATATATTCATATGAAATTGAGGTCGCTATCCATTTATGTGAACAATTTTGCTTCAGAATAATAAGCAATGACAAAAGATTAATTACGGTAAAACAAATTGAAAATGTCAGGTTTGTTCATGAATTACATCAATCACATTATATTATTTTGTCAAGGGAGAATGTAAATGCAATTGAAATGCCTGTAAACAACAATATGTGGTACTCTTAACCAGAGTAATAAAAGTAAAAATTGAATTTCAAACATTTTCACTTCAAACATTTTCACTTCAAAAGAAATAGTGAAAGTAGTCTCCAATGACAAAACAACCAAAAATGCAACCCGGAGAAATGCAGTTTTGAAATGTCAGAATTAATTACAGCATGGCCATTCAGCCATTTTGTAAATGTGTCTAGATTAAATTTGGCCCCATGATATAACTAGGAGCAAAAATAAGGGGGTGGAGTAAGACATCTTACCCAAGGAGGCTTCTTTCCTTTTTTATAAGTTTACATAACTCTACTGTATGTTGTGTCTAATATATATATATATATACTGTACAAGTACTTGTTTGTGTGTATATATATATATATATATAGTTTTGTTTGTCACTTGTATTTTTCACTTTTGGCAATAACTGCACTGATTCATTTGATTCAAGTGTAAATGAGGCTACACAGTCAACCAAGTTTATTCAGCTCATTACTTTTTTCAGCTCTGAATTATATTATGCTTAAGTTGACAGCAGGCCTCTGGTAATTAGTTTAGTTTACTTATGATACGTCCCATGGCTAATGTGTTCCAGCTTGCTGAGGCCCATGTTGACAGGCAGGCGGCAGTCAGAGAAGGAAAAGAAGGCCTTGAGGGAAGAACCGTGCTACTCTGCCATGTCGATCTTGCCCTCCTACGCTAGCTCCCTCTGGTACTCATCCTATTACAGTGATAATAGGATTTGGGGCCTTCCTTATTGATGTTGTCTCCACCTCTGCAGAGGCCTGGTGATAGTCCCATCCACGGTGCTGTATTACCTTGTGGCTCGTGTGTTGGCCAGCTAATTCATAGGTCTGTGGTCAGGTGAGGATTCCATTATCGGCAATGGGGAGCAATTTGTTTCTTTTCCTTGGTTTTATCTTTTCACTCTACTTATTTCAAGAAGGAATAAACACCCTCAGCTTGCAGTGGCAGAAGCTGATCCACAGTGATATATTTTAGCAACTGTACTTAACCTAATAGAGATCCTCCTGGCCCTTACATAAGAGTCATTTACTGAATGGACGGTTCTTATCTATTTTGAACAAGAAAGTTATGGCTTTACAAAAAAGGTTGAAACAAACCTTTTTAACCATTCAGCCAATAGATGTATCTATATCTATATATAATACCTGCTATATAGCTATATGGGTATATATAACAATATAGTTTTTACTATACATTTCTGAAATAATTGGATAATAACATTATCTGAAAATGTTCCAAATATAAATATTCTTAATTAGCACAGAAATAACAAAGTCCAGCACCTACTACAAAAAGGAACTGTGCTTTTCACATATACCGCTTTGCAACTTGGACGAGAACTCTTTTCCAAACACCTGCCAAGATAAGCTGATAGCTAATGCACGCCTAACAAAGTTAATCAGATTCTCAAACAGATTACTCTGCAAGGTCATGCTGTATTTACTGATGTTGGACAGATTCAGAGCTTGACTCCATCAGATATGTGCAGCTTTGCTATTTTTGACAAATACTCAAGGAGCTCCTGCAGAAAAAAGCCTTTCTTGCATTACAAGGTCTGCTGAGGAGAGGTTTTTAAAGCTTTTTATTTTGCAGTGTGTGGCAACTGGCTTGCAATATGAAGCCAAACAGGAGTATATAAAGCACACTGACTGGTACTGTGTATTGAATATTAGATACTGTGACGCTGGAACAAAGTCCTGTGCTGAAACCTGCAAGTGCGCCTGGGTGCTGAAACCGTCAAAAGCCAAAGCTGTCAAAACACCGAAGGCTGCAAGCCCCTTCAGCACTAATGTTTTGGACGGTGGGAAAGGGTGTATTATCCTCAGTACAGTACATACCTTTGACATGGTAGCTGCATGTTAGTTTGTGTGTGTGTGTGTGTGTGTGTGTGTGTGTGTTCCTTTATTTTATGGTGTCCTTATAGTAATAGGAACATCTGTAAAATCTGTGGAAATGGAAACATTTTACTCTTCTTCACACAAAAATGTGCTGTTTTCACAAATAATTCAATGTTTTGAGGAAAACCTTAATAATACTGTGTGCGTGTGTGTGTGTGTGTGTGTGTGTGTGTGTGTGTGTGTGTAGATGTGTTACTCAGTGTGGACACAGAGTACGATCTATAAAGTAGTATCTTAGTGTTACTACTAGGCTGAGAATAGTCTACCAACCAAAAATATCCAGTCAGCGGTGGTCTGTGGCCAGAAACAGACTGCTGATGGAGGACTAGAATATCATATACACAAACTGTGCAGTAACAGATGAGCTGTTGTCTCTAATCTTACATCTGCAATGTAGATCAACAAGGCTGGTGTGTTTAATCGCGTGGGCAGTAAGTGCACAGGGTTTAAAATCTCCAGCAGCAATACTGTGTCTGACCCACTCATATCACAACACGCACTAACAGTGCTGTCGGTACTGCTGAATAAAAGAGGCTGACAAATAATAAAGAGAAATTGAACATTACAAAATAAATTATGTACAGTTGTTGAAGCTGGAAAAATTGACAATGGTGTGGACACAAGGTACCTGCTGAAGTGGTCAGTGACTGTTTGAGACTGCAGCTGAGGTTCCGTAGGTTCTACAAACTGCTATAAAAGAGTTCTGCTCAATATCAGGAAACAGAAAAAGAAATAACTGTGTATTCTGTTGACAGCATGCGTTCTCATGTTGCTCTTTGAAAGTTTCTAAACTCATTTATAGCACACAACTGGATTTTTTAAAACCTGATTTCTCTCACTTTAAACCAAACGCCTTTTTTATTTTCAATTTATTTAGCCCTTTTGTTCCCTTCATGCAGTAATCTTCCTTTCCCCATTTTCTCATCCTCAGCAAAGGAAATACAAAAATGAGTGCAACAACATCATAACAGATCCTGTCTCATAGTCATTTGAAATCATATGAAAATACTGAATGCATAATTTTGATGCTGCTTAAAATTACATGTATTGCAAAACTGATTGCCCAATTAGTTTACCGCGGCTTTACAATTATTCTGTCGTTTTTGTTTTGATCTGAAAGCGAACCACAATTCCTCTGTCTTTTCTTTTTTTTCTTTTTTTTCATACACTGTCTCCATGGAAACACAAAGAGGATCACTCTTGCTGTAATTTCTCCAGTGCTCTCCGAAGCAGTTTGGACACAAGGTGACTTGGAGGTTCTCACGTTTCTCTGATTGAGGATCTCTTCAATCAAGCAGACCCTCTTTTTTCCCTCTCCAACTGAATGTCTCCTGTAATTCATATTACAGCTTAGCAATCAATGACAATAAGCATATAAAGTATCTTTCCTTTCAAATCAATCAATTTTACATCACCATGCAGAAACTCCATCCCAACCAATATCATTTTAGAGCCCACCCATTCAAGAGCAGCTCTGACTTCTGGAATGGTGCAACATTATACATGGAAAGTGTATTGTTAAGTACAGGGGCTACTCACTTTTTGGGGGTATGCACCCCCCCCCCATCCCCCGTCACGGCAGCATCGCTGGTCATAACGTCTACTGCCAGTGGCCAGGCACTACGTTTCTTAAATATTTTAAACAGCATATTTAGAGCATAGTGATGATTTAAAAGCACAAGAACAGATTTTTGGTTCAATTTGCAATCATTTGGTTGATTGTAAAAATTCAATCATTTGGTTCAATTAACTTTAGTTTATTTTTCTTAGAAGAACATTTATAGTGTAGGTTTACAGCAAAAATATATTGTAGATCTGTGTTCTCTGTGCATTTTTCCTATTCATGATTTGCCTCAAAGATAGCTTGTTACTCAGTTTTAATGAGAAATGAATAAAACTAAGTGAAGCATTTTTTTTTGATGAAACTGAATTTCATTTAAAAATCAGACCTCAAAATGCAAAGCAAAAATTGCAATTTCAATATTTAGTGCAAGCACAGGAACTTCTTCTTGGAGGCACTAGGCCACATTCACATAGGAACAGCCATTACAACTGAGAAGAATCATCGTGTGACCTTCTGAAATTGACTTTTGTAATAAAACTGGGCTTTCTGAAAATTACCATTGCTGTGGATGACAAGGCAAGACTCTTGGTTCCTACTAGAACCTACTAGAGTATTTTCCAAAGCTGTAGTAACATTATCGCTACTGGTCACATATATTAGTATTCATGGAATTGTAGAACTTGTACAATTGTACAGACACAAAAGAGAAGATATATTTTCCAGTAAAGTGACTGTGGAATGCTGGATATGTGATAGGTGCATAAGCATCATAGTTGCTGTGACCATCATGGTCCTAAAATATCTATTACTTAAATATGTCTCGTTATATGTGAGTAATTTATCCCCAGTTCTGGGATTCGTGTTTAGGTTACAAGAATGTGATCCCAAGCTCTTTCCAATCAACCTCATGTAATTTGTATAATGATGAATTGGTTAAATGCCAAAAATAGGCTCCTGTCTTCAACAAGCTATGGTGGATCAGACCCTGAAGTCTGATTATAAGCATTTAGAAAGTTATTATTAGGTTAATCATTAGAGAGTTAATAACTAGAATGTTTTCCTGAAGGCCTATTTGAGGCAATCAGTTCCTTGATTGGTGCCTGTGGTTTAATAAAAACCACATGCAAGTCTCCTGCAAATCTAATATTACTCAAAATTCAAAAAGTGTTCATGTGAATGAAAAAAACTAAGAGCAGATCTGAAATCAACTTGACAAACTGGTTTAGAAAAGTGTGTTGTGGTTCACATGTAAGTGGTATGTAAAAGTCTTGTAATCTTGAGAAAATTATATTCTAAAAAAAGATTTAACAGCGCAGTAAGGATTTTTGCTCAGATAACCACTATATTAGTGGTTAATTACATAAATGTATTAATACAAAAACTATTGTTTTTATTACGTCAATGTTTTCATTGAACCATTTTCAGACCTGTTCTTTAGGAAGCCCAGTATTGTTACCAACAGTTACCATGGTTACCAACCATGTCCTAATTTAACCCATTCGATTTAACAAATTCATGCAAAGGCTGGGTGCTTTGATGAGGACTCTCTAAGCAACCCTGCATCCCTCCAACCTGCTCACAAGATTCTTAAAAACAACTTGCCGAACGCTGAGCGGGGGGGGGCTTTGTGGTTCGGTTTGCCAAACGCTAGGGGGGGGGTATTGCGAGGCAACAGGATAACAGAGAAGCACCCAACATTGATGATGGTGTTCAATGGGCAGCCTAGATTCTGCGTGAGAAATCGGAGGTGTGGCGTGTGAGCGTGTG
>JBBPDB010000001.1:41004407-41018061 GCA_037974465.1 Brachypetersius altus | reverse complement strand
TGGGCAGCCTAGATTCTGCGTGAGAAATCGGAGGTGTGGCGTGTGAGCGTGTGAAGACAGTCAGATGCGTGTGTCTCGAGACTTGAGAGCCCTGCTAATTATACTCATCAAGTAGGTTTATTGTCTTTTCAACCATTTACACATGGCTCTACATGAAATGGCTTTAATATTCTGAAACTTTTGACTAGAAGTTTATGGTCTGATCCTAACTGGAGGTTCAGGTGTGAAAGTGGTCCCATGAAACATGTCGTGTTCTCGAAAGCTAAAGCCACTTTCGGAAGTGGTTGGGGGAGTTTGTAACCTCATAGCATTTATTGCTGGAATGCAAAAGTGCCTTGGTGGAGATCTGACTTCGGAAAAGGTTCATCTAATCAACGTTGTCATCGCAGCAAAGATGAAAGGCGCTGTGTAGTTTTAGTAGTACCCTGTTCGTGTTAGCAGTCCCACAGGTTTATACATTTGTAACAGTGCTTACAGAACAAGCAAGATGAACATGGCACATTTTTTGTCTGACAACAAAACATAGTAGATGTAGTAAATGTGCGATACTATTCCTCCCGTCATAAAAAAACAAAAAACTGGTCACTGGAGACGCATTTGAGGCTCGTGGAAATGGCAGCTGTAAACTGCTATACATCTCACGGTGTACTCGTGTTCAGACCACTCGAGACAAACGTCTCCAGTAAATTGCATGGGGCGGCCCACACGCTCTAGTCAGCTCTTGTTTTGGCCAATAGAGCCTGTTGAATCAGTGCTGGCGGTGAGGCAGCAAAGAATCAGAAGGACAAACAATGTAGGAGCAATGCAAGCAAACAGCACTCTCAAGAGGACACACGCAAGAAGAATAGCTGTCAGTGCAAATTGTCCAATTTTTTATCACTTGGGATAAATTATTCCATTTGAATGTCAGAATTATTAAACAAACAGTATTTGAATATCACATTTCTAAAGAGAAACGTTGAATGTTTTATGAATAAACACGGATACTTGAGAACTCAGAAGGGGCTTTGATAAGGCAGTGAATAAACAATGGGATACAAAGGACTTTATTTACTTTTTTGTCTTACAAGTGTGAATGTGCACCCACTACACATTTTATTTTACTGTTTAATGTACAAACATGCACTTTTTATCTTGCATATCATGCTAATTGCAGTTTACTTTCCCTTCAGACATTTATCATAAAACCTAAAACTTGAAAGACCTTCAGACATCTAAAACTGTTGCCCAAGGTATTTATAAAGACATAAGTCGCATTTGTATAATATACAGCATGTATGCTAGACTATTAATTAGCCTCCTCAGTGAAGAACTACTTAAACATGCCAACCACTCGATTGCTGACTTTTTCTTGCTCTGACACAGAGTTCTCACATATTTATCTGTGTTTAATCCAATGTGCAAATGAAGCCCTTGAGGCTGTACCATTCTGCATTAAGAAGTAATTCTATTCAATCAGTAATGCGTAGTTCTAATGGAGGCAGACATGTCATGGCATAATAACGTTTTGAATGTTAGAACACAGTTGTGTGCAAATGTTTTGGCAGCAAATCAAATTACATTGAATGAGTGAAAGTAAGCACCAGCCCTCTACAAAGAACACAATTCTGTATATTTACTCCTGTGTAATTACTCCATATTTGCTTCATTTGAATTTAACATATTGCAAACACATTATAACGTATGTTAAAATAAAAATAATGTTTAGAGAATCATGATCTGGGGGCGGGGCAGCATGTTAGCTGCAGGCTGGAACTAAACAAGGCAGGAAAGTAGATCTTTTCAAGATGGGGGTTGGTGACGAGTGCTGTAGTAGATTGTTTTCACTCAGAAAATTAACAAGACATGCCATTTAAATGAGTTTTTTAACTTTTGCAAACAACTGTATGAGATATTACAATAAATTTCAGATTCAACAATGGCACATACAGACAACATAGTCTAAAGAGGATAATCACCCATTCATTTGGAGTGCAATACCCATGTGCAAATTTCCATTAACAGTTTACGTAGTATGCATGGAGTGTAGTGAGTCAAATAAAACACCCTGGGCATTAAAAGAAGATTTCTAACAAGTGGGAATTTTCTTAAACCCTTCCAGCTATGACAAACGACAATTCTGTTCAGCTACAGTGTACTGTGGGTAAGGTGTACATTAGCCATCCAGCTAATTAAATTCAATTAAGTTAGAGGCAGCAGTCATGTGAAAGGCTAATTAGTTTAGCCTGGCAGACTTTCTCTCCCTTGGGGCGGGAGCTGTGTTTCACTTCCAATTAAAGCTTGCACAATCAAAACAAATGAAGCTACTGGTGGGTATACGAGGCTATTACAAGACCTGAAAGCCCACCTCTGGGGAGAACACAAAATGTGCGCTCCTTGCGGAGGGTGAGGGGTGGACAGCCAGCTCTCACGGGTCGGATCAGCGGGACTGATACCTGATGTGATCAGCCAGATGATAAATGACCCATATGGTGTTTGGACCTTTAGTAAAAGAAACAGTGCCCCATTATTATCTAAGCCATTGCATGCAATGTTTAGGGGCACTTGGGAACAATGTGTGAACAAGTAAGAGGTGAATAGAACACAAGTGTGTGTTGGGGGGTGGGGGGGAGTCAGGAGGCGGGGTTACTGTCTGCATGATAGTCTTTGATGACAAACAGTTATCTTTCAAAAACGTATTTTAATAATCGTAAGAAATAATAACACATTTTATTTATAAGTGCCTTTCACAACTCTCAAGGTCATTTTACAGAAGTTATCCAGAAATAAAAATGAAAGAATAGATCGATTAAATTAAGAAGAGTTTATTATCCTTGTGTTATCCACAGATGTTCAGGGAGCGCTTTCCACGTTGGGGACCTTAGGCGCAGTTAGTTTAAGTGCACTCTCCGCGGATACGCATGATGGTGACTCTCTTGGCGTGGATGGCACACATTTTCGTGTCCTTGAACAGATCCACCAAGTAAGCCTTGCTGGCTTCCTGCAGGGTCCTGACGGCGGAGCTCTGGAAGCGGTCTTGAAATCCTGAGCGATCTCACACACCAGGTGCTGAAATGTAGCTTGTGGATCAGCAGCTCCAAGGATTTTTTGGTAACGGCAGATCTCTCTCAAAGCCACGGTGCCGGGCCTGAAACAGTGAGGTTTCTTCACGCCACTTCATGGCCAGATGCTTCCTGGCCGCCTTACCACCGGTGGATTTGTGAGCAGTCTGCTTTGTTCTTGCCATACAAGTGAGATGGTATTTTGCTCCAAGGAAAATATCAAAAATAATAGTTTTTTATGGTAAATGTGCTGCCAAAGAAATTATGCTCCAGTTCAACGATTCTCAACCCAGGGGTCACAACCCAATTTGGGTCACGGCAAGTTCTGAAAGAGTCACGAGACAGAGTTGGAAATGTAAGCCATTTAAAACCAGCAAACTTCTATACTGATCCACAATCAGATTTCCCAGCCCCAATTTTAAAATGAACCCAGATGAACAGGGCTTGGGTCTGTGTGTGAAATGGTAATGATGCAATACATATATATACAGTATATACACAAATGCACAATACACTGTAAATTGTTTTGCCTGTTCCAAAAGAAAAACACTGTCCATCACTAAGATTTTCAAAAGGAAAGTAAAATAAGTCTTTAAAAATAGATTGTTATTGACTGAAGCATCCTACTGGTGATAGAGAAATAATGACTTTGTAGCAAAAAGTTGCACACGTGGTACAAACTGAATCAGGAATACAGACTATTTTAAAAAGCTTTGACACAGCAGGGGTGACCGTCTGGAACAGTTATGACACACAAAGGTAAACAAAAGTGAGGAGAAAACAAGCTCTGTGAGGAATGATTAGGATTTTAAGACCCATCTACTCTGACAAACCTCCTCAAAGCACCATTCAGGTCGGTCAAAAATCGGTAGATAGGTCAAAAGTTTTCTTTTCTCCAGAATTTTCACTGTATTACATTATAATCTACAAAAAACTTGTAAAAATATAATGTCATAATTTTAATATACATCATAATTATATTGGATGACCAGATACAGTGTAAAATAGTCATAGTTTTATAGTATATGAAAAGTAACCGTAAGCACATTGTCAGGTTGATTATGTAAAACGGACACACTTGCAGCTTAGTTAGTAAAAGAACATTTAAATAGTTCCTTTTTTTTTTTTCATTTGGTGAGTCGTCATTAAACTGAATGTATAAATTAGGGATGGCACAATACATCTTTTTCATTTCTGATACCGATACTGATACTGCAGCCTCAAGTACCTGCTGATACCAATACCAGTACTTGTCTGGATGCCCATTCAGTTTGAAATGGCTCTCTATTTCCTCTAGAGGGTGCCGATGGATATTATAAAATCAGACTTTTTCCACCCATATGGCGCGCAATTTGCCCATTATGGAGTTCTGCACACATGGCTTAACCACCACTGCCTCTGTGTTAGCCTATATTTTAATTACTACCAATCGTTTGAGTGCAGGAGCCTGTATTTTAGTTCCTACAGAGTGTACTATATACAGGGAGCGGGGAGCTGAACACAGCCTTGCTGTTACCTGTATATATCTCTTTTTGTTGCACAGTGTTCTAGGTTTGGTTAAGCACTACATGATTTTGAATTTGTATAACCAACTCAACATCTTTCTTTCTCAAAACAGGCTTCAGAACCCTCACCAGTCAAGGTTGAAACTGCCCTACTAGTCAGACGACACTCAACTTATTCTCTCTTTCCCCTCCAGAGATGATTGGATCTTGACCCACATCTCAGACTGTCTGGTTGACCTCTTGAATGTTGGCCCACCACCTTAAGCTGAATCCAAGCAAAACTAAGCTTCTTTTCATCAAAGGGAGTCTATCACCAAGCCAAAACCTCACTGTTTCTTTTGAGAACTCTGTCATCGCCCCCTCAAAGATGTTAAGAAATCTTGGTGTCATGCTAGGTGAAGAACAGTCATTCCTGTCGCACATTGACCCTCTCTCCAGGACATGCAGATACCTTCTTTACAACATCAGGAGAATCCAACCATTTCTCACTACTGAAGCCATGCAGTTACTGGTCATCTCTAAACTGGACTACTGCAAAACTCTACTGGCTGGACTTCCACTGAAGGTAACAAAGCCACTTCAGCTAATTCAGAATGCAGTTGCGCAGTTAGTCTTCAGTGTTCCTAAATACTCACAGACCATGCCTCTACTGGCTTCAAACTTCACTTGCTCCCCGTGGCTGCTCGCATTAAGTTCAAAACCTTAACACTTGCCTTCAAGGGCAAGAGCGAACTTGCACCGCCTTACTTATCGGCACTGATCAAGCAGCGTGTCAATTCTCATCCTCTCAGAGGCTCAAGCACTGCTCCTCTGAAACCTTTGTTGCTGAAAAGACGAGTGCGACATGCATCAAAACTCTTTTCAGTCTTGGCCCCCAGTGGTGGAACGAAATCAGATCTGCTCGCTTTCTTCAAGTGCCTTCAATCTGATGACCCACTTCTTTTTCTAACTATTTAAGAAAAACCCTGGGCACCTACCTTCTTAAATGTTTTTCTTTATTTGTGTATTAACCTCTGACTTTCTTTCTTTTACAGGGTTTTTTAAGTGCGTAACTTAGCTGGCAATAACGTGGCTGGTTAAAAGCAGGTGTTGATCTTAGTGTAGCTTTACAGGTATAAAGAACAGACGTAGACTATTTTAGCGCTGATGTACGTCGCTCTGGATAAGAGTGTCTGCTAAATGCCGTAAACGTTAACATAAACCTTTCTGATATCCAATCCAGTGATTTTGGCCTATGACGGATTGATACCAGTGCTGAGTTAGGACCATTTGAATCTCTACCAGTGCCAGGCCATGAGATGTCAGGTGCAGAAGCTGCTCTATATCAGCAAGAGACAGCCAGGACAGTGTTATAGTGGCAGGAAAGCAGAAGAAACACAAATTCACTAACAAATTGAAATGTTTTCTCACACAGTGACAGGTTTGAAATGCTGTGTTCTAATTAAATAAATGGCAAAGAGTGTGCGATTCACAATAATTATTGTCTGCTTGAGTGCCTAAAGGACATCAACAGACATTTGTGTTACTGTTAAAATGGTGTTTAATTAACAAAATAGTCCAGCACACCTTGAAGTAGGCTTCAATAGCAATTGTCTTCAAGTCTCTACGTTAAATATACTTCCTTGTATCAGGCAAAATCCACTGCTTTAGTGTAAGCAGGTTACACTAAAGTTAACTTTAGCATAGTCAGGTAAAGGTCCCATGGACATACAGATGAGAAGGTGTTTGGAATTAGCATTTACAGCCATGTAATATTTATATATAATATCTCATGATTACTATTAGGCACTCAAAATTGCGCTCCAAAAAATAGTTTGAGCATTAAAAAACCAAAAAAGTTCAATACCCTTAATAAAGTGGATATGATCATATTATTGCTGTTATAATAAAAAAAATCTGCACTTATGAAAGTAACCGTAAAAATGTATTTTATTTATTAATTTATTTAAACATCGGAGAGATAGATAACACACACAAATGCACATGTCATTTGCGAGCTCTACAAGGTGCAAATCAAAAAAAAGATCTAAAAAATATTCCGTTAATAAACTACATTCAGAACCAGTGGCCTGTGATTTAACAGGGGCACTTGCTCTCTAAGTTTCTGGCAACCACCTGGGAGATGAGTCACAACACAGAATGTGTAACAAGGCATCAAACATCATCTGTGAAGTGGTATCATCTGCAAAGGCCAAAAGTGACTGCTTCTTCTTACTTGAGAGAAGTGTGCCACGCCAGACGGGAGACATCTGGTGAAAGTTTGACTGAAGGGGTAATAAGGGGAACTGGGTTGATGCCAGAAGCCAGAAGCTCTCACAGACCACTGCAAAATCAAGAATCTCACATTCAGACACCATCTCATCCTTCCAGATGGATCATAGCCTGGAACCTCACCTGGCGATTTGATGTATGAAAGACGATCTTTAGGGTCTCAGTCAGGTCAAACATCTGCTGCAGTGTTACACACAACTCTAAGAGAACAGAATTTCTTCCTGACAGGTTCAGGGACAGGTACTGATATCAGGGCTCCACCGGGGTGGCTTTATTGTTTTTGTGTAAGTCGAATTGCTTCTCTCCTCCAGGTTTGCAGGGTTGGGGAGGTCGACCTGGGGAGCCTGTGTATTTGATGGGGGATGAGGACTTTCCCCTGGCCAGAATTGCTAAAGTGACCAGACATGAGAACCTGTGCTCTCTGGCATTAGGAGAGGTTGGGTGTTTGGTTATGGTTTTCCACTTTATTAACATATGGTATCATATGTTGAACTCTTGGTGAACTCTTATGTTTGTATATGTTCCTGAGCTCTCGCGGGTTATCCCAGCCAAAATGGTCTAGGGCGGGTGGTACAATTATTAAGGAAAAATTTAGAAGTGTTTGTGATCGATATCAAATGGATACATTCACCATGATGCTGAACACACCTCATTACTGTGGAAAATAAGTCGAATAATCAATGGTGATATCTTTGCATTTGGGTTGAACTGTTCCTACTTATGTTGTTCTTGCCTTAACACTGACTAAATTCTCAGAAAACTGAACATTTTTGCACCTCGTGACCTATACAAGCTTTTGTCACTCTCTTGCTTATCTCAAGTTTCTCTGCATAAAATAGGTGCTGTTTTGATCAGTCCTTGAGGTCCCTAGTTTAAGTTGAGGTCTGTTGTCTCTAACGCTGTTTTTAACTCACCATGCATTGATTCCTGTAACCCTCTATTTTTAGCAAGTCTGGTCTAACTCACCTTCAGAACATGTAAAACTTGGCCACCAGGCTTTTAACTCGCTTCCATAAGAGGACTCACGTCTCTTCTATTTTATTTTTTCTGCATCAGCTTCCAGTGGAATTTGGGATACAATACAAAATCCTCATTCTCACATATAGAGCTTTACATGGTCAGGCTCCTCAAGACACTGTGGACCACCTGCAGCTGTACCCCACCAGCCGTGCCCTGAGATCTACCCAACAAGGTCTTCTTTGTGTTCCTCACACCAGGCTGAAGATGCATGGGGATTGTGGCTCCCAGACTGTGGAGCAGTCTTCTACCAGCACTGAGAATGGCCCCACTTAAGACTTACATTTAAAGACAACACTTTGAGTGGGTTTTATAAATATATATTTTCTTTATTTAATATTATGCATTTCACAATTTTAATAGTTTGTTGTTGAGTACTTTGTGACTTCTGTCTGTGAAAAAGTGCTTTATTAATATCCTTTACTTACTTATTTACATATTGTTTTATTTTTGTAGGTTCTTTTGTGTTTCTTTACATTTTATAAAATTTACATTGATTCAGCCTTTCTTCAAGAACTCAAAAATGCTGTTCCATGACATCCTGAATCCAGTTCTCTAGAAACAGAGCCTTGTGCCGGGGATATGCAGTGCTTTCAGGCTCAATTTGGCCTAACAACTTTGTCCTGAAACCATGTTTTAGTTTAATAAACCAAAAATCAAGCGAGCTATTTAAGATTTCTAAACCTATATATTTCTACAGAATATGAAAAGTAAAGCAAAATGATTGAAGCATCAGTTATTTTAGTTATTGTTATAATTAGTCATTGTTCATTCAAAAATAAATAAATCTGCAGCAGAGCTGTTTGATAGAGACTGGAGACTGAGCTGTGGGAAGAGATAAAGCACAGGGAAGAGACAGAGAGCGGGTTAGTGTGTAGGATGGCCTCTAGAGGTAAGATATGAATGTAAACATAGGTTTTTATGAAATCCATTTAGTCTTAAGCAGATTACATAATCAGTTTTATACTACACACATAATCATGTTCCTATGGCTGATGAGAGACGAGGTTAGTTTGTGCACTCATTAATTCTTTGTGTGCACCAAAACAACCCTCAGTGTAGAAATGCCCCATTTACTCCTTAGAATAATATGTAATGGGTTCTGGAAACGAGACGATCACACTGAAACTTTACTGTCCTGCGAACTGAATTCTGCTTTATGTGTTCTTGGTATACCAACATCTCTCATCACACAAGCGATTCAACACACTCACAAAGTGTACAGGAGTACACACACTGGACTGCAGCTACTGGCTCTGTTCCAGCTGGCATGCTTAAGTGCTGTGGTATAATACGCGCTTCAAAATAATGGTGCCAAAATGAGTCCTTTGAAGAGATGCCACGGAACAAGCACTTTTGCCTCCATAAAGAACTTTGCTCTGGACAATTCTTCAAAGATTATTCTTTATGAGATGATAAAAATTCAAAGGACCCCCAAATAATGTCAAATTACAATATCGGCTTTTCTTGTTCATCCTAGAACTGCGCTGTGAAAAATAAAGGTGCCATACAGCATTTTGGAGCAGTGCCATTGAAGACCCACTTTTGGTTCCTTAAAGAACCATGTTTAAAGATTTGTAAGTGTTAAGTATCCTTTAAAGGCCCAAATAAAGGTTGTTTTTTAACCTAAATAACATTTTTTAACCTTGTGAAAAACTATATTAAAAAAAGATTACAAATCTTCACATGCATCTTTAAAATCAAAGGTTCTTCAGGAGTTCATTAAGTAATGGTTATATATACAGAACATTTAAACAACTTAGGTTCAAGGTTTTCAGCAGTTGTGCATATGTACATTATGTGATGAAATGATAGTTGTGACAGAGATAATAGACAAAGCAAGAGGCACAATAATATTAATGTATATAAATAGTATAGTATGGACACTATGTAAACCTTCCAGAGTGAATAGCATTGCAATGAGTTTGATTATTGCACAGGGGGCAGTTACAGCATTGAGCAAAGTGCAGGTGATGTTAGAAACAATACAATAAATATACAATGTAACAATGTAACAGTAGTTACATTGACATTAAAGTATCATAATCATAGACACTACTGCAGTGTAACATAAAAGTGGGAAGTGGAGGTAAACCTTCCAGACTGAAATGTATCGCACCATACATATACACTGCCATGTAAAAAAATATGGACCACTTTTCCCTTTTTCTGTTCACTGTTTGTACAATTTGTGCCAGTGTGTGTGTGTGTGTGTGTGTGTGTGTGTGTGTGTGTGTGTGTGTGTGTGTGTGTGTACACAGTCCATGCTGTTATTCTCTCATGACCTATTACCGTGTGAGCTGTATAACGTGTCTCCGTATGTGCTGTGAGTGCAGTAGTGTTTGTATAGAAGCTAATCTATGCACTGTATTCCAACAGTTTCAGTCAGTTTCTGATGAGATGTTTCTATGCTCTTAACATCACCATTTTAATTGTTGCAATTGTAAATAATGTAAGAGAGTTGTTTAGTTTAAAATTTCCAAGGTATAATACATTATTCATAAAAAATGATGCAGTCTCTTTTTTTGTCCATGGATGTATTGCACAAGACAACAGTGTGAAAAGGATGTAAACCTTCCAGAATGGATATCACCATACATCTATTATTGCACAGGAGACAGCAACATAGAAACACACTGAGTAAGTGAAAGAGTCAAGTGACAGAACGTAGGACTGCCTGTATTGTAGTAAACAGTAGTGAGTGTAATATGAGAAGTACAGTTTAAGGTGAGGTAGTTTACTGGGATGTACCAGTTGACCAGGGACTAGATATTTATATATTCAGGGCTCTGGCGGCCTTTGGTGTGAAACTGTTGCACAGTTTTGCAAACCCAGAGCAGAAGCTTCGATGCAGTTTGCCAGAGAGAGAAGAATCTATATTATGAGTGAGAACAGGCCTTCACAATGTGTCTGGCTCTGTTGAAGCAGTGGGTTTAGTAAATGGCCTTCAGGGAGGCAGGGGTACTCTCACTATCTCCTTTGCAGTGTGGTACAGTCTGAAATATTACTGTTTCCATACCAGACAGTGATGCAACTAGAGAGCAGACTTTCGATGGTACTCCTGTAGAAGCCAGTGAGGGTTGGTGAGGGCGCTCACTCTCTTCAGTCTCTGCAGAAAGAGAGTGGCCTCTTGGCCATGGAGGTGAGGGTCCAAGAGAGGTCCTCCGTGATGTGGGCGCCTCAGTGTCTTTTTAACCCTCTCTACAACAGTGCCACAGAATGGTGAGAGGTGGGCGAGCACTTCTTAAATGGTAATTCCTCTCTATGATGAAGAACATCTTGTACATGTTCTTAGAGTGACCTTTTAAAATTCATTTTTACAGCATTTGACAGATGCCCATATCCACAGTGACTTACAATCAACTGAGCAACTAAGGGTTAAGTGCTCAGGGACACAGTAGCAGAAAGTGGGTCATCGGGGTCACAGGCAAGTGTTTTACCCACTAGGCTACTAAATGGTTTTAAACAGCTTCAAAAACTGTTTCTCCAAGTCAAATAACCCATTTTAGTGCCATGTAGATTCCCCAAGAGTTTCTTTGTTAAATTAAGGGTTCTTTCTAGAATCTTTACATTGTGTGGAGATTATTCCAATTAAAAACAAAGAAAAGCTGTATCAAAAAGTGTACCAAAACAAGTGTACCAAAAGAACCATCCACTGAAGGGTTCTAAAGGGTACAAGGTTCAAAGAATCCATTCTGGCGACTTTATTTTCAAGAATGTATATGCCCAAATAAAGAACATCTTGAGAGGTGTTTTTGAAGAGTGCATCACAGAAATAAAAGGCAGAAGCAAACCACCTAAAATAGACACTGAAATAACAATGTCTATGAATAAGACTTAAACGCCAAGGCAGGCTGCAGATGAGGAGAGAAAAAACACAAATAAATGAACAAACAAAAAAAACATCAATGTTGCTATTGATATTTTGAAGTTTTAGAAGAATTTTAAAAGAGAAACAATTAAAAAAAAAGTTTTCTTGTTGTTCCCTGTGTGAAAAAAACATTAAGTGTGAATTGTGAATGAAGCTGTTCCACATCATCCAGAAGGTGATCTGGCTGCACCTGTCCCAGAGGCATCGCTGCACCAGCCAGCCTGAGGAAAACAGAGCTCTCCAGAGGGAAAACTGCACTTGACGAGAACATGTTTTCAAACTTAGAAGAGCAAGCGATTGGCTTACAACACTTGGCTCCCTGGATATTTTAGTCTATTCCGTCTTCTAGCTCAAGGGAAAAGACTATTAATGAGTCGACACACTTTGGGTCATTAGCGAGCCTGGTCATTATACCCAATGCAAACTGATCCAAAAGACATTTTTTATTTCATTATGCTGTTAAAGCAGATTTGAGAATCCACAAAACAATTTAGAAAAACAAAATACACTTTGAATTAATTTAATGAAATAAATGAAACAAAACAGCAACCAAACAAAAAGAAGTCGTGCAGGAATAAATCAGGAATAAAATTTGACAACTGAGATGTAAAATCATCCAAGAAAGCACCCAGAGGGACCTGCAGCAAATGATAGGACATTGAGCTAAAACCTGTGATGCAAAGAGACACAGTGCTCACACTGTAGAGGGCACCCAGATCAGACTGCTGATGCCTCAGAGGGAAGGCTGAGACTAATATAAGTAATTGTCACTGGAGCAGCAGTTGCAATGCCAAAAAAAAAAAAAAAACTAAACTAATGGAGCCTTCTCTCCCTCAGTAAAGCAGAGGAGTGATGGACTTTATGCCACTGGGCTTCAACACATCAATTTCTTGTTGTACAATGGAACAGAACACTGATAACTGTAAAAGTGCTGCAGCAGTCGTAACCAGTAGACAGTCTAAAAAAGCATTGTGAGAAATAACTGTAACGCTTTATTTTTAATCTTATTAACCATGACTACATTGATTAGAAGCAGTTACCCATTAATTACTAATGTGCTACTATTAATTGCTAATTAATGGTGTAAGGTAATCTACTAATAATGCACTATCATAGCAGATGCACAGGTTAGAATTGTATGACCAACTTGTACTAAATAAGCCCTTAATGTTTGACTGAATCTCTAATAATGCACCATAGGTTGGACAAATGTCTCCAGTAATTCAGCAAAGGTTTTATAGCTATGGAGTAAAAAGCAATAGTCAAAACATATAGGAATGAATGCGAAGGTCTGTTCAGTTGCCAGTACATTAAAGGACACAGGTACCAATGCAACATTGACTTGTGATGGCTGGACAGGTCCTGTAACCATAGGAACACTAAACAACGACCTACTGCTTCACTTCAAATGAATCTACATCATTAAAGGCATTCTGGTCTGCTTCACTGACATAAGACTGAATGTTGTTATACTGTTTTTAAAGACATTTAAGGAAATTCTGGGGAAATATTTTCTTGCAATTAAACATCAATTACACAGATTAACAACAAAAAATGTATAGTAATCATTAGAAACCACAACACACTTTTCTAAACCAGTTTTTCATGCTGATTTCAGATCTGCTTTCAGTTTAATTCTGTCACATCAACTTTTTTGAATTGTGAGTAATATTAGATTTTCAATAGACTTGCATGCAGTTTTTACTAAACCGCAGACACCAATTGTCACGGTCAGGGCCGGTAGCCCTGAAAGCCCCATGCCTTTTCTGTTCTGTTAGGTTCTCCTTAGTTTCCCCCATGTGTATTTGTGTATCCCCTGTTGTAGTGTTTGGTTTGGTTCTGTCTGTGTCACATGTATTCTGGTCCCCCTAAGTCATGTGCCCCTACCTTTGGTTCCTGTCTCGTTCCCTTGTTGTCACGTGTCCTTAGTTGCCCACCTGTTTCCTGTT
>JBBPDB010000001.1:40979751-41004307 GCA_037974465.1 Brachypetersius altus | reverse complement strand
TCAATCGAGACCTCGGATTCGTGATTCGTGAGTCATTTAATGGATCCGGGTGATTCACCCGGATGAGTCGTGAATCGTTCAGCTCTATTAGATACACACGATATACATGACATGTGTGGAGATACTTCGCTCTAGACACACAAACAGCACGGAGATCTACACAAACTGAAAGTCCGTGTTAATGTACAGTAACAGTACCAGCGTTCTGCATCAGAAACGGCCCCGCTAGCTAACATGGCTAACGCTAACACTGCAGAGAGTCGTCCTGCCGCGGCTTGAACTGTTCCCACTCTCAGTTCTACACTTAAATTTTCCAAAGAATTCAAGGTATCAGCCTTTGTCTTGTTTAGTTTAATTGTCATGTTGACTGTAATGTTACAGAGAGTAAAAGTTTGCTCAGTGTTGGACGCCTGTGTTCCTCCGTTACGTGTGTGATGACGTCATCAAACAACTTGGTTGACCGACTACTCGACTTGAAAAAATCTGGAGTCGTTAATGCCCGAGCCATATACTTCTCTATTTTCCCCATTACTCCTGCTGCTGTACTCTTGGAGCAGATTGGCATTCTACACTTTTAGGCCTACATTTGTGCAAGTAAACAAGTTTGTCTGCATACCTTTCCAGTGAATCATCTAATGGGAAACGGTAAAGGCAACTTTCAAGCGTTGCTCTATTTCTCTATTTTGACAATACAGTTGCTCTTTGACTGCTTGTGCTGCTTCAATATATTTTAATATTTCTTTAGATTTTTTTTTCTGTTTGAAGTATGTTCTGTAGATACCCCATAGATTTGGAACACACTGTTCATGCATTTTCACAATGTAAAACAAAGTTTTGAACAATACCTGTTGCTTACATTTAGCTTTTGAAAGTCCATTATGTAATTAAAGAACGTTCTTTAGTTTCACCAACCCCATTACAGAAATGGCATTTGCGTAATAAAGCAGTACAATAACTCATTTCAACCTTTACTATTTTTTATCAAATTTGAATTAAATAGCAATGTCAAATATTTTTGGCACTCACTGTGTAGCAGTAAAATTCATTTACATTTGTGATGGTTTGTAATGATACATAATGTATTATAAACAGCAACATCTCAAATGCAAATAAGTTCATGATTAACAAATGCTTGACAGGTACACGCTAGGTTATCTTTGGACAGGTAAACAAACTCTCAACCATTCTTTGAAAACACCCACATTCTTGCTTGTCACACAGCAATTAGTGCTATACAAGCATACCCCAAGGAAGACATTAATACATGGAGAAGGGGGCTTCTTAACATCACTATGAATGTTTTGTGCTGCCTTCTATAGACTCTTTGGTGATTATTTTATACTAGTCTGTCGTGTATCTGATGACTTGAAAACTATTGATTCTGAGGTATAACAGCATTAGACTATAACAGAATTAATTATTTATTATTTATTATTAATTTATTATGCTTTATGTTATACAGCACTGTTTTGAAATCTGAGGTGAAAGTGAAACCCTTGCTGTATTAAAAAAATGAGATCCCTTCAGCAGTTGCAATTAAATCAGACATTACATGGGAGAAATAATGAACTCACCCTTGAGTACTAATGGCTGGCTCACTTCCACACGTCTGTGCAACAGATACAACTGGTGCCCTAGGTGGAAAGCTGAGACTGGGTCTCCTGTCAGACTGGCTACGCCGAATGAATGGTTGGGGCCCTCGAACAGATACAGGCAGCCTGCCACGCTCACCCCAGGGGCGAGGGAGAATGCTGCTACCAGAGGAGGTCCATGCCTGTGGGGGCTTGGGCACAGGAAACGGCTGTGCCTCAAACAATGATGGTGAAGCTGGACAAAATACGGAGCGAATGTTGCTAAATACTCTTGAAGAGGATTCCTCATTACTGTTCTCTCGAACCCATCTCTGCACTTTGGGTGAGGCAGGGGGAGATGGCGCTTTAAAGGGGAAGGTGACTGCAGACACAGAGCTTGTGGAGCTTGGAGTGACCTGTTGTCGAGTGGCAGGAGTTGAAGGAAGTGTCCGCTGGCCAGTTGGTGGAGGAGTAGGAAGCTTACGAATCACTGGTGGACTTGAAGAGCTGGGGTAAACTGATTGCTTTTTAAAGACAGGGGGACTGGGCAATTTCCTATGCAAAACAGGTGTTGAAGGTAACATGCGGGTTCTGGAAACAGGTGGAGTTGCAGGCGGTTGACTTTCAGCTACTGGAGTGGAAGGCACTGTTTCAGGGGTATTTTTGCCAACCTCCTTTCTGTCCATGTTACTTTGAGAAACACTGGATTTGATGTTGCCAATTTCACCTGTGGTTTTCTCTGTTGGAGAGTCAGTGGAGTGCCGCAAGTGGATGATTTTCCGTGCCTGCTTGTAAAGGGAGGCAGCTTCATCATTCTCCAGGTCTGCTTCAGGTTTAGAATCAGGTTGCGAGTGTTTGCCCCCTTTATTGGGGTCTTGTGGAGCAGTACGTGCAGGTGACATACTAACAGAGCTTCTTCGCACAGTGCCTTTGCTAGGTAGTACTGCAACAGATTGCACTGAGGCACGGAGTCTTTGAGACATGCTAGTCTTCTTTGGAAGTGTTGAACGGCCTCTCCTGGCTATGCTTTCATCTGTTTTGCTAAAATCTACATTTTCAAAAGAATTGTCCATGAGGACCTCTGGAGGAGGTGGGGGGAGGTTGTCCAGGTCAAGATCGTCTATCCTCTCAGAAGTTCTTGATTCCCCTTGATTTATGTTGCTATTTCCATTGTATGAAATTATATCTGCACCACCTAAACCTGGAATGATGGGAACCCCACATTTCCTGACCCCTTTAAGTGGTCCAAGCACCTTTGTGCTTTCAATATGTCTACTGTCCTCCATTCCTTTGGTGAAAGTGTCAATCAGTTTTTTAACAGAGTTCCCCGTCATTCCTAACGGCTGTCGAGGTGATAGTGGTGGGCTTGGAGGGGGTGTTGCCTTTAGGGGTCCCTTGACTGTTTTATCCTTTTTCTTCTTTTCCTCCTCCCTTCCTTTCAGATCCTCTTGATTTTCCCTGACTGTTTTTGTATTGATAGTTTTTCTCTGACTATTTGGTGAAGCATGACTTTTGTTTAAAGGAGGCAATGGCCCAGGTGTTGGGAATGAGCCAGGCTGTGTTTCCTGTCCTTGCAATGGCTTCGAAATGTTTTTCCTTATATTTCCATCGAACCGGACCTTTCTAATTTTCTCTAACCTCTGACTCAGTTCTTTTTGTGTCCTTTGAAGTTCAATCAATGTAGGATCTTCAGCTTTACTACGAAGAGATTCTGCTGATTTGGAACGACATTGTCTAGGGACTGCAGTTTTCTTCTTTGGTGCTCGAGAAGTAGCTGTTTGTGGTCTGTTAGGGCTTTTCTCTCCTTCTTCAGTCCACTGCCTGTCACCAGTTTTGGAGGTTGCAGCCTTAGTCTTCAATCCAGAGTGTTGAGAAGAAACAAAGTGAATCCGCCCACTAATTGCATTTTTCATCTTTAATGTCATTTCTACATTTTGTGGATTCTCTATTCGCTTTGCAGGTAAGCGCCGTGGTTGGTGGTCAGGAGGAGATGAACTTGATCGCTTTGTGATTTTACCCTTACAGTGATCGTCCTCACTGGCCTTTCCTTTCTCCTCCTCCTCTTCATCTTCATCTTCTTCTTTTTCTTCACCATCATCCAAGGAGGCAGAGCCAAGCAACGATTCTGTGTCTCTGAATCCTACATCCACAATAGTACATGTTGAGTCTATTGAATTTTGAGAGCTGCTCTTCCTCATTTTTTTAGTAAGTAATTGTTTAGATGAGCCCTGGTTGACTGGTGTTGAGCTTGCAGAACTGCAAAGAATTGTGCGATTGGATGCGGTTGACTCACAGCTTTCCCTGCGGTGGCGCTGCCTGTCTGATCCTGCCAATGACTCACTTTCCACCCCAATGCCACTGTCTTCGCTAAACAAAGCTGAGTCCTCTGGTCCAGGTCTCCGTATTGAGGACGCTTCAATCCTTGTCAGTAACTGCATTAGCCTAGCCTCAGCTGCACGTTTAGCCTTCAGTTTCTCCTCCAGGACTTCAGATACAGATGAAAAATATTCCACTGCCTCCTCAAGGGCTGTGTCTCCAATTCCACTCACCGACTGCCCTACAAGACGCATCCTCTGAACAGTGTACTGTAGAAGTTGTTGCAGCAAATCAGGTGGGGGTTCAGTGGAAGGGGGCCTGCTTTTGATAGAACTGGATGAGGAAAGATTCTTCATATTGCAAGGCCAAGCCAAATGTTCACCATTCTCTTTCAAGAGCTGCTCTCCTTCTTCAACCATTTCCTCAAGCCCTTTGTTTATCTCCTCATAGCGCAAGACCATAAATGCCACCATCGGTTGCAAAGAAATTTGGGTCTGGGCTGCATGATCAAGTAAACTCAAAAGAATTTCATATTTGGCAATGCTTGGGTTGAGATATCCGTATGCTGCTTGATGGGCTTTCACAAGTGGCTCTGGAAGGTCCACTTTTTCTTCAACAGCAGAATTTTTCCCCTTATCTTTCTTTTTGCTTGACTTTTCACATTTAGGACCCTTCTTTGACTTCTTTGTCCCCTTTTTGTCATCCTTCTTTTCATCTTGTTTCTCTTTTGTTTGCGATAACAAATTAATTGTTATCTCTTGGGTGCCCAGTTTGTCAGAGGTAATCGCTGCCACTGCTGGTTCGGCTACAAGCTGTTTCTTTCCTGCAGAAACAGAATTTGTACCTCCACAATGGCTCCCTTTCTTTTCAATTGCTGCCTTCTCACAAGCTTCTCCATCTGTCTCACCACCACCAGAGCTTCCACTTCCTCCATCATCAGACTGCAAGTCCGCTGGACTTTCCTTGGTCGCAGACAGCAACCCTCTCCTGAATGGTCCATGTGTGCCACTGAAGTTATTTCCCCTTGATGGGGAGCAGCCCATTTCAGATGCAACCTCTATTTACAAATAGAGGTTCGGCGGTGTGTATTTATTAAATGTATTTTCAAAATGTAAGTATAGAATCCAACAAGGACAAATAGGCGAGGAGCTCCATCAGAGATAAGAAGGGTTGAGAGCCTTACCCGACAGCTGCACTTGTCATTTTCAGATGGCCAATCACTGAGCACACTTCTGTGCTTGAGAGTCCTTATGTGTCCTTGACGGTTAAACAGAAGAAGAGAACATCCTGAAAGTGTCACATGGCACAGTGACTTGTCTTTATAATCCAGAAAAAAAATTATTGAAAATATTCTTCCTTTTTGAAGTGGCAGTATGGAGTTGTTCGTGAAACAAGGTAGTGTCCTTCTGCACCTTGAGGAGGGTGAGCAGCTGAAAGGATTAGAGAGGATTTGAGTGAGGCCTCAGCATGCACATATGTCACGTTAGAGCAAATAAAACTCACACACTTGCAAGACCTTAAGCTCATTAAGGTAATCAAGGCTGTTTCAGGTGGCTTTTTATAGCCCAAACAATGTCTCCTTATTGGTCCCTTTCGTAATACTCTAGGTAATCGAGTTGCTAAATTAAATCACTGCTTGACAACATGACCCCGGTGCAGCGGTTTGTGCATTCTTCTTTTGCTGGGTGGCTTTGGTGAAGTGGTCAAAATGAAACTAAACACTGGAATGTTTGCATACTTTTCATAATAATCATCACCAAAATGCTTTCCACTTAACTGGCTGAGTTTCTCAAACTTCTCAGCATTAACACAGTGACACAACAAGTACTACAGCTTGCCCCACTACTACGCCAACCTGAATACTTACAATAAACCAGGTGCAGCGTGTGCTGTGGTAAGGAAACCTATTAGAGCTTGTAGCTTGGAGGAGACTGCTTTGAATATCATTGCTCCTCCTGCTTTGTTGTGCTTGTAGTATTTGATTGTTTTCTTAAATGGACTGATTGTCTTCAATCCGAGCAAGAAATAAGATTTTTGTGCAGTCAGTCACAATGACAGTTATAGCAGTTGTTTGTAGACTGGGTTGATGTGCCATTCAATGAAATAGTTTTTATTCATATGCTGTATAAATAAATAAATAAATAAATGGAAATGACATATTTCTGCTCTTACGAAGACACATGTCAGATGATGCTTTTTATGTTGTGGAAGATGAGACCGAGCTTATGCTCCCTTAGTGAGAGGGTTATTCTGTTTGTGGGTAAAGGCCAAGGTATTGAGGATAAGCAGCAAGGAATTAATGTAATCTCTTTCCCTATCGTCTCAGGCACCGGGAGAAAGCATATAAACATACTGCGCTTGTCTGTCATTCACGGACAGAACAAGATTCTCATTTACTTGAAACGATATTCATGTCATTTATACATATGTGACATGAACAGGAAATGCAGGATGTAAGCACAAGCTCAGCAACTTAAATGAAATAAAAATTAAACTCTGAGCCTGAAAGAAACATGAGGAAACTAGCAGAGAGTAAAAGGCACTGAACGTGAAGCAAGACCCGACAAAGACGAGAGCAAAAACAAAAAAAACAACATGTGCGAAGGAAAGGGTCAGAAAGAATACACACCAGTGTAAAGACAACTACAGTAGTTGGATAGTAGTGGAGACATGGGAGGAGACAGAAGAGGGCTGAGCTGGAACAGGGAGGGTAAGATATCTATCTGTAAACAAAATCAAATTGAAGACTAGATTTCTCAAAATATGTTTATTAAGGAATACATACACATACACACGTGTTTGTGTAAACAACACAGTACTTCTGAACAACAAAACTGCCTTTACATAAACCATTAAACACCAAACCCACTTCATCTCCCAGTTATGGGAGCACATGAATGTTACTGCTTGTATGGAATTTCAGAAAATGTCTTTTCAGCAAAACTCTACAAGAAGAAATAAATACTGGCCTTAAGTGACTGTGAACAGTCAAGATCACTCAAAATACATTTAGAAATACATAATACATTTTTGGTCACAGTTTTGTTTGATGACATTAAATAGTTTAATCCACAGAATGTAGCAATATATTAAAACGTAAATCTGTTAAATAGAATTTCTCAGAATCCTTCTCCGCATGGTGGGCTGACAGCTGCTGGAAACCTTTTTTTCTAAAATGTATATAGGTGGTTCTGGGCTGCAAGTGCTACTAGTATTTGAGTTCATGGAGGTCTGTGATGGTGAGATGTTGAGACCACTCTTTGACCAGTTGGACCCTATCCCAGAAGAGGCTGAGAGTGTTGAGTCAAGCGAAGTTCTGGTACAGGCTTGTGCAATATAAGCTTCCATAGTAACCTCATCCTTCTTTTTGCAAAGGGCCATGTACCATTTAGGTGTAAAGTGGCAGAATATAACGCCATATGCCGAAACCAAGATTGCTGCGGCTTGGATCGAGTAGTGCTCTGGTATCTTAGTTGCATATATTGGAGTGAAACAGACCCATACAAACAAATATATCAGCATACTGAGGATTACGTGTCCAGTCTCGTTGAAGCGCTGAGGAACCTTTCTCCCTTTAAAAGCCAGTGCAAAGCAGATGAGTGCAAGCAGCGCAATGTAAGAAAGCATGAAGGCAAAACCTATGCCAGAGCCTTCGTTACACTGAAGAGTGATAGTCATGGTCTGGTTGGACTCCACAGCCTCCATGGCAGGAGAATCAAAGATCAGCCAGAAGATGCAGATAAGGACCTCAACAAAAGTGCCACAGGTGATAATTACAAGAGGCTTGTAAAACTTCTTGACGCTGTGCTGGCGGTATCGAGGAAGGAATGCTACAAAGGTCCTCAGGGCTTTTACCAGGATGCATGAGACAGTGAGCGAGAACCCTAAACCGTATAGCACCTGACGTGCCCTACATGTATGGTTACTGGGCTTGCCAATAAAGAGTATGACACTGGTGTAGCTAAGTGCTAAACCTACCATAATAAGAACGAACATGTAGCCCCCAGCCTGTTTAATGACAGGACTCCCTCGATTGAGAAAATAGACAATCAGGTTAATAAACAGAAAGAGGAACCCCATTAGTATAAACGTCAGAAGTACAATGGCTCTGGGCTCATTCCACTTCCAATAGACTTCTGTCTTTGGCTTGCAGTACGTCCATCCTTTCAGGGACCACGTCTCATTTTCACACTGGAGGCAGTTTGGAACATCTGTAGTAAAAACAAAACTTTAGTACCCCAGAATCAATTATATACCACTGTTCAAATGTCTGGACTCCCTGGACATTTTGCACTTAAAATATACATACATTTCTGAGCACAAAGCTGCGCCTGTGTTGTATAATGAAATGGTTTATCCTGAAGTACATTATAACAAAGTGTCATACTCACTGGTGTCATTGGAGTAGGTTCCTTCTAGACACTCTGTACAGTTATGGCAACAAGAAGTTTTAGAAAGTTTTTTTGCTGTTCCAGGAAGACAGATCGCAGAGCACATGGAAACAGGTTTCTAAAATAAAAATTAAGAAAGAAATACATTTGTGTTCACGTACAATAACTGTTTATCTGCCATTTCTCTTTGATTCTCCCATATCCATTAGTTCGAATGATACTTACAGTGTTGTTAGGAGTATCCCATTTAATAGGCCTTCTAAGACTGATTTGTCCTTGCTCCAAATTGTAGTTCCCAACAACATCAAACTTCCTTTGTCCACTTGATGAGTCTTGGACCCAGTTAATCAGATCATAGCCGTTTATGAAGTTCCCTGATGTGTTAAAGTAGAAGCTCCGACCCTCCGAAGTAAAGTTGGTCATTTTGAGTTTTTGGAGGAGCTGAAAAACATAATAGGCAAAGCTCAGTATACTCTTCCATTTCATTCTACCAAAATAAAAATGTATAATGTCTCGCTCACCTTCCATGGCGGGAAGTCTTTTTCCCCTGGACAAGCTGTCTCATTACACTCTAAAAGCAGCTTCAGGGCATGCGCAATGGATAACACGGCCAACCTCTGCCCATAGGCTGTGCTGATGTTCACTGCTTCTGTTAAGTAGTGCCTACTCTTGCCCATCTGCTTGTATTCTTCAATGAATTTGTTCTCAGTGCCTGGAGGGATGGTTAGCTTTTGCAGGTATTCTTCAAAGCCAGGGTTTGGGCCTGTAATGAAACTGAAACCAAAAATGTCCCCCACGTTGTTGATTCCCTCCACTTGGGCAATGTTTTGTGACATCGACCAGGCATCACTAGCTATCCAAACGCGTGACACATTTTTCCTTCCAATAATTTCTATGAAAAGCTTTTTTACCAGCTCTTCCCTTAAGATGAGCAATACAACATTAGCATTAGAGTTTTCGATGTGATTTGCCACTTCTCTGATCCTAGTGTCAATGTCCTTGTAATCGAGGTGGTGAGGCAGGGTTTCCTCAAAGGCAATGCAGACGTTTTCATTTTCTGCATCCGTGAAGAAGCTATGGAAAGCATCTTCGCCATAATCATCATCCCCATGGACCACACCTACCCAGTCCCACTCGAAGTGAGACATGAGTTTGGCCAGTGCTTTGGTCTGATGAATATCACTGGGCACAGTGCGTAGGAAGGCAGGGTAGCGCAGTCTGTCACTCAAGGTTTCCGCTGAAGATGTCGTGCTTATCTGTTGAGACGCAACCAATGAGTTTCAGGTTAGTTGAGGTGAATACATTCAGTGGGGAATTCCCACAGTCTGATTCATCAGAACTTCTCATAAAATCAGACATATGTCTGGTTTCGGCTATGCAGATACTACATAATTATATGGGCATATTACCTGTGGCACCATGTAGAGGGTCAGAACGCGAGCCACACTGAGAGACACCTCTGAGTAACGTGCTCCAATGATTGCTTTCACTTTGGGCTTTTGAATGAGCTCACACTGCACATCAAGCGTGCTGTTGGCAGCCAGTAAGTGTTCAGTGCTCTGAATGGCCTTCGTAGCATCACAGCATGTGTCACAGATGTAGTAGCCCAGACGCACCCCCGGCAGAAAGCTGGAGTTATTGATTGTTTCAATGGTGTGAATTGCAGCCAGCATTCCTACAAATCCAGCAAAATTAAATCTAGAAAGAGAGTGTGGTAAAGGCACCTTTATATTAGACACACTTAGCCAAACTGTGTTTAATACATTTTAAAATGTGTATGGCTTCGTAAGCATACGTTTGAATGTACCACCAGTCAAACAATACGTTCTTGTACTTTTCTAAGTAAAACAAGTTTACAGCCTAAATGAAGAACACACCTAAATGTTCATTTCACTCCAAAATGTATTTGTTCATTTGGAATGGAAAATATAAAAGGTGACATAACGTTTGCACAGACCACATTTTAAGTTTTATTAAATCATGCATTTTCCTTATGTTACATTCAACAAGAATACAAACTGTGTCCTGAAATGTGCAGAATTTGAGCAGGCACAATCAAAATTTTGTGTCTGATCCCATAGGAGAATAAAATAGTTTGGGGCATAAACGTGTTTTAACTCTAAAGGCTGTTTGTTTTAAACCAGTATTTGTTTTAAAAGGAATAAGTGAGGATGATTCAGTTTTCCATTGCATAGGCTCTGTAATTAAGGTCTCTATGTATTGTTTGTTTTTGAATGTTTTCAAAATACTAGAGGTACATTGCCCTGTCCTGGTGGTACACTACCCTGTCCTGGAGGCACAATGCCCTGAACATGCCCTGAATGTTTTTGACAAACCTGATTATACTAATCACAGCAGAGGTGGCAGTCATTAAGCAGGGAAAGGTCTAAAATGTGTAGGGCAGTGGGCCCCCGGGACCAGAGCTGGGCTAAAACATAGCTGAGGAATACAGATAACTCACTCTGAACAGTTGTATCTGTCCGGCTGCTCTCGATGCATAGTCTCCACTTTAGAGTAGCAGGAGCTGAGAATTCCTATCTGGACATCCCCATCAGCCCAGGCCCCACATCTGTCCACTTCATAATCACACGCAGCCCCGAAATCCCCCAACAGCACAATCCCTGAGGTCAAGAGCACCACATACATCCAAAGCAACATGCTTTGTCGTACAAGGAGGTTCGGAGATCACATCCAGCACTATGGAACAACAATGAGCCAATGGAGTACCTTAGCGGTTCTACTGGTTTTTATTTGAGACAGCAGAAAGGGAAATACAGTCACGTGCATCACAATGCTTTCAGTTGTGACAATAGGCCTGCGTAACAGCAAACGAGGGAGCGTGTCATGTCAACTGCAATTCAGACTTCCTTGACAGAACCACTGAGCAAGTTCTGTCTTAATTTCAGTGGAAGGAAGTAGAAGGAAAAATGCAGCAAAAAATACCTTTTAGATGATGGTGTTGTGTTTATGCATTGTTCTCAGAGAGAGAGAGATAGATAGAGAGAGAGAGAGAGAGAGAGAGAATCTCAAGGTTGTTAACAATAAGTATACATCCCCAACCCCATCCAGCTGAAGTTGGAACATTGCCCTGAGCAATCCCCTTCACATTTCATAATTCCAAAAGGACTGAGACTTTGCACCTCAGCATTTACTAGATTGAACCATGTCTTTATGGACATCGTTTTGTGCACTGTCCCACTTTCAAGTTGGAATAGAAAAGGTTCTTCCCCAAACTGTGTCCACGAAGATGGAAGCAAGGCGTTGTCCAAAATATCTTTGTCTGCTGAAGTATTGCCTTTCACTGGAAGTTTTGGAGCCTGTCCCAGACCCTGAAAAATAAGTTTGGCCATACAGCCTCTTCATAATCATATATTTTAATAGCTTCTTCTACAGAACTTGGGTATATTGGATATATTCCACAAGATAGAGATTTACATCAATTGAGCCCTAAAAGTGTAATAACGCACAGGATTAAAGAGATCAAAATGAATTATTACATTATTACATTATAGTTCATCATGTTCATTATACTCTATCGTGAATAAACTTGTGTTTGTTATTAAGGGATTAAAGCATTACAAGTTGCAGGAACCCCAATGAGGACTCCTTGCACCACTGGCCAAGTAACAGTGACATACTTTTGCTCCAATTAATCTGTGCTGATATGGCTTTCGGAAAATCAGGCACTCAGTTAATCTCCTCTCATCGTCACTGGATCTGAGGTTGTAACATCATGAGTGTGCACTGGTAGTCACCAACAGAGGCTCGGCTGTGGTCACCAAAGGGTCCTGAGAGTCTGCAGCCTGGCATATTTGCCTTTCCAGGTGTCAATCTTGTAAAATCAACAGATGAATTCGAGATAAATCGCAAACATTAAAGCATTTTTAAAAAGCAGAGCGAAATCCTTGTCAATTTTGCCAGGATACATATATGTGACTATTTATTGAGATACGGGCTGATTATGTTGAATAACAAAAAATCTGAAAGAAAAGGTCTTCAAAATTATTCTCTCAAAGTTTCATCATAGAAATAATTATGAAAATGGCTATTTAGTCTGAGTTGTAGATCTCAAATCTTACAAAAGAATGTCTAAAATAAGCGCTGTTTTCACCTCTCCTCTGAAACGCCACGATCTCAGCTGTCCAAGTTCGGTGTTAAAACGTCAATCCCTGATCTCTTTAAACCTATCAAAATGCTTAAATCATGTACACAAAACCTTTTCAGTTGCCAGTAGGAAGCCCTGTTCACAGCCTTGTGTCCACCTACCCCTCGGCGGATTAGCAGTGCTCTGTGTAGCCTAATTTTTCCCCAGAATATATCTCCTCACAAAGATCGGGTTTAACATTTGTATTTGGGGTCAACATCATCGAAGTTGTTTAGAGTGAAGTATGTCGTGTTGTGTGATTGCAGTTTGGTATAATGTCATTGTCAAAATAATGTAAAATAGCTAAAGCTTAACGTCTCCTGCTGGCCAGCAAGACTGAATCAAGTTGGTCAATGAGTTCTGTGGCTCCAGTGATGTGTCTTCAGTCGGATTTAATGTATTTTTCTAAGTATCTAAAGGCCTGTAGCTAAATTTTGTTGTTGAATACTGGGTGCATCTCTTTGAATGCTATGGATTGTTAAAGATATCAACAAAAAACTGAAAATGCGATTTTTCAGTTGGAAAATGGTGCTGTGCTACCATAATTCAAACGATTGTAACTTGACAACCGTTTAAGATACAGCTTTGACCAAGATATCATTTTAAAGCTTTCTCATCTTTTTAATTATCCCAATTTTTAATAATATTATTAATATTACTTTAAAATAATATTATATATTCATATTATTATTTGAATACTACTACTACTACTACTAATAGTAATAATAATAATGTTATTCTATTTATTTGTTAGTGTTTTTGTGAGGAAATCCGTGCTGTCCTTAAGTGTCTAAAATATTTGTTCAGTACCTCTAGCCATTACAGCAAGTGCAGACAGAAAGGGAAGAAAAAGCATAATCTCTTTGAAAGAATTTGTCTATTTTTGTCTGTCTATTTTCAGTTCAATGAAACTCTTTTTTTTTCCTGAGAAGCAAGCTGAATGGATCAGAAAGACACAAAGAAAAAAAGAAAGAAATAAAAAAGGCAGTCCATCTATATTTTTAAAAGTGTGTATGCATGTTTATTCCTGTTTAAGAGCAGTTTTGTAGGGTTTTAAGAGCAGTCTTCTGTGTTTAAAGTGTGGTGATTGATTTTCATTTTCTAATGCACGGAAAACCCACATCCACAATGTGGACAAAAGTATTAGGACGCCAAACCATTACACCATCAGGGATTCAAACATGACAGTGCATGTTGGATGGGGTTGAGGTCAGGACTCTGTCCGGGCCAGTCTTGTCCACACCAAACCCATCAAACCATGTCTTTATGAACATTGCTTTGTGCACTACAGCACAATCATGCTGGAATATAATTTTTTCCCCAAACTGTGTCCACAATGTTGGAAGCATGGCATTGCCAAAATGTCTTGGTATTCTGAAGCATTAAGATTTCTCTTCCCTGGAAGTAAGGGGCCTTGTCCGTAAACGGATGTGTCCCAATACTTTTGTCCATATTGTGTCCCTCCCCCTCTCCTCCTTCGCTTCGTGAACGCGCACGCGGTGACGCAGGTTGCGTCTTCATGCAGGAAGAGCGCGATCGACAACAGAGCGAGCAGGAACGGCAGATTCGTCACATCAAGATGCTCCTCGGAGGGGTTTTCACTGTTATTATCGCTTTAAAGGCTTTAACAACACCGGAGACCTCTCAGGGAGGGAGGTTTCTAGTTCGCGGACGATAAACACTCAGGTATTTGTGTGAGGGACCCGTATTTCTGGTAGTGGCAGCTCTTTTCTTGGCCCAGTACAGGAGCAGAGCTGCAACTTTAGCCTGTTCAGCCCCTAAAATATTAAACAGAGCTGCAGGTGCTCTGGAGTCAAACTCCTGCCCCTCCTGAATGAACCCTGCATGGACCAGCTCCAGCTGCATCTGCTGTATGAATCTGCTGCATGAACCTGTGACACACCTGCTGTCATCGTGAACCTGTAGCTACCTGAGATCTGTCTGTCTGTCTGTCTGTCTGTCTGTCTGTCTTCCTGTTGTGATCTGGCTTATATCATGCATTAATGCACTGCTCATATCTGATATTGTTAATGCAATTTCTCAGAATGCATGCATGTCAGCTGAGCTGCTGCTGCATCTGGGCCATGTTTACCTTCCTGAATACTGGAATGCACACCTAAAGGGGAACTCCACCATATTTCAAAATGTATGTAATTATATGCTGGGAAATGGTTTATCGTGCTTGAGAATACCAACACCGGTGGCCTAGTGTTTAGGGAGTTGCCCCTGCAATCAGAAAGTTGTGGGTTTGAAGCCCAGAACTGCTGGTGGCACCCCTGAGCTACCCTTGAGCAAGGTATGATCCTCACACACTGCTCCCTAGGCACCGTGTTTCTGGCTGTCCTCAGCTTCAGTTGGCGAATGTGTTAAATGCAGAAGAAGAATTTCACTCTGTTCACATGGTGTGCTGTGGTGTGTTCACATATGACAAAAATAGACTCTTTACACTTTGTGGTGGTAAGAATCCAAGGTTGTGATGTCATTTTATTTACAATCCAGGATGACCAGTGGACCTACATGTGTCATGAGTGTTTATATGCACTGCTTATAGAGGGAAAATAGTGATGAATTTACGGAAAGGTTTATAGCAGGCTAGTGTGCCTTGAAACACTTTGCAGTAGCCCTTAAAAATTAATTTCAGGCCAAAAACAGATATGTTTCAGGCATCAGGGAGCAGATTCATAACCATTTCATGCAGTATCTTTGCGCGAGGTAGCTTTTAGCTTAAAAACAGTCTGGATGTCTGGTTCCTATCACCAAAGCTGTGACCAACCTGAAATGACAATTTAATTCACATTTAGAAATATCAGAGGAATTCTCATTTAAAGAATTCTCTTTCTCACTGGTTCCATCACCACTCGAGGGCATGAAACACATCTGTTTAACCCTAAACCAGTTAGATTATTTCATGGATACATTATAATATTGGGATTATATCGTTTTTTAAATGGTAAAAAAAACCTTCTGATATTTGATGACAGATTTTTGGTTTTCCAGAGCATTTAGGTGCTGCTGGAATATTGTGCTAAAATGTTTGCTTTTTTACTGCTTCTGTGACAGTACTGTAGAAAAGGTTTCTCGTAATGTTGATGCTGGTAGACACAGACTACAGTCTGGTTTTGTGCATGTATTGCCAGTGGTATTGACATCAGCAGAGAAGTGCATACAAAATATCGAATATCAGCTTCGGCCCACAATTTCCATATTTTTTTCTTGTCTTTGTATGCCATTAAAAGGGATAAAAGGGTATTAGTATACCGACAAACAAAACAAGCTTACTAAACCTTTAGTTTAGTTAAGCCTTGTTTTAGCTTTACTAAACCATTAAAAAACAAGTGGTACACATGGTCAAGTTTTTTTTTATCCATTTCATCCATTTCCTAATAATCTGTACAGGCTGCAACTAGACTATTAATAATAATGATGAGGATATTATGATTATTATTATTAAGAATGATAATGATAATAGTAATAATAACAGGTATCCCTGTAAGGAGAGTAATAAAAGCCCACACTAGCAGGTGACTGATACTGGGTTTGATGGGGCTGGCCAGTTTGGGATATCGGGTGGCTGAGAGAGGGATCTGCGTCCCAAACTGGCCTGCTATTGCAGTAACAGCGCCCTCCTTTGTCTAACAGGAGTATCTCAGCCTGCACAACAAGCAACGCCAGCCAAATCATTACTTTTCCTCCTGACTAAGTTTCTGTGTTTTAACACTAATTTGCTGTGTTCTTAAATTTCAGTTTAATGTGAAGCCAAGAAACATAGACACTTTTTAACTACTTATATGCATGACATGTAACAAATCAAAAGAGTTTTGTCTATGTAGGCTAGATCATGTGCACATATTGGCAAGGTAGACTGAGATTTTGACAAAACCAGTTTCCTCTGGGATCAATACAATTTCTGATTCTGAAAGTGATTTTAGAGTGAATTTCTGATTGGCCAGTGATGTCCTGGTCCTGGAGGCCCACTGCCCTGTGTAGTTTAGTACTTCCCTGCTTTAACACACTCACTTCAGCTCAGTGAAGGGTTGATAATGAGCAGATTAGTCGGATCAGGTGTGTTGGGCAGTGGGTCTCCTGGAGCAGGATTGGGAACACTGTGTTAGTGTGAGACAGGCCATGATGACGACTGATATGAGTAGACTTGTCACGTTTCTTATACAGCGTTCCCTTTGTTAAGCTAAGGAGCTCTAGTGCAGGTGGTGATTAGTGCTTATATAACAGGGTGACATAATAAAAGATGATAAAATACAGTTAGGAATTAAATGTTATTTATTTTCATCAGAATGTTCACAAAAATAACTTTACCACTGGAAAATAATTAAATTAAACAGAATTAAATTAAACAGAAGCAATCATATACAATATGGCTTAATCACATTTTAGTTCTAGAAATATTTATTTGTATAATGTAAAAAAATTATAAGGATTTATATACAATGGAAATTATATAAAATCTGGAAATTATATACTGTAAAATAATGTAATAGAAAATATAATAGTAACAAACAGTCTGCAGTATAACAGAATAACACAGATTGTACTTCATACAATTAATAATTGTACAATTTCATTTTGAAGTGTAGAAAATGTTGAAATATGTCACTGATGTCGTGTGTTTTGTTTTAGTTGGGTAAAGACTAAGCATCAGGTGGGCTTGTGCTTTCTTTGACAGAGTAATCATGTTTAATTTAATGCGCAGCTGTGCATTGAACCCCTGAAAGAGACCTGTTTAACCGAACCTGTGGAAATTATGATTATGAGTTAATGACAGAGCAGTAGCGCCCATATGTATTGCAAGGTGGTTCAATAGTTTCCCATATAATCACAGACCTCCTACAAACTGTGTATGGGTTGCATTTTTATGGTAGAAAGCTTAAATTATGAAGTTATGATCTGTTGTTTTGGAAATGCCCCTGGGTTTTGTGCTTGTTTGTAAAGATAAACAGATTTAAGTGGCTCTCAGTGCATGAGGTTGGACTGGACATAAAAGGTCCCGCTTTTATTAACATAAAAGGTCCATGTAGACTTGTTGGTAGGTTGCACTTACTTAGTTGTTGTCACAATATCCTATAATTTGGGCAAATTGGTGTATTTAAATAATGCCAGTTGCGGCCAGTATATTTAAACTGTTGCACTGTCAGGGAACTGCCTGGGTCAGATGTTAGTTTCAAGGCTCTTCAGGGTTCTTTAGGAAGGATATCAGATTTGCCAGGTATTCGGGGGTTTTCTGAGGGTGAGATTAGTATATTTAGATTACTTGGCTTTTTATGGATTGAGAGATGAAACAAATATTCCCATTTGAACCCATTTCTCAAGTCGTTACACTCATTACTTGACTGTGTGAATAAAGTTGATAAATTAATAAAATAAAGTTGATAAATTAATCAAACAGCAGAGGCTCAGTCTTGGGCAAATGAGTCAGTCTGCTTGGCACAGACTGAGGCCTAAATACCCAAGTTAGCCCTCTAGGCTTACATAACAGATGCTTTTGGCTACCTAAATCCTTTCAGTACCTAGGAATCTGTTTAAACACTACTGTCTTGGCTCCCTGGCAGAGCAGTGTTTACTACCACAGCTTTTTTTTGAGACGCTCCCTCTGCTACAACCTGTCAGAATGCAGTGTTACATCACTTAACTGTTACTGACACAACTAGAGATTCCAAATCTTTGACATCCGCCTGGTTTGGATGAATTATTTTTTTTTTTGGTGCTTGCTCACTCAGTACCTGTGCAATAACATGCAGCCCCTTTTCTTATGTCCATAGACCTTCCTGACAGTAGGTCCAGCTCTCGAACTCACATTCACAATTATGTAATTAAAGCCTACTGGATTAAAACACACGCTTTCTTTCTGTCATATCACTGTTTCCCTGCAAATCCCAGGAAAGACAGCCAATCAGAAAGTATGCTGGATTTCACATCATTGCCCAAAACTGACTGCTGTCAAAAGGGATATTGTGTGGTACTTTGCATAATACGGAGACGTAGTGCCAAATTAGAACTAAATCCAGGGCAAGGCGAGTGAATAGGCTTAGAGTTACACCACCTCCCCAACCCCAGAGAGTTTCTCTCCGCAATGAGAGAGAGTGAGAATTGTCATTTTGCTTTGGGGCCTCTGTAGTCCTCACTAAGTACAGTACAGTTCGTCTGCTGCACTTTATTGAACGTATCTTGCCTAACTTCCCTCCCCCTTGGACGTGCAGCATTTCCCTTGCATCCTCTAATTTCATTATTTTATCATTTTTTCCCTTTTTTTATTGTTTATTATCTTTTCTGTTTCCGTGGGATCGTAATTTTTGCAGTTACTGTCTGGTAAGTCAAATGTATGGGTGTAAGGGGAATGGCATCTCAGCGAGCCATAAATAGCTCCTGTGCTGTGACTGATCACAGGGCTTAATAGAAGAGGCCAGGGAGATCGGAGCGCACCTTCCCGTGCGCTCCATTTCACTTGGAAGTTTACTTTATGAACTCTTCCGCAGTGCCGGCTGTGTCCTTCATGGAGGAACACCAGCCAAATGGCTTGCAGTGTGGTGTTGGTGGCTTTGGTGAGTTTCAGGGCTGTTTGGAGGCAAGCTGTGTCGTATGTGCTTTAACTCACGTGCCTTTCCATTCTGTTTGGTTCAGAATTCATAGCTTTGAGTTACTTTTCGTGGTTTTTTGTAACTCTACACTCATTTTTTGCCAGATTAAGTCTTTTTGGTGTACTGTAGCATCATTGCTCCTAATGGATATAAGGTCGTTCGGAGGTTTCTAGCGAAACGGTTACGAGTGGAGTGGTGTTGATTAAAGTAGCTATTGTCTGTGCGCCTCTCGTAGAGCTTTTGTTTGTAATAATGTGGGTTGAATGACTAAGCTTTTCTTATTTGTCTTTCCCCTCTTTTGAGTAACGAAAAGGGCTTAAAGCTCTTTCTGAGATTCTTCACTGGAGCTAGGCCTAGCTTTTTATCTTTGATCCTTTATCCTTTACAAAGATGGCTTTAATCCCTGGAGCATTTTTTATTGCCTACATGAAAATGTTTTAATATATGTAAAGCCTGATTTATACTTATCCATTTGGGTTGGTCTCAAAGGGAACACGCAAACAAATGGAATTGTTTTTTATGCAGCTGCAAAGGACTCGTTTATTTGGAAAGATGGTGCATAGTATGAATATTAGCTGTTTAATGACTGTTTAAAGTGTTCTCTTGAAAATAGAGGGATATTTACTATAGTAAATTTAAGTACACAGTGCACTGATCCAGTTTTCTTAAGAGTGCCTGAAACATCTTTGACATGTTTCGATTGACGTTGGTTTGTCATGCTCTGTATTTAGGAGAGCAGGAAGAGATGACTAAAGAGGAAGTGCTGAGGGAGTCTTCAGAAGGAGACTCTGTGCTGGACAGGTGCAGCGTTCTGTCCCATGCCCGGCCAGTTATTCACCCGGTGGCATCGGCCCCCATGCCTACTGACTCTGGTAAGCACTGGAAGCGTGGAGTAAGGCAGTTGTCAGTAGTGATTTATCATTTCCCGCTTTGAAGCACTTCTTACTCAATCCGACACTTCGGGTTAATTTAATTCAAATTAGTTGTCCAAGGACTATTGATTCTTCTCTGTTATGTTCCTAACTTTTGCAAAGTTGTCAACGATTTTCCTGAAATCTATAGAGGCTTTCAAAGTGTTTGCCAGGACTTTAGATATTTAGGTAGGCTGTCACTATCTATTATATTATACTAGTCATGAATAGTCTAGGACTGTTTTGTTTTAGTCTTGACAATAGAGAACCATGCAGAGCCATGAAAAGATTCCAAAATGCCTTAACAGTAAAAACACTGTTTGTGTTCATCAGGTTCTGTTTCTTACTCTTAGGACGTTCTCACATTTATCCCAAATCCTTGAGTCCATCCAGGACCAATTCTAGGCTTGTTTGGGGGAAGCGGCTCACTGCCGCAGCTTTGATTTCACATGAGAGTATCTTCTGAACCATGACCCAATCACGTTTGTCTGCATTTTTTTAAATTTAGAAACAAAGGTTCTTCTCTTTACCATATTGCATAATACAAAGAGGACAGTACTCACTATTGTGTGTATTGTTTTTATGTTCATGCGGGAAACTACCAGCATCACATGACTGTGATGACCAGCGGTTACTGAATCTTCATTTTGTGCTCAAGCAGGAAGATCCATTCTCACCTAGGATATTCAGCCTGAGAAAGTTTGAATTCTTTTCATCTCCTTTCTCGCCATTAAAAAGTTAAAAACTGGGAGTTATGTAACCAAATGAGCCTCTCACCTTGGTTAATAGGAGCGGATAGCTTGCACACCTGCTGTGGCCTGTGCCAGCCTTCACTTGACATAAACCTCAAAGCATCTTTTTTCAAGAGCACCAGTGCTTTGGAGCCCTACCAGGCTAGAAAACAGCTTGTTGCCCTCAGGCACAGATACAGAACCCTCGGAGCAAACCAGTCTTTAGTCTTGGGACTAAAACAAACCTACTCATTGAGTTTTTTGACATTTATTGGAGGTAACTCATGGAGATTTATTTAAGGCCCTTATAGGATGTCTTCCATATTTAAGAAAAAAATGCCAACACTATTTGGAGGCTTAATGTGCTGAACATGTTTTAAACAAGTCAGTACTCTTCTACAATCATATGATTGGTGCACTTTTATTACACACTAATAAGAGTTAGGCGATTAGTTCATGCTCTCTTGACCAACTTTTTGTGTTTTTGCAACTGTTTCACAAATCCGTTAATTATGCATTGTGGATAAAGTGTTTAGTAAATAAGCCCTTTGTGTCTAATTTGGAATACATTGATTGAATAAGAATATCAATCCTTAATAAACCCTCAGCATGTTCCCCTTAGAATAACATGTTAGAAACAGCCTTAGAACTGATTGTTATTTTCTGTTGCAGAATTCTCCTTCTTTGACCCCAATGACCCACAGTGCAGGGAGGTTCTGCTGGACCCTCAGACCACAGTGCCTGAGCTGTTTGCGGTGCTCAGACAGTGGGTTCCTCAAGTGCAGAAGAGCATCAGTCTCATAGGTAACGAGGTCAGTATTTAGTGCCTTCGCTCTCACAGCTGTTGAAGAGATACACACAGCTCTGTGCCAGGATTCTATGCCTAATACTCTGGAGATTGAAAACTGATCCCTGTGCTCCATGCATGCGTGCGTGCGTGTGTGTGTGTGTGCGTGTGTAAGTGTATGTTTACAGGTCTTTGCTTGTATGTGGGTGTACAATCTCTGGCTTGCTGTAACATTATATTTATGTTTGTTTACCTGCTTCATTTTATAGATTCTGAAGAGAGGTTGTGGGGTCAATGACAGAGACGGGCTTACAGACATGAGCCTGCTTCATTACTGCTGCAAAGCTGGTGCACCTGGCATTGGTGGGTAGAACATGCGCTCAGTATGATGGTAAAACCTGTGCCTGAAGAGTGTTTTGCCTTCTCCCCCACAGTTGTTGCGTTTGATTATAATTATAAGTACAGTAAAAAGCAGCAAAGAATATATATATATATTTCTCTACAGAGATGTGATTCTACAAAACATTTAAAAATGTTAATGGTCCAAAGTTGGAACCCTGATTAATACTACATTTATTGTAGCAATAATAAATGAACTCTGGAGCTGTGCTAGTTGAGTGCTGCAGGCGAGGTTGAATTTAATATGAAGTACATTCTCTCTGGCCACAGTGTCAAATTTCACACATCGAACAAAACAGCTTCATGTCGCTGCTCTTATACAAGCTGAGCAGCAGTAGAGGACACTGGGCAGTAATGTTCACGTGATGTTTGTCACTAAATTAATGATACATTTGTGGCCAAATTTAAATGTGAGCTTTTAGAAAAAAATCTATTGTACATTGTAAATCTACAGATATTTTTGTTATTGTATAGTGTAAATGTACAAGCAAAAGTACATTATGGTCTAAATATAACAGGACAGGATCTATGAAGTTGTTGTAACTTCGACATAACCAACATGCCAAGCTTGCAACTAAAGCTACTGCAGACTTATCCTTGCAGATACATCCTTGGTGATTGGATGAGAGACCAACTTACTTTAGTACCTTTTTGTTATGAGCGACTACCGTACTGGTTTACTGGACTGGGAATGTATGTTCAATTATTTGACAAAGACTAAATTTCATCTCACATGATTATTATGTTTGCCCCCTTTCCCAGCTTTAGGGTCCAAATATGTCTAAAAATGACTGAAATGAAAATGTCGCTGTTATAACAAGTGGTAGTGTTGGCATCTCTGTAAATACACCTGTGTTCCTGGAAGCATCAGCAGATTTACAGCGTCAGTAACAGCAACCCTTTTTCTCCTTGTCACTGTTTGATGGTTCCTAACTCACTCAACTTATGCAATGCAAGAGTGAACTCTGTTTTTCTCCAGAACAAGGTAAAGTGAAACGAAAACTAAAGATAGACCCACTTAAGTCTGTGGTCGCGAGGGGGTTAAGAGCTGGCTGGACCTGTTATTGCCACGAGCCTCCACCTCTTTTGTAGGGCTCAGGTATGTCTGTGGGCTGTGTGTGTAGGTGATGCAGAGAATGCGGCAAGCTTCGCCCGGAAGCTCTTATCTCTGGGAGCCGAGCCATCCCTGCGCAGCCGCTGGACCAACATGAGCGCTCTGCACTACGCAGCGTACTTCGACGTTCCACCTCTCATCCGCGTTGTGCTGCAGGCGAGCCAGCCAGGAGGTGAGCGGGTGTTACAGCGCAGCAATCTCTCAGGCAAAATGGTTTTCACAACCAAAAACAAGGAGTAACATTTGTGTGTCGTGTTGTGTTCCAGAGGTGGATGCCACCTGCAGTGATTTTGACTTTGGCACCGCCCTGCACATCTCTGCCTCTAACCTCTGCACCGCAGCGGTCCGCTGTCTCCTGGAACTTGGAGCCAATCCTGCATTCAGGGTACACACAGCCACACACTCTGCAAAAGACTCTACACCTTCCCTGTGCAAATAAGCATCTCATGTGGGGGACACAGAATAAGAAGCCAGCATGCAGTACTTTTTACTTAAGGCACAGAGCGCACCGGCTTTATCCAAATATCCTCTTTCATATTTAGATTTCTGGGGTGGCAGAGATGGTATTAAGAGAACCCACACATTATCACAGTCTTTTAAGCGGACTTGTGCAAATGCACACACACACACACACACACACACACACATGCGCACGGCTGGCTTTTATTTCTTGCTTTCAGCCTGCTCCCACAGGCATGAAGTTAAATTAGCTATGCTCATTTCTTTTCCTAAACTCATTTTACACTCGCAAAGCGCTACAGCCAGGGGTCCCGAGCTGCTCAAACAGATGATGCCACAGCAGCTGAATGGTAATTATTGATGTTATTTACCCTTTTGTAAATGCAGACCCTGTATTCATGCAGGCCCCTCAAGCAGGGAGATGAGAAGTCAGGATTTTATTTATTTATTTTTTTTGCACTGCGTCATGGTGGGCGGTTTGCTCCCTGTCCGAAGGCCAGGTTGCGCTGCGGCTGCAAAAGACAAGCTACTCCTTCGCTCAGACAAACACCTAAATCATATTTGTATGAGACATTAGTCTTTTGTCTCACTTTGTGACCGTTCTTTATCATCATCAAAGAGGGGAGGTTTTTGATAGCGGTGTCCTGGTGGGGAGACAAAGTGCGAATCCTGTCTCAGAAAAATGGTGAAAAAGTTGACAGTATAAACCTTAAGCCCAGAACTGTTTTAAAGTTAATTTTACGGTGCAAGACATTCTAGACACTGCCGCCCTGTGACTTATACAAGATTTAGTTAGCTGCTGTAGCCCAGCTCAGAATGAGCTAGCTCTGAATTAGTGCTCACACGACTGGATAAGGGTACCATCATTAACAAAAAGATAAAGGAGGCATATCACAGGAGAGGTAAAACTATCAAAGTCAACAAATACTGAGCCATATGACAATATTTAATGTGGTAAATTAGTAAGAAGAAGGTTAGTAAGAAGCACTGACCACTTTTAAAGCAAAGTCATTACATGTACTTAAGTGGCACTGTTCCAGCATCTCCAGTGTGTGTGTGTCTGTGTGTGTCTGTGTGTGTGTGTGTGTGTGTGTGTGTGTGTGTGTGTGTGTGTGTGTGTGTATATACTGTCTTTTTTTTTCT
>JBBPDB010000001.1:40951021-40968122 GCA_037974465.1 Brachypetersius altus | reverse complement strand
GCGACGACAAATGAGTGTCCCCCCCCCTATAAACCTGATAATTGCAAATGGTTCAAATCAGCAGTTCATTAGCAATTTCCTCCAGAATCAAAAAAGAGTCTTCTGATTATGATTCTGAATCACTTACTGTTGAAATTGTTCCTCTTAATCTGGCTAAAACCAGGATCACTTAAGAAGCCCTACGTAGCTTCCAATCTTTAAGCTGAACCCCTGGTGGAGTAGTGGAAAACTCCTTGGCTCTAATGCAAGCGGATGCTGGTTCAAACCTTGCCATATAGATCATAAACACGAAATGAGTATGTCTTTACCTTAAACTGACAACCACTATCTGAGTAGGAAAAATCATTGGTCGAAGGCCACACTACTGTCTACACAGTCATTAACCTTATTGAGGCTTAGTGACTGTGACTTCTGAACAGCCAGGCAGCTCATTATGTGATGCAGCTTTGGTTTTGTCCTTGTGCTGCTGTTGAAAGATTTTCTGATCAGAGTAACTTTGTCCTGCATGCATGTGGCTATTTCTGAGAATGTGTAATCCTCAGTACCAGCAGACAGTTATTAAAAACCGCCTGTGTTTGACCGCTGTTTAGCAGGAACATGACGCATTATATGGGTAATGTCTTAGATAAGCATGGACACTTACACGCGTGCACAAAATAGGCAAACTTCACAGCAAATTTATTAAAGTGTATTGATCTTATCTGTCATTTTTCAAAGTTATGCTTAAATGTAATAACGATAAAACAATATTGGCCTGGCTGCTGGCAGGTGCAGACATTGCGATATTGATCGTTGGCACTGGCCCAGAATTTTTATAGCAGTGCATCTCCAGATGTTTCACTTAAATGAGCGCTAGCGAATTCCTGCCTGGGTTTGTTGTATATACTGAGGGGGTAATAGCACACTATTGCGGTTTATTCATACTGTGCAGAAAATGATGGGTACTAATACTGTTCATTCACTTTCCTCCCAGGATCCATGGATCTGTGGACTGCCTGTCGGAGCTAACCTCCTCCCGACATAGTAACACCTTCACCGGTGAGCTGTTTTTTGTAGCCTGTCAGCTTCCCCAATCACTGTGGCCTTGGGGTGGTCTGAAGAATCATTAACAAAAATGATAGCAATTGTATGTGTGTGTATGTGTATGTGTGTGTTTGTGTTTGTGTTTGTGTTTGTGTTTGTGTTTGTGTGTGTGTGTGTGTGTGTGTGTGTGTGTGTGTTATCCAGAGATCCGCCGCAGTTTTAGCACCTCTTCAGCCATCGCTACAAAGCGAGAGCCGAACCGGAAGAATCAAGTTAACCGGTAAGAGACTACAAATAAATCATAAATTATATTAAAATATGAACCTGTGCTGCATATGTTGCAAAGAAGTCTTAAGTGGATTTTTCCAGAGTTATGTAAACTACTAAGTTAGATCATGTGTGCAGTTTGGTGGGAAAAAAAACACCTCCATTCAAGTGCACAGGTATGAATGGATGAATAAAGACAGAAAGAACATCATTTTCCATCTAATAACTTTTATAGAACACGGCTGCCCAGGTCCAGAGCTGAGCACCCTCAAATGTGTCAAATAACAAAGATAGGTGTTTCAGTTTCTCTTGAACATAAACGTCAAATTTGTCAAAGATTTTTTGCTGCCCCTCTATGAAGTGAAACCAAAGAAATAAAAAACTCTGCAGCAAAAAAATAAATAAATAAAAATTAGATTTGCTATGATTATTAATACGAACAGTCATATAACAAAGTTATAGTGCTAGGAATAAAAGCTTGGACCCCCTACCAATTGTTAAGTCTCCAAAACTAGTTGGCTTCTTAAGAGTGCCAGGTCAAGAATTGTCATTAGGAACTGTCAGCTGATGTTTCAGACTTTTCAGACCAACACTCAGCAACCACGGGTTCCTCTAAGCCTCTGGCTGAGGATCTGAAAATGAAGCTGAGACTCACAAAGAGGCGTATTTCTACAGCAGGACTGTGATCCAAAAAGCACCTCAAAATCCTTCCACCATGAGCTACTTCAAGAGCCGCAGGCTGAAGCTGTCCGCTCACTAGTACAGAGCCCAAACTTCTGCATATTCCATTATTACTGTTTTATTATTTTTAAAGCATTACACGTTCATCTGAACTTCAAAATATGTAGTGGCATTAACATTAGCGAAAGTTTGAAAAAGGTGTTTAATTCTTTTCATGCTTCTATATTCAAGAAAAAAAGATAATTTGGCCAGGAATGCCCAAACCTTTGCAGCTGCATGTATTTTTGTTTGAATCCTATCATACACATGTTCAGTGGTTTGTACAGGCACTTCCCTATGAAAACTGACAAATGTAAACAAACGCACAGATGCAGAATAAATGAGTGGCTCTGTCTTTAATCAGTATCCTCTTGTCGCCCTTGTCATGTTTGATTCCCCAGCAGCCATTCATCCGTCACGCGGCGTCGCTGGAGCACGCTGAGTTCTGGCTGGGGCTCGCTCAGCTCCGCATCTCCTCGAGGGCCAAGCAGCGTGGGCGGGACCACTAGCTCCTCTGGCTCGGACGGCGCAGTCAAACTGCACCTGGGCATGCAAGTCCTGCTTAGCAGCGCCAACGAGATGGGCACCATCCGCTACCTTGGCACTGCTGACTTTGCCCCTGGCCTGTGGCTGGGCCTGGAGCTGCGCAGTGCAAAGGGGAAGAATGATGGCTCTGTTGGCTCCCGCCGATACTTCAGCTGCCGGGCCGGGCATGGCGTCCTGGTGCGACCGAGCAGGGTCACCTACCGCGGGATCAATGGAGCCAAGCTGGTGGAAGAAAGCAGCTGAGACAATGAGGTCTTCCGAAAGAGTCTTTCCTCTCCCCGCTCCCATCTGTCTCTCATTCTATCATGCTCTCTTTCTTCTCGTAGCAAACAAGCATCTCGCTGGCACGCACGGACAGCAGCGGGGACGACTGACGGCACGTGCCAAAGCGCAAGATGGAGCACCTTGGAAGCACAAATGACAGGGTTATTAGTCAGCACTGGAGCGTGTGTAAGGTTTACTGTATGTTCTTGTTTTGACGTTTATCATGAAAGTGAGGTATTGAAATGACACTGAACGTTGTTCCTAAAGTGTCTGATTGCGGTTGTTTGAGATTCTAACTTTAAATTCGGGTTCTGAAAGTTTAACGAAAAGATGAGCAGTAGCAAATTTGAAGCACTTTAACAAAATCGATGCGGTTTAAGACAATGACTTCCGGCAAACAAAACTGGCTTTTTACTAAGACATTTAAATTCTGCTTTCAAGCAGAATCGCTTCTTATAGATTTCTGAAGATGACAGATGCTGATTATCGTGGGGCTTCTGGCTCATTTTTTTCCCTTTATCTTCAAGCTTAATGATGGTGTGCAGCACTTTAGATATCATCTTTCTTCTCTTGATAATATTTTCATCCTGCTGAAAGTGAGGACGAAATATCGTTGCATATAATAGCACTTTAATGCCTCTCTACTATTCCAGCCTCTCGTGTTTTCTTCGAATCCAAACTTGGCTCTGTAGTTCAACAGGAAAACAAACAGTGACTACAGATTCTTTAAGGCTTTTACTCCAGCTTCGTTAGAGGTTTTGTAATGAAAATCTCTGTAGGAGAGAAGACGAATTGAGTCATTGTATCAAACCTGTTGCCATGTCACAATCATGTAACCCCGTATCTCAGTAACTCTCCTACTTTCCATCTGCTGTAGCACAAGAAAAAGGACTTCGTAAAAGAAGGAAGAGAACCGTTTTGTAGGCGACTGGAAAGTGATGCTCTGCCAGGGCTTTGAAAAGAGATGGCCGATAATAACAACAGATAAAAGCCCCAAAATAAAATAAAATAATTATAGCACACTATATTTTTGGAACCTGCATGTATTATTATACTGTAATTCATTTCTGTACAAAAAAGATTTAGATAATTATATTTGGAATATGGTGCATGGGTTGCAGTCCTTATCAAAATGGAAAATCCAGGTTATTGTCTTACATCTGTTGGTTAATCAGTAAGATAGTAGAAGGAAAAAGGTTTTCTACTTAACATATAAGATCTCTTTGACCAGTTGTCTGTTGCTGTCCCATCATGTTATTGCACTGAATGCATCAAATTACTTGAATTAGTTCAGAAATCCTTAGTGCTTTGTAAGAGAGGTTGGAAAATGTAGCCAGTGTTTTAATAGCAACTGTCGGACACACTTTACAGAACATTGGCAACAATCTCATTTTAAGCAACAAATCAGTATTTTCCAGACTAACCTAATGCTGTTTGGTTCTAGCTAGTCTATAAAGCACCTGTGGTTGAATTGTGTTCAGTTTAGTGTTCAGGATTTTTTGTAGCCCTGCCGTCACTCTTCTTCAGTTCCACCAAGCTCAAATACTGTCTCTTAGGAATGATTTGAATCCCTTTAATGAGATAATAGAATCTTCTGATTCGTGTGTGATAAAGTGGAAATTTAATAAGATAACAGTCAGCTGCAGGGTAAAGCATACTTTGTGACTGGAGCTCAGGTGAATATCACACACTGGTCAAATTCTCCTCAAACAATTAGATTGTACCATCTGTTGTAGAAAATCTGATGAGAAATGGTAACAATATTGGACATTTCTGATTAAAATGCTGTGCTGCCAAGCCAGCCTAACTAATCAAAAAGTTAGAAAAGTCAGTGAGAAATTTGCCACCATGCCAATATTAACACAGTTCTCAAAATCTCTCCAAGTTGATTGTGTTCTGCAAAGCTTGTCCAATGTTGCAGCAGTTTTTATACAAGAGTGCATTACTGGGAAGGGCGTGGCTCTATCAGTTGCAGGTGTTGGCGTCAATTTGAACGGACACTTCTTCCTATAGGAGACCCGAGAATCCTGTAAATCTAAATCCTGTAACAGCACAGGTACGGGCACATAGCTGTGTCACTCGCTTTCCTGCCGTTAGTATTTACAGCAATCAGTTGTGAAATGGATTGAACACGAGTTTCTGCTACCTGGGGTCGGGACTGGAGAAAATGAGCCCTGTATTCGGTTGTGTGGATGATCTGTTTTGTTCTGCAGTGTGTTTGGTGTATATTTTAGGGGGGGTTTATATGAGCTGGTTGCTTTAGTTACAGGACTGAGCTCTACAGATCATTTCTACGTTAAGAACAAAAGGGGTTTGTTTTGCTGATAAAGATTCTAATAAAAAGAAATTTCAATTCTATTGTGCGTCAAATTCATTTCAGCACATAATGCATTAGAGCCTGCATGCATTAACTTGCATAGATATTTAAAGCAGGGATTTCAGAGCCCCAGTCGAGACTTAGCTGAAAAACTTTTCAGATCATCTTGGCATAGACCCGGCTTTACAGTCGCTCAGGGCAAGTTAAAAGTCCTTCAATGATTCAGGGAGTCACTTAAAGTAAAATATTATAGAAAACATGGATTAGTTCAAGCTGCACTGCGTTTAGGAGCAAAGCCGGTTATTAAATAGTGATTTATTAGAGTTATCTTTTTTAGATCTCATTTTTCGAAATTCAACTTACAGAGGATGAAAAGATACATGGTACAGTTACAACATCTTACAAGTGGCATCACTTCTGTACGGAAATTGACAAAGAAAATAAAAACTTATCTTCATTATGCAACAGAGCTTTTCTCTTCACAGTAATCTGCTTAGCTCCTACTTAGAGTAGTTTCCACCGCCGCGTCTTGGAGACGGCACATAAAACCTGACTTCTGACTCAGAGCGATTAAAAAGTCCCGAGACGTTTCTCAACAAACTGGCAAGCGCCACATGCTCGCCAAATTTCTCCCTCTGACTCATCAATCAGTCGCAGCCTCCAAAAGATCCTCCTTCAAGCCGGTGAAAAATATTCTCCCACCCTCTTGCTACCACACAGCTGATGTGCAGAGGGGCTTCCTTCCTGCCAGCCAGCCCCGCACTGGTGGTCCATTACTTGTAAAGTGCTTTGAGTAAACTTGTGTAAACAGCCCCCCTTGTTTTAAATCCTTCAGCGTATCCACCGCAATGTAAAGAAGTAAAATATTCACGAATTAGGACTTTTTGTTTTCTTCATATCAAAGCCACTTGTGGAGATAACATACCATACTTTTTCCCAAGAGATGAAAAACAAGAAAATAAAAGAAGCGAAGGCCATTCCTTTGCAAAATCTCTCTGTCAGGGATGCTCACTGCTACAAAATACCTTTATGAAATAACAAAATCTGTTATTTGAAGCAGCAGACTGAAGGAATGGAATAAGAATTGGGCTTGGGAGATGGGGCATCAGGCCTGTGTAAACGTTAGCATAAGAAATTAAACCTGAATGATGTATGCTCATGGTAAATATGCTTAAAATGAGCCATTTATTGAAGTAACTGAAACCAAGAGACCAAAGAGCAATAATTAATTTCTCTGCAAATAGGGCTACGGCTCTTATATACACAAAAGCTTCCTCCTGAAGCCACAGGGTAACTGAAAATAGACTGAATGAGAGGGATCAGTTCCTTAACTCCCCTTTGAGTTATATACATAAATTTACACCTCTTTCACAAGAGTCACTCAGAAAACCGCGCAGTATTCGTACAGCAGTAAAAAGAAGTTCCAGGCATGACGTTCTCCCCAACCTGTTTACTCCTCCCCCCAGACCCCAAATTACCATGGCACCAGATGACTTTACCTTTCAGCCACCTAAAATATCAGTCCGTCTGTTAAACACGGGCCATTAGCCATTCATTTCATTCATTAAATTTCAACTCAGATGAAAACCACCGTATTTTAAAAGCCAACCAAGTCCAAGAGCGAAACAAAACGATGCATAATGAATGGAGCGGTTTGGCTTATGAAGCACACCCATTAATAATTTACACAGCTTCCAAATAATAAATTAACAAATGAATAAATAAACAAGCAGGCAAGCAAACATCAACAAACTTGATTTTTTCATTCTTTTTTTTTTTTTTTTTGGTCTCTGAAAATGCTGAACTCCCGCGAAGCTTTTTGCAGGTTAAGTTTGCATGACGGACTCCAGGTGTCATCACTGAAACTCGCAACGTGTCGCGTTCAGTGTTGTTGGACCTCCTGTGGAACGCACAGGGGAAATGCAGAGGAACAGTACTGCTGTACTTCATGGACGTCAACATGTTTCACTGATACGTAGGCCCTCCATTGGAAGTCTTGGTGAGAATCCGTCTTGGGTAACACTTAGGTATTCATAACACTTTCATGGAAACTGCGCATTCCTTGTGCGTGCCTTCATGAAACATTAATTCACCATGTGTGTCATCTGTGAGGGATCTGTGGACTAGCCTCGCTTGTTATAAGAACAAAAAGTATGGAAAAGTCCATAAAAGTCTAGAAATAGCTTGCGTCTGCATTTTGTATCATTTATTTATTAATTGTTTTAAATACAGTTTGAAAATGCCCGCAGACCTATAAGATCAGTCCAGCTTGAATTGTTATATTAACTAGCACTGACCTATCCTAGTCTTGTAAACCTGCTTATTTTGTACTTTATTTAGTTTTGTTCCAACAGTAATGCTATGCTTTATTATTCGCTGAAAGGTTTCTGAAGCCTGAATATAAAGTAGATTGCCAGTTAGCATTCATGGATGAATCAGAACGTCAGTGGTCACAGGAATGGAATGGTCAATTAACCTTTTATGCTTATTTTGTGAGACGTCTCTCAACACATCACTATTTTCATTCAGAGCATGTTAATGACTGCATAATAGTTTCAAAATTGATAAGTGAATTGTAATAAGCCATAATGGCCACTTCAAATTCAAATTCAAGTTCAATCTGCATTAATAAACATGGAAAAACTCTTCACATTGGAAATGTACACGTTTTCAAAAGGCAACATAAAGCACAGCATTGCAATGACCTTAAATATTTTACTATCTTAATTTATCTGAAGGCCTTTATCTTCAATGCTTATTATTTTGACCCTAAAAGTCTTTTGTTTTTTTTAGCAATTCTATTTCAAATGTCACAATAAGTTTAAGAGGTTTCATGTAGGCACTTACAAACAATTAGCAAATTTGAGGAAGGTAGTATTAATCTTCATGTAAAGTATTAGGAATGCCCATCTCATCTTGATCTAAAGAGTTACCCAGCGCTGAAAGCCTCTGCGGAGGTCATTATGATCTTAAAACAATTGGGGTTCGTCCCAGACGTCATTGAGAAGGAGGAGGAGAACATTGCCTTGGCTGGAGAAGCGTAATGGTGAGCTGAGGTGAGATGGCACAGTGTTTTCTCGAGTGGGCACTGAGGGAGAGAACGAGAAAGAGAGAGAGGGTTAAAGCACTGTGGCATTGTGCCCTTCCATCTTAGGGAGTCTGGAGTCCTGGACTGTTCCCATGGTGACCAGCAGGGGGCGGCCATCCTCGGAGTTGCTGGTCCGGGCCAGCGAGATGGGTCTTTGCTGGCCGGGGAGTTGGGGGGCAGAGGGTGGGGGTGGTTGAGGGGCGGTGGTGGCCTGGGGTCCTGACATGGACATGGTCATGGGCATGGTCGGCTCCAGAGGCAGGCCCTGTTCCTGGTAACCGTAGCCGATGTTGCCACAAGGGAAGCGGCGTAGTCTGTAGAGTGGGACTGGGGGGAGAGCTGCCGAATCCAGCAGTAGAGGGGCAGGGGCTGGTGGGGGAGGAGGGGGTAATAGAGGCCTGCACATGCCTTGTTGTTGCTGTTGTTGTTGCTGTTGTTGCTGGCGCTGGATCTGCTGCTGGTACTGCTGCTGCTTGTGCTGGAGGCCCAGGGCCTCGGCCACAGTCACAGTCCGGCCCAAGTGCTCCTGACCCTCAGCTGAGACCCGCTGCTGCCCCCCCTGGGCCTGCCTCTGAGCTTGGGCCTGGGCCTGGGCCTGGGCCTGAGCCTGGGCCTGGGCCTGAGCTTGGGCTTGGGCCTGCTGCCGCTTCTGCTGCTGCTGGAGGAACCAGGAGCCATAGGTAGGGTTCCATAGGTTGGTAGGTTTCCCATTACGGTTTTCCTTATCACCTGGGTGGGCTTGAGTGAACCCCAGATTAACGTGGCCTCCATCCTGAGTTGAGGTGGGTGTGATGGAGGTCTTGTTGCAAACTGGCTGCCCAGGTCCTGAGTGGGGCTGAGATTCAGCTCCAGCTCCAGCTCCTGGTTTGCCATCAGCCAGATGGCTACCCATGAGCAGAACCTCAGCAGCCCTCTTGGCCTCTTCGGAGCGGGATGAAAGGGCAGAAGCTGAATCCTCCGCACCCTGAGGAGCAACCAGCAGAGAGGCGGTGGCAGGATCTTCCGGCCGCATGGGTACGCGCTCTTCCTCCTCAGACACAGGGCCGTACTCCACAGGCAGAGGGACATTCACCACATCTGGATCCTGAGTAAGGAAAAACAGAGGAAAATACCACATTCACAGGTAAAATGACATGCCAAAATATAATTTACTATAAAACATTAGTGTTATATATACATTACCAGTCAAAGGTTTGGACTCATTCCATGTTTTTTCTTCTTTTACTATTTTCTACATTGTAGATTAATATTGAAAAAATAAAACGAAGAAGGAACACATGGAATTATGCAGTAAACAAAAAAGTTAAACAAACCAGAATATGTTTTGTGATAACGTAATGATGGACTTCTCTTTACTTAGTTAAGTGGTTCTTGCCATGATGTGCAGTAGAACCGTAGTGGAACAGGATCACTAACTGGGTACCAACCCGATCCTCACAACTGATGATCCCAAACACATTAAGAAGGCAAGAAATTCCACTAATTAACTCTTGATGAGGAACACCTGTTAATTAAATACCAGTCCAGGTCAATTCCTCAGGAATCTAACTGAAAAAATGCCAAGAGTGTGCAAAGCTGTCATCAGAGCAATAGGTGATGCTTTCAAGATTAATCTACAATGTAGCCAATAATAAAAATAAATGAAATCGTTGAATGAGAAGGTGTGTCCAAACTTTTGACTGGTAGTGTATATTTTTTGAACAATATCAATCATTTTTATATATATTAATAAAAAAGTTGGTATTCCAAAGAAGTCCAACAGGAAATCCACTGCTGCACCTGCAAACAGTAGTCAATTCTCTCTAGAATAGTGGAGAAGTTTGGCCTGTCTTCAGGTTGGTGTTGCCAGCTCTGCGTCATTATCCGATATCTGTCCCACACACATGTGCGCACACACACACACATACACAAGCATAAAAAAAAGAGTTGACTCATTAAAATTTTGTTTTGTTTATTTGCTCGTTACTGTGTTTTTTCCCCCATGCCAAACAAGGCTATTTATTGTGCGGGTGATTGCCTTTGGATAGCTGAGAGCAAAGCTAGAAGAAAAAGGCAACCAACTGAGATTTGATTTAATCAAGCCTGTTTTTACACTAATTGCAATTTTCATTTCAGTTGCACACCTCAGCGATGTTTTCGTGTACTGTTTACAACCTATCGTGCCCGTTGCTCCACAGAAAGGTGGTGTCATTTGAGGTTTGATTTGTTTCGGTGTGGAAAATAGAGAGAGGAACAAGTCACTTCTCTGCATTTGATATGAAACAATGCTCCGAAGCATTGCCTACACTGGATAAAGCTGTGCATTATTGATGCTGAATCAATACCCCCAGCTGATAACGTTTGCCCTCTCTGCAAATGAGAAGAGACAACAAATGCAGAGCTAAGGGATGGTCAGCTACCACTGACAAAACAATGCTGCATGTGTGGCCGTGTGAAAGGACTATGTTTGTATTCTGTGTGGTTAATAGTATACGCTGGTTAATAGGATACCGCTGCAATATTTTCCCGTTCAAAAATGAGCTGGGCTCAAATAATAAACAGGTGTGTCATTGTGTTTTTAACACTGTGTGCTGTTGAGGAGGAATGCAAAATGCAAATACAATACAGATAATATGGCAGTGCTGAAAATACGGTCACTCACACTGGACCAGGGCAGTTCTTTGGAGGGTCCATCCTTCCTCCATTAGTGACAAACTCAAGGACCTCCTGATTGCTGCGGCTGGGGTAGGGCATATAACCCAGAGAGAAAATCTCCCATAGCAACACTCCAAAAGACCTAAAACACAGGATGATGAGACAGAGTGGTTGGGGTGAGAGAGAGATGAGATATTTAAAGTAAATAAAAAGTGAATACATACAATCACCATTCGGTATATATTACTATCCTTGATAGTGACGGATGAATGGGTGTACAGACTGCTTAGTTACATCGACAGATAGATAGATCTATAGATCAGTAGGTAGAAAACTCTGAAATCTAAAATGTTAATACTTAATAGGCTGAAATAAAACATGTGTTGTGAGTGACATTTATGATTATGCAACCATCAACACAAGTGCGTTTGTGTGTGAGTGTGTGGTACGGTGTGCGGCAAATGGGTTTGTAATTTGCACGAAAACATTCATTTCCTCACCATGTGTCAGTTTTAGAGGTAAATATTCCTTCCATAAAGGCTTCTGGAGGCATCCATTTAACTGGCAGCATGGCACGGCCTCCCTTTCTGTAGTAGCTGGCTCTGTAGAAAGCAACACACACACACACACACACACACACACACACACACACACACACACGGTTAGTCATGTCATTCATACAGAGGCTGCCATTAAGGATGCTCAGAGCAGACAAGCACAGTTACTGATTAACGGAGCTTTTAGATCAGAGACAAAGAACGAGAGAGAGGGGGAGAGAGAGGGGGAGAGAGAGTGTGACTGTAGTCATGGAAACATACTTTTGTTCATTGCTCATGCAGTAGGCATATCTGAAAGTATATTCGTATTTCTCTACAAGTGTTCCAAAACCTGTGTATGAGGGAGATTGCCTCTTCGGCTCATGCTGTCATTACTGTGGCTTATCACCCCCTCATAGTGTACAATATACTGTACCTGTCTATATCCTCCATGCCCCGCAAAAGCTCTACAAGCGCCGTGTAACGAAAGCATTCAGCTCACACAAGTTGTGTTTAGTCGAATGTTTAGTACGGTTATTGGCTGCAGGCACTTCATTGTACAAAAGTAAACCCTGATTTAAAACCAGTCGACTCAGCTTCAAATAAGCCTTTCATTATAAAAGGGCCAGCAGGACAGAGCTGAAGCACTACAGGCATGAAATGCGGTGTTTAAAAGAAAGTGGGAGAACAATCTGCAATGGATGGACACTGTAGTTTGTATAGCAAGTTTTAATCTTATACTTCAACTGGATTATCCCTGATTATCTTCATATAAATGATGTACTGTGTCACATCAATATCCAAAATGTATCCAAAACTACTACCTGTATAATATTATTTTGTGTTTCATTCAAATGCCACATTTACTGCATGTAGGATTTCATTCTGTCAATCAGACCAATGTTTTTTCTGTAATGAAATCTGACCTCGCTGCAAGCAGCAGGAGAACAATACTGTAGCAAAGTGAATGTTATTGTGATATTATGTTATTGTGATTTAGCCACATTCCCCCACTTTTAATTGCAGCGCATAAACACCATGGCATACAATTTGGCTTGACAAGGCTAAGCCAATGCAAATGTTAAGCCAATGCAATGTTATTTATACAGAGACCGTATTGCATTCAGTGCCATGGTGGGCCTTTGGCCTCTGATCTTGGCAAAATCCGGCATTTTGCCAAGATCAGATACATACATGTCACATAAAGCATAGCTACATAAAATCACACAGAGCACACAGCTGCAGAAACTGAATTATCCAAATGCAAAAGGCTGCCTTAAGATAGATAGGCTGGTGGATTATGGTCTTTTGAACAGTGACAAATGTATGTTCTAACTGGATTATAAATCAATCCTTATCTTGATCGTACATAAGAAAAACCCAGACAAAGTGCACACAATAAGTAATTTGGCATGAAAGTGTCTAAAACATACCCTGATCTCCTTATCAGGGGAGACATTGCTCTCACCCCCCGCAACCCAGCCGCAGTTGGACCCACACACCTTCTCTCTTACACACAGGATCTTATCTGAGCCTCAGTGCCCTATCAGATCTGCTCGAGCTAACTTATCAGAACTCACCTGGAGAGAGCTGGCAAGAAGAGAGAGGGAGAGAGAGAGAGAGAGAGAGAGAGGGAGAGGGAGAGGGAGAAAGAGAGATTGCAACCATGTCCCTCAGCTCTCTACAGGAATAAGCTTGTGGGATGGAAAGGTGTTAAGCCGGGTGTTTATCACAGAAAGGAAAAGAGAACTGGAGGGAGGCAGACATATTGCTTCATGTCTCCCAAACAAAGACATTTGCACTCCTGACAAAATCTGGCCACTGCCAGCCTTATCATGTCCTTGTAATGCATGAGCTGGTGTGTGGCCCTTTGAGATATCGCCAGCCACAGCCAACTCCAAGAGATCATGCAACACCAACTTTACATATATATGTTCTTTCTGTAATCCCCCACAAAGGAGAGGGACGCTGTTCGATGCAGGACGGAATACGAGACAAACGCCACAGCCTTTTGAAGAACGCAGTGGAAGGGATCACACAAAACCCCAGCGAAGCTCTTGGCAATCTCCTGCCATATCTTTAAAAGGCTATTTTCCTCCCCGAAAGCAGAGCTACACGATGTGGACAAAATCCTAGCACTGTGAATGCAACCCGCCCAGCAATATACTGAAACAGTGATAAATAATGAGGCAAGGTTACACATTACTCTGAATGATTTTTTGTTACATTACATGAGTGCATACATTTATCAAAACACCCACATGTGTACAACTGGTCAAGGTATAGCACAAAGAACATAAGCTCTGATTTGTTAGAGGGCTCATTTGCATATTGCAGTCTTCTGTGTTTACAAGAGTGCGAAAGTCAATATCAAGACAATTAAAAGTGATTTATTGTGCAGCACTACAAACTTTAAAAAAAAAAGGTGCCACACTTGGTTCTTAGAGTGATGCCATAGAGGAACAGCTTTTGTTTCCCTAAAGCAGAAGTTCTCAAGCTGGTTTTTGCTGTGTCTGGGGGACCATCTGGGCATCCTTGAGGACAAGCTTGAGAACAACTTCCATACAGAATCTTGCTTGAAAAAAATCATACACTTCTTTACCCATTCATGGTTTCTGCCTTCACTTTGAAAACACTGTAAAAAAGCTTGTTCTCACTCACATCTCATTCATCAAAAAAGAGAAGATAAGTTCACATCACATGTACTACTGTTTTTCATTTAGCTCTCCTCAGTCTTAATTCTAATGCATATAAATGTGTTCGAGCACATTTAACAGCGAGCAGAATCTCAATGGCTCATTTAACAGCATTCAGAGTCAAATGGCTTAGAATTGGTCCCACAGAAATCAGAATCCCGTGGCTTGAGTACATTTATCATCATGGAAGGAGGAACATGAAGAAATATTGTTTTATCTGACTATGTACTTGTACTTATTGATGACAATAATGTGAATACTGAAACTTGGAACCTGATGGTTTAAACACCTTTAACAATGAATCCAGTGTTTCAAGTTCATTTAACAGTAATTTAACAGCAATCAGTTCTGAAATGGACACAAACCTAAGTACACTATATGGACAGAAGTAGGAATGACGCCTGAACATTACACTAACACAGTTGGTCCTCCTTTTACAGCCAAAACAGCTTCCACTGTTCTTTGAAGGCTTTTCACAACATTTTGGAGCTTCTGTGGGAATTTGTGCCCATTCATTCTGTAGAGCCTTTCTGAGGTCAGGCATCATGCTCCAGTTCATCCAAAAGGTGTTGGATGGGGTTGAGGTCAAGGCTCTGCGCAGGCCAGTCAAGTTCTTCCACACTTCACTTTTTATGGACTTGCTTTGTGCACTGGAGCACAGTCATGCTGGAACAGAAAAGGTTCTTCCCCAAACCTCGCTCAAGATCAAGATTCTTCATTTGTCACATGCAGTCATACACACAGTGAAATGTATCAATGCGTTCACAAAGTCGGAAGCATGCCGTTGTCCAGAATGCTGCAGCATTAAGACGGCCTAGCCCAAACCATGAAAAACAGGTGTGTCCCAATACTTATGTTCACATAATGTATCTGTGTAGCCTGCAAGTGCAAACAAAAAATGTGGGCTGGACCACTGAATGCCATTTGGGTTCAGAGCAGTTGCATCACTAGTTTTTATTAAGTTTGCTTACATTCATCCATCATGTCAAATGCTTGTATGAAAATGTCTTCTCATTCTACAAAGGCTGTTTTAAAATGCATGTGCTTGTGTGCCTGTGTGTGTGTTAAACATCCTCAATCAGACTGCATGTGACTGAATAAGAGAGCAAATAAGCCAGACACCACTGGGTAATCAGTGTTTATATTGGCTGGTGAGGGAGGTTTTTGGGTAAACAGAAGAAGAGAGAGCAAAACACACAGCGACTTTAAGCGAATGTCTCAGGGTTAATCATATATATTAAACCAATACCTCTCACACACACCCAAATTCCCACAGACAATCTCGCACAAAGTCAATGGTCACCGCGAGTCTCTAAAGTGCCGAGGACGTTCGGGATTGAAACTTTAAAACAAATTCGGGAATAAGCACTCCCGCGTCCCCTCGGTCCCACTGCTCTCAACTCTTCTCAGTCCTCGGAGCTCTGGGGGGGGGGCATCCGTAAATCTACATCAGCAATTAGAGCTCCTTTATGGCACCTGTCCCTTGAGAGCAGCACAGATCCAGCTCCCTGACTTTCCTGTTGCCTAATAATACTTTCTTTTCACCTCCTAAGTGAGTCATTGTCAGACACCCACTGATGCCACTAAAGAAGCTGTCAGGCTTGTAAAGCCTCAAGTCCCGCAGGCCCTGCCTGTTTGATGGCAATATGGGCTTTTAGGCAGGAAAAAAAAAAAACGAAACAAAAACATTTTACCTCCTGCTTGGTTCTAAGAGCTTTAGCCAGAGTAACCACATGAAAAGTCGTCCCAGTGACTAAAAACTACTGAAGAAACGTGCCGGGATCTGATGCATTTCTGCTTCTCTACTTAGCTTGCTGGAATAATACCAGCCAGACTTTAGACTACCTTAAAAGTGGCCTTTTTATTAGTGTGAGTGAAGTAGCTTGATTAAAAATAAAACTAAAAAAAACCCCAAACAAACTCATTATCTAAAGACATCACTGCATCACTGTTTCATAGAGTGACATCTGAAAGCAGTGTTATTTTTATACATTGAGTGCAATATTAATTAATCAGAGAGAGAAAGAGAATCATGGAGAGACACACTCAAAAACACTTAACATGCATTACCTAGCATCTCATGTAAATAACTGACTTTTTTTTTTTTCAATTATAATTCAGTTGGTGATTAGCAGTCACTCATATGTAAATATCGCTTTTAGTTAGGTGCTTATTCACAGAATGTCAATGGCTTTAGTGAGTATTTGTTCCAAATATTTTCCAGGGAATGAAAATAAAATTCATAAAGTCCAGACTGTACATTAATCAGATATTAAAATCTATTTATTACTTATTGTCCTTGGGTCACTTCAGCACTCTGAATCTCATCACAATGCGATGGTAGACCTAATAAAAACAGATTCAATATCCACAGTCACTCAAAGTGCTGCTGTGATATTTATGGATCAATACAAAAGACCTGGTCTTGTAAAATATGCTCAGCTGCTGTAAATTGAAAAAGTCTGCCAAAAATCCAGTTAACTCTTGAAATTGTGTTATTAAAAAAAAGAGGATTTAAAGCATTGTGTTTGTCTACAGAACACACCCATAGGATTTATCATTCATGATAAGTGTGTTGCACAGTTGAGTATATGTCACCTACAGTGTAGCTGATAATTCCCATGATCTTTAATAGACATACCTGTAGATATCTCTGGCCATCCCAAAGTCTCCGATCTTGGCCACTCTTCCAGGGCCTTTACAGGTCAGCAGGCAGTTCCTGGCCGCAATGTCCCTGTCAAAGGACAATAATGTAATGTAAGTGGCTGAATGAAGTGTCATCTTAAGAGCCTGAAGTAATTGTTCAGATTAACATTATGGTGACAGTACAACTAAATGACAGTAACTAAGTTAGTGTGAGGTACTAACTTCAAAATACTGTGCAATTATTTTAAAGTGAAAGTGAAGTGAAAGTGATCATTCGGTCATACGTCAACACACCACTGCACACAGTGTGAACAGCACGAAATTCTTCCTCTGCATTTAACCCATTCACCAAGTGAAGCAGGGG
>JBBPDB010000001.1:40899063-40923806 GCA_037974465.1 Brachypetersius altus | reverse complement strand
ATTTTGTAAAGCTGCTTTGTGACAATGACCATTGTTAAAAGCGCTTTATAAATAAAATTGAATTGAATTGAATTGAACTAATAATGAATGGTTTATGTATAAACACTGAAAAAACTATAGTTTTATAATGCAACTACTATATATAGTATATGCAAGCTATGATGACTTTCACCTTGATATAGCGCGGATGTATACCTAGCCGCATTGCACTGTAGGGGGTGAGAACGAGTCTTCGAACCTGTGTGTATGCCTACTGTGAAACAGGGACGTCACTAGGACGGAAAGATGAGGGGTCTTAGCCCCCAGGGGGTAGGAAGGAATTAGCGTGTATAGAGGCTGAAAACTTTTCACCAAACCTTTCCTTTCAGGTAATGAAACAAGTAAAGTTAAGCAGTGAACAGTTATGGACACTCATAGCATTGTTCGGTTGAACTGAGTACAAACGGCTCTACCAGAGAAATATTACTAAATGGCTAACAACTACTACTCGCTAACAAGCAGCGCTGTGTAGCTCCGCCTGGGTCCTTATGCCCGCCTGCTACCTACAGCAGCTTCAACAGCGCTCAGTGATATCTTGTATGTAATGTTTGGATATATAATTTAAAAATAGTAGAATAATGACTATATATTTAGGGTGGCTTGGGGTCATTGGGGGGGGGGCAGAATTCAATCTACATTAATCTAGATTCATTCCAAAATTACAGTGATATTAATCTAGATTAAAAAAATGTATCTATGCCCACCAATAATATATATATATATACACATATATAACATATAACAAGTCATTTTACATTATATACAACCATTAAAAAAAGAGCCTTTAGTCTCTCCATAACACAGAACAGATGTTTACGCACACTGAGTATAATTTAAGCATTCAGATGAGCTTTGAGCTTCAGGGGTGTATTTATAACTGTTGCTTTTAAAAATGAAGCTTTAAATACACGCATAGAAGAAAAATCATCTGTGACAAAATCAACCCTGCAGGAAAAAGCAAGGAGAGCAATTATGCACGAACAGGTGCAACGTTCTGCTGTTTACTGATATGAGTCAGAGCCTCGGTAGCTGTACTTTGTACATTCTCTAACCTGACAGCGGTGTTTTTGGGTAATCTGGTAAATAGGACACTGCAATAGTCTAGACGAGAAGACTAAAATGTGAGTTCATGTCTCGCTATTGCGCCGAATGAGATGCTTACAAATAACGCAAATATTTTCGAAAATTACTTTTTTTTTTTTAAGTCTTTTTACTTTGCCTTGGATCACAGGCGTCATCGGGATCTTGAAACACTGGGAGGTTAGTCTGGGCGGCAATTTATTTTGACAGTGGGAGAGGGTAAGGATATAATTTAGTCGACATGGTAGGGGTTGTTTCAATTTAGATTAACACATCAGTAATGATCATCAGAACGACAACAGAATTGATCTGACTCTATTTAAGATCCGAGGTTATTCGGGGCTGTAGCCTCAGACGTCCAGGCCCAGGGACTAGCCTTGGGTTGAATATTAATCGAAAAATATTGCTTTGAATGCACTTGCATTAAGCTTGTCTTTTGGTTTCACAAATGTAGTTAAACATCATAAAATGAAAGACCGTTGATGTAATATATTCATCATGTGAAAGCACAGATTAGGTAATATCAGTGTGGCTCTTCTAAAACCAACCAACACACAAGCAGCAGACCTTCTCATCAGTTTTATATGCCTTAAATAACCTGGTGGTGCTTGAGCTAGTTAGGAACAACGCTATTTTTCATCCCGAAACATGCCCCCAAACCCCAAAAACATTGGTTCTTCCTGGGTTCGTTTGTGAAGTTCTATATAGGCATTGGTTCTTTATACAGAACTCAGAACAAGTTGTTCTTTTAAGTGGTTAATGGTTCATTTCTATTATGGAAAATGTAAATGGTTATTTAAAGTAAACTCCTTAAAAAAGGCAGCTGGTGGCCTCGTGGTTAAGAAGTTGGCCCTATGATCAAAAGGACATGGTTCGAATCCCAGGTACACTTGAGTAAGGTCCCGTCCCCACACACTGGCCCCGATGTGGTGTGTTCACGTAGGACACTTCATTTCATTTCACTTACTATATGTTTCCCATTATATTAAGTTCAGCCAATATACAGAAATTGTGCTTTAAAGTGTGTTCTCATGAAAAATCGGGTACTTATTTTCACTCTGAAAATCAACAAAACATGTTATTTGATCAAGAGCACTTACTTTTTACCTGTGATTGTAGGACCATTTGTGCAAATGGTTGAAAATGTCTTAAAATAACGAGTGTGCAGGGCGCAATCTACCATGTAATGGGCTCTTATTATTTCTTCAGTTTTATAATAACATACATTTCTACATTTGTATGGAGCTGTACAGGCCAGTAGACCTATAGTTCCTGATTATAATACTTAGTTTACACCCCCCCTGGGGGTGAAAATGGCTACCCCCTGGTAATATATTTTAGTAAGGCCTAGAGCACTTTTAGCTGGGCAGGCTGCCATAAATACACCACACCACGGAGGCCTGGATCTGAGTGGGTGGGTTTTCACTAACGAGTCCTAACGAATTGCAGATTAGCGGCTCATTCAGATTTATTAAGTCTGTGATTGCGTGGGAGTCATGTCACAAACATCATCTGGCGCCACGCCAAGAACACTGATTAAACCAGCAACTGAAACGAGAAAGGAATGCTATATCTTACCTGAAAAAACACATCTGTCCTCAAACTGATATTTACATTTGATTGCCCTAGCCAAGCCCAACTGAATCTAAAGAACTCTGTGGGTGCAGCTATTTTTATGCAGTGATTAACCTCCCTAACATTTCTCCTTATGCTATTAGAGTATCAGAAAATGTTAATAAAATATCGTCGGCAGCCTCAGCTTATTACCCAGACTTAACATGACCTTCTATAAGGGTAAATGTGAGCAGGTTTCTATTTCGGATTCATATGCAGTGCAGGCAGAGTCAATGATGTGTTTTAAAAGGTTTAATGTAACTGGCCTTTCCATGATGTTTAATCAGGTTGACTTAACGCCCTTACAGTGACCAGGGGATTTCATGATCCCGTAAATGGCACAAGCTTATTCAGAAGAAAGAGGCCTGCTGCATTTGGCTGCACTCTACAGCTCTCTTTCTCTCTCTCACTCCTTCTCCGTCTCTCTTTTCCTCTCTGTCTGTCTGTTTCTGCTTCTATCTCTTTTGGTGCTTCACTTTGTCCTTTTCTGTTTGTCTCTCTATCTCCATCTCCCTCTTTCTCTCTGTTTTTATTTTTTTTTGCTCTCTCTAACTTCCTTTGATAGAGGCAGTGCAAGCGCACTGTGTTTTTCCACAGTGGTCCACCTCATGAACCCTGCTGAAGTTCTTAAAGACCAATGATGATAACGATTTCTATTTCTATTATGTTTCTATATCTCTCTCTGTCTCCCTCTATTTATGCCTCTCTTTCTCCCTGTCACTTTCAGTCCCTCTCTTTGTCCTTTTCTGTCGGTTTATTTATCTCTCTCTTTCTATCTCTCTCTCTCTCTCTCTCTTTCTATCTCTCTCTCTCTCTCTCTCTCTTTTTCTCTCTCTCTTTCTATCTCTCTCTCTCTCTCTCTTTCTTTTTCTCTATTTTTTGCTCTTTCTAACTTTCTTTAATAGATACAACTAAAAACAAAAGGCGTTTGGGTTAAACTTTTGAATAAAATAGTTCTTCTCTGTCTTTCTGTGCGTCCCAGGACCAAATGACTCATGGGTCAATACCGATCCGCAGCCAGGTGGTTTGGGGCCTCTGGTTTAGAACACTTGAAAACTGTTCGATATTCAGAATGCAGCCAAACAGTAGAAGTAGGAAGCAAATTACTGCTTGAATGCCAGTGCCATCAGTAGCCACAGTTTCTAAAATAACAAAATATCCCATACGCCAAAGCAAAAGTGTACAACGAATAAATAAGAACTTATGGAATTAATTGCATTGGTAACCTAAAATTCTCGGTAGTTGGGGATTTTGTGGAACATTCTATAACCTACAACATCTATTTCAGTTTATGAAGACCTGAAGGGTGTCCAGAAGTTTCGTTCTGGTTTTGGTTTATGTTTTGGTCTTGGCAAGGTCCACGCTACTCTGTTAACATTGTTTGTTTGGCATTTACTGTTGCATTTTTTTTAACTTGTAATTGTAATTGAACTAATAATTGTGGATTATTTCACACCACACCTCAGTAATATTTGTCTTTACTGTAATGGTGACCACTGATTGAGCTCAGTGAATTCAACAGCAGATTAGATCTTGTTGAAACTCTGATTCATGGCTTTTGACTTTTGTCTTTCGATAAATAGCCCACAAAAGCAACGTTATAAATGGAATATATGTGTGTCAAGAATCTTTATAAAGAAACCCACATTATGCACAATTTTTAAAACCTTTTATATTATGGACATGGAACCTTTATATTATGTGCTAAGTTCTGTTTGCATTATGTTTTCAATCTTCAAAAGGTTCTTTCCCAAAAAAACCCAAAAAAACTGTGGTTCTTTAATGGCATCATTCAAGGAACCATTCATGACATCTTTGTTTTTAGAAGCATATCTAGCATAAACACAGGGAATGCTGTATATGTGGAAAAGAATATAGCAAGAGCAAACGAAATGAGCAAATGAAGCATGAAAGGAACGAGATGAGCACTTACGGTCTGCAGGCGTGGGCAGCAGGGACAGAGCTCCAGAGCCTGCAGTGGTCGTCTTGATCGAACTGGTGGGTCTGAGCTCTTCTTCTTCACTGGTCGGAACCACTGGAGGAAATTCTCCGTTAGCTGTGGATAAAAGAAGGAATGTATTACATAATTACTTTTACATATCAGTATGGTGCGGTGTAAGTGCTGAAGTTCTTTTGCATTCAGTACCATTTCCTTTCAGCACTGAAAGCTGAGTGCACCCATGCCCAAGTCTTAAACTCGGTATATAAAAGAGTCTAGGTGAAAGAAAAACTCTGTTCTATTGTTGAGTATTTGAAGGCATAGGGCCTCAGTCTCTTCAGCTATGAATGTATTTCGCAGGGACTTTGCAACTTCCTTTTGTCTCCTTTCTGACATTTGTAAGCCAGGTCCTGAATTATTTGCGTAGAGCTCGCATATTACCAGAGCCCATGCCAATCTCACGTTGAAGACTCTTAGACGACAACAAAAGCACAGTGTAGTTTGAAGCGAATTATTTCTCACAGCAAAAAATAATAAACATTCTATTATTTTATTTGTATGGTTCGATTTTCACAAGTTATTGTTGTGACTACAGTGTTTACAAAGAAAATGGTCCTGAACATTATTGCCAGATTTTGTACGTTTTATATCCAAACGAAGCAGAATAATGACAGAAATGCAAAGCGGTTGATATAGAATGTACATTGAAATGGTAATTTTGTAATTGAACAGAAAGTCAATTAAAATGAAAAAGGCACGTGTTTACGTAAGTACAAGTTAACAAATCTTGACTTCTAACTCCGGGAGTTCATCACACAACCTCACCAATCTGCTGAAACTGGCAGTGAACGCCTGGACGGTTGGAACATAAACGTTTAATATGAAATATGTTCATTTTAAGAAGTTTGATTTAACTAAAGAAATGCTATTTAATCATTTAATTTTCAAGTTGACATTAAGCTCACATTTTCTTGAAAATGTATTGAATAGATCCTAGTCCATGGGTACATAGACTAATATATATATACACACACATTATCCTTGATATAAATATTTATACTATCCTTAACCAAGGTTGTGTTGGGGGCTGGACAGTGGGAGGAAAGAGGAGAACCTACTGGAAAACCCATACAGGCACTAAGAGAACCTCCAGTAACTCTGACTGAAAATCAAACCCAAGACTCAACAATGATACCCACTGTGCAACCATGATCTGGATATATGGTAAACCGAATGGATAAACATCTACAATGCGGCTGTCCACATAAAGTGTTAATTAATTGGTGTAGCAAAGATTTAACCAACTGTCAGATTTTTGCAGTCATCACTGCAAAAAAAGGGCCTGATGTTATAGTATGTATTTCTGACAGAAAGACCCAGATGCTATAGGGAGCAGCAAAGGTGGTCAGTTCGGAGCTCAGCCTCCAGTGAAGAAGTCAAGGAGCAACTGCATGTTTCTTTATTACGATGACAGAGCCACATGAGCTGGAACGTTGTTCCATTTGCCAGCACCCTGAGAAGACAGATCACCCCACTCTACCAACAGTCCTAGAGACAATATGGGGGACGGTGTGAAAAACGCTACCTCTCATCTCAATGTCTTTAATCATCTCCTAAAAAAAAATAAAAAAATAAAAATAAATAAATAATAAAAAATTCACTCTCCTGAAAGCAACTCCCGCACTACTCCAGGCCAAGTTGGCATCATCCATCACAGTCTAGCCCTGCTCCCCACTGCTACCAGCATTTCATGATTCACACTGTTGGCACAACTATTCCCCTCCCCCCCCTTCACCCCTACTCATCTGAGACTTCACTGGTGGAAAATGTGATCTGCTAAAAGCCCATTTTATATGTATACCTACTTTAAACAGGCCACGATACTATCCATCCTTTCTTTTCCTGGAATAATATCAAAATTAATTTTACTATTTTACTACATTCTCATCAACACTTTCACAAAGCAAAGTTCTAGTAAAAAGAATATGTTATCATTTATGGTATTAACAAATGGCGCCCTCATACATGGTTTATGAGTGATTAAATAGTGGTTTATTAATAAATAAAAAGCAATTATGAAACATGAACTGAAAGGGCAACAGTAAGCTGTTACGTCGGCAATAAATCCATATTTGATGAAACCATTAACTAGCAAGATCTAAAGTGGGGTCTGAATTTGACAAGCAATCCATCACTGCCTTGTTGCGGTTTTAATTTATGTGTTAAAATTTTTTAAGTTTTATGAATTCATTAATAGTCATTAATAATTTTAAACCTTTTTATAAGGGTAGACTTATTGTAAAGTGGTGCACAGTTTATAAATGCTGATCACTGAAAGCCGACTGGTATTTTCTTCAAAATTTCATTCTCCTGTGCTCTGTTCACACTTTTTTTTTGTTTTTTTACCTTTTCCACATCAATTTCACAGTAGTCACAGAATGACAGAATGACAGGCGAGTTACAGGACACGAGGGCATCAGAGCACACCTCACGATGAAGGACAATCCCGGCTGGTGGTCTTAAATCAAAACCCTTTGAAAGTCGAACTCTGGAGAAAATCATTTAGTCCTTTAACCCACAGCGCTAGCGGAAAATAGCACGGTGCAGCAATGTGCTTTCATTTCAGATGTGCCTGAGCTTTCTTGAGATATTTCTTAACACACGGTGTTTATTTTCTAGTGAAGCTACTGAGTAGTTATTACAACCCAGTTAAAGTACCTCATTAGTTTTCTAGGTAGAAACCGAAAGTAAGTCTTCTAAAAGGAATGGAGGCTGCATTAAAATAAGAGGGTAGATCCACTAAATACTGAAAAATAGATATTATGTTTGGTGGTTGAGGTTCCTGTGTAGTTTATGGTCTTTTTTTGCTATTGTATGAACAGTGTAAAACGAACGGCTTGTTTCTAACGAGTTTTAATTGGAAATGAATTCATACAAAGTTGATGTTTGTACATGCAGTAAATGTTGCAAAGTTTGTGGACACTTCCTCATGTAACATTCCTTCTGAAATCAAGGGTATTAATTTTGCTGTAGGATCATCTCTTCTGGGAAGCCTTTAGATGTTGGAGATGTTCCTGTCTGGTTTCATCTCAGGCAATCTAATCACAAGTGGACCGTGAGGTGTATGGCTGTTTACATGTGATATTTCCATGGGTCATTCAAATGTACCTTCAGTGGTCACTTAAATGTCAGATTTCATGACTTGAGGAAGGAATTGGTCTTTCACTTCGTTTTGTTGCCCCCAAAAAAGTCCGCTGCTTGCTCTGTTACAAGTGCGTAAGCTGCACAGGCTGACAACACAACTTGCAAAAACTTGGAGAGGAGATAAATGACACAGTTCTGCTGCTGCTGTTATCATGCAGTTGATTAGGCGGCTCTTCATTGCTGTCGGAAACTCATCAGGATGCTTTAGCACTGTGCATTGGTGATTTGGTCACAATAAAACCAGTGCTAATACCAGACGAGTGCAGTGTCATCGTGAGGTCAGGTACTGATACTGGATGATTAGTTCTGGATCACATACATCACTCAAACTCATCCCAGACATTGGATGAAGGTCCATCATTTCCGAAATTGCAGTTCAACTAAATACTGTTGGGCTTAATATCACTCCTAGTCCTGGCCATCATCTATTAGCAATACTTTTCTATGTAGATAATACAGGCCGTTATATTTTGCTATTAAAAACAAATATAGTGTTCCACGGCAAAGTTGAAATTTACTAATTACAAAGTTGAACCTTACTAATAATTGGTCGTGGAAAATTTTTTTTTTGCATTTCTTGTGGCAATTTATAATTTTTCATGCAATTTGGTGCTAAATTAAATTAAAAGAAAATATATAATTGACTAATTTTGCAACATAAATATTAACATAAATTCAACTGAATTTTGCATATAAAATATAACTGTATACATGTTTTAGTACTGTTGAACACAAAGCAAAGCGTGTCTTTGAAAGTGTGTCTTTGAAAGTAGCTTTGTAAGTAGCCAATCCAAGTAAGTAGCCAATCCAAGAGTGTTCATTTCTCCTTGCTGCTGATTGGCTGCTGCTGCCCTGTGATACATCTCTGGCAGATGCAGTCCAGCATTCCTGTGTGTAGCTTTTTAAGGGTAATACATTAAGATGAGTTTAAAATGAAAGGAAATGTAAATTTCACAATTCGTGTGTGTTCTTGAATTGTAACATCTGCTAATTTCAGGGGTCAACTGTATTTATACATAGCTATTCTGCTATGCTAACCATGTGACCATTGTTAAACAGTAAGCTACGCGTGTTAAAGAATAGCCCTAATAACACTAACGTAAAGTCTAGGAATTAAATGTACTTCTTTCAGAGCACACCAGGAAATACGACCAATTCTTTTACTTTTGACAGAGAGATGTCAAACTGCTGGATGAAAATACGACAGGCATTCAATTTAACAGTCATTTTCTCAAAGCGGAGAACAGACCCACCTTTGCTGTGTGGCTAAATAAGGAATAAAAGGCATGAGCTGTGTGTGACTTTTTTTCAGAGCCCACAGACGTCAAATTATCTTGCAGACCTGGCTTTATGTGGATCGAAACCTAAATTAGCCAAGACTTATATATCATTCCCTGTGGAGACGTGACTTTGGTATTATTCTGAAACGCTGAACTTCTGAAACATCCTCACGATATTAAAATATCCTACCTGGTGCAGTGTCAGTGATACATTCAGGGACTCTGTCACCTCTACCTCATTAAAATCTGAAGTTAGTTAGCGTGTGCGTGTTTCAGGTTTAACCGGGTTTACATTTTTTGCCGGCTGAGGATCCTGGCCTGACCCAAACCACATTATTAAGTTATGAGCCAAAATTAACCCGAGCTTGATAAATCGTTATCTGAACCCCAACCACATCATCCGATTTTGAGTCTGAAGCTGATCTGAGCTTAAAAACAAATAAATAAAGTAAAAGTCTAGTTCAATACTGACCCTATCATCACCCAGTGGATTGAATAAAGCCTGACAGGGTAATGCTATCATAGCACGGATGAATAAAATAAATTAACTTATTTATGAAGCAGTGCAACTAAACAATGCATTTTTAGTCAAAATAAGTTTGCAACTCTGATCTCTTATAGTAAGATGTCAGCCTTTGCCTGTTTAACTCTGAAATTCTGTTTCTTAGCACAGAACATGTTTTGGATAGCTAATCTAAAGTACTTGGGGTGTCATACAGAAACTGACTTCTGCTTTTTTCCCCCCTTTATAACCATTTTCTCACATTTGTGTGCTCTGGTACTAAATTCTGTGGTAAAACTTTATTTGAATAGTACACTTTAAATGTTTTGTAGATATATAACTTCCCTGAAAATGTAAATTAAATTCACCTTTAATTCATATTCCTTCATTTTAACCTTTACTTTAGCCTCAATACAAATTATAATTTATTATTTAGAACCAGTTAGACAGTTTATAAATAGTTTAAACATTTGTACATATACGGGGCTACAGCACCATCTAAACAAAGTGAGACCAATTATGAGGGGTTCCAGCATGCTATATTAAAATCATGTTAGGAATAAGTTACAAACAAAATCACAATATATCACAATTTTCATCTAAATTTAGTTGTGCCCAATTCAACCCGACCCAGAAATACAAACAGCACTGGAAGGTCGAAGGCTACTACACACCGAGTCACATTTTTAAAACTATTTCTAACGCAGCATCACTGTACAGCTCAACACGCTTGGAGGAGGGCACTAACCACCAATTCTGTTACATCAGCTAACAAGATGGTCCATTTTTTGTGTGTGGGGGTGCAATTTTCCAGTCATTTCCCAGTTGTTGCCAGTTTCACCGATTAATTAAGATTTCCCCAATACAACAATACATCCAACACTATCACTCACACAACAGAGAAAAAACGCTAACTACCAATTCTGTTACATCAGCTATCAGACACCTGGGCTGGATAGAATCATGCTGAGTGATGAGGAGAGAGACCATCTATGCTACCTGCCCAGACAACGTGAGGCCAATTGTGCTGTTTTGAATTCTGACCATGGAAGGCAGTGGGACCACAGAGGATTCAACTTGCAATCTCCAAATGATAGGGCCAGGGCTTAGACAGATTGTGCACATTCAGAATGTAATTCAGGTTCTTTATTATTGATCTGTGTCGTCACCACAGACTGAAGAGTGAAAATAAATAAATAAAAAAATAAATAAATGTGACAACTGACGACAGCATTCAATAACAATTCAAGGAAAACGCAGATTGAAAGACTGAGAAAAAGACTGAGTTAAACTTCTTAAATCTAAAGAATTTAGTAAGCCAAGAAAGCAACACGCACTGCCAACTGGGGTCTATATAGCCTCTGAAAATGTCAGTATTTCCAGGCAAACAGCATCTGACTCAGTGTCAGGGATTGACACGGTAGTCACACTCTAACGGGTGGAATAGATGGAACTCGGTTCCAGGCTGTTCTTCAGGGAGATGGTACTCCATTGCTAAGAAGCTGGCACTGCTCTAAATGCAACAATGACTTAGTTTAGAAGGTTTGGAAAGTGTCTTTTTTGAGCATTAAAGGCGAGAAAAAAAGAGCGTTTTCCCTGAATGTTTTTGTTATGTTTGCTGTCATTTGTGGCTGGCACTCGAGCCTTCAATTCTCTTCTGTCTAGTTTTCTTATTGATATGGCTCCCTATCCAAACAATTATGTGAGCAGTACTAATAAAACACCATAAAAAGAAAATCTGCTGCTAAGCGAAAAGTTGGGAAATGAAAGCAAACACCCACAGAGTGAAACCAAAGCCATCTGCTTGAGCTGGAGGACAATGGGGACAAAAAAAGAGACGGTTTTGACAGAAAAGTGCACAAGCACACGCAGACCCACCCCAAAGTAATAGACATCTTTTCTCATTCCTAAACAAATTATTGCCCTCTTTGTGGTTTAATCGTGGCTGGGTCTGCTCTGCTAATGGCATGAACTGTTTACTTTTGCGAATGATGTGCCGTGCCAGGCCTGACAGCCTCACCGCTGATTGACTAGTGATAAAATATGGTGCACAAGACTCTTTCATTCGAGGCACAACATACACATGGACAAATTAAAAGGAACCATCTGGGCCTGCCTGCGATGGATGATGCCACGGCAATGTCACATCAAATCAATGCACACTGGCAAATGGCATCAAGTACAAATTGCAGGGCAAATATTTCACAGAGAACATCAGCCATTTAACATCCATGCCCCGTTCTCTCCAAGAAACGGAGAGGGATGGTGATTGCCATACTGTCGCTCTTAGATCTTTCGAAAGATTAATATCTTATCACGTATGATGATACGCTGAAGTCATCAAACTGTGAAGTGGCAGGCGATGATTTGAAGTTTCTGAAATTCTGCTTGGAGCATCAGATCCTTTAATGTCAAATGCTTTATATGACCCCAAAAAGCACTTCACTAGAAACGAAAACCAGAAAAAATAGTTGCTCTATTACTGCATGTAACGCCGGCTGCATATCCTTAACATTTTTCTAGTTTTCTTTTTTTAAACACCATTTCCTTGCACAACATGCTTTTCTACGGTTAAGTTCCACTTAAAATAATTATAAAAAAACCCCCAGTGGCTCCACATATTTTTAAAAATATCTACAACGGCTACTTTTCTTCAATTACTTTTTTTCCATTTCACACATCGCACTTCACTAAACTCCACATGGAACAAATCATGCCCTGAATTCCTTAGGTGGTACATTCAGTATTTTTAGGAAAAGAATATAATTGCAGTTATGTATTTCTTTGTTGCATTGACTTCATTCACCACTTTTCACTGTAGGGTTTTCTGCATTTTATTTTTATAGTAAAAACTATATGAAAATTCAAATTAAAACTAAAATAGGTACAGATATGGGGCAATGAACATAGCAGTCCTTTAAAACTCCTTTAAGGAAAACAACAGTATCTTAATACTACTGTTGTCACTTTAAGGGTACGTTTACATCAATTGCACCTGGATGAACAAAAATTGACCTATTACAAGCCGCTTTTTCAGTGCATGTTTACCCAAATTAACAGGCCAGTGAATCCATATACCGAGCTTAACAATATAATCAGATGATCAAAAGAACACAGTAAAACAATGTATGAAATATTGTTACTGTAATTCTCTAATAAGGTCCCGATCCCTCACAGGTGAGAGATAAATTCCTCTAACGTTGCTGCCCATGCCTGCCAAGGATGATGTTATTTAGTCAGTACTGACCTCACATGGACTGAAAATCAAATCAGTGAAATGATGAAGCAAAATCAGGAGCACTTAAGAAGATTTAGCTTAAGAGAGGGCCCCCACAGTTTGCTCCAACTTCACAAGTAAATGGGCTTAGCTCCTTTAATCCAATCCGTTTGCATTAATGAGGAGCATTTCTGTTCCTCTCTCCGCTGCTATATTCAGGGCGAGAAGCCGCCTGAAAAGCCTGCTCGCTGTGTTTGTTATTCCGCTCACAATCGCAAAAAGGAACACGCTTTTCTACTCAGTGCCCTCTCAGAGTCAGTGTAATGGTCTTATTGGACTTGTATCATAGGCATTATTGCTAAATTAGCTTGCAGTGCACTCACGGCATATAAAACGAGTGGCTTTTATCCTTAGCAACACACCGCAGGAGATGTCTTACACTGTCATGAGTGGTCATGACAGACTTTGTTGATTAATATAACAATGTCATGTGACTGCTACTGGTATCCGGCATAATCATGACCGTGAAGCCGTGGCATTCCTCTCGCCACCCAAAATGAGCTACGCTAGGTTTAATAGAGCAGATATTGTGATATGTTCTCAAAACACACTGATAATTCATCCTATCCACATTACCCAGGACTAAATATGTGTCTTGAAGAAACTGCATTTTTTTTAATGGAATATTTTGAATCTTTTTGAATGACTGACCAAACCAGAGCAAATGGACTGAATGAACACTGAGGACTGAACTCCTCAGTGTTACAAGAGACAACTGATAAAACTATCTGAGCTTGAAGAAGTATCATTTCTCATTATAGGAAATGACTGGGATATGAAGTCGCAATAAATGAATAAATGCATGCTTTATGTGGATCCAAATCCTGCTGCTGACATAATAACGAAAAAGATTTCCCAGTTTACTACTTGTTATCATGGTGACAAGTAGTAAAGAAGAATCGCCTTCAGAATGATGGTGGAGAGCTTACGGAAAAGAATACTCACTCGCAAGGAAGCAGTTCATGCTGAGAGTAAAATTATCCACAGCAAAGGCCACATCAGAGTCAGTAGGAACATCTGCAATGAACTGGAGATAGAACCTAGACAAATGGAGAGAAGCAGAGAGAGATAGATTGGGCTAACGAGCTCCTTAGTGGTTCCTATATTTAGCAAGTGCATTTAATGACTGTAGAAGCAACAGTAGCATTGACAGACACTGAACACACAACAAAGACTTTTTAAATGGGCTTGAACGGAAAACGGTGGCACTTTAGACACTTCAAATGGAGCCTAACTGGAGGTAGACAGAGAGATGGATCATTTATTAATTGCAGAATTGCATGCGTTAAAGTGTGATCCACATTACCCCTTAAAAGCACTATCAGTGGTGTAAGTCTACAAACTAAGCACTGCTTTAAACAAAATGTCATTATAAAACAGAAATGGTTAACAATTTATCTGCATTGCTTGTAAACCCATAATTTTGTTTATTTACAATTTATAGTACATAATGTATTATAGTAAAGCAGCCCCTTATAGTCATGTGTGAACACACCACAGCACACAGCACACACAGTGTGAACAATGTGAAAATCTTTCTCTGCATTTAACCCATTCACCAAGTGAAGCTGACACCAACAAGGGGCGCCCGGGTAGCAGTGTGTGTGTGTGTGGGGGGGGGGTACCTCGATTCTAACCCGAACTCCCTAACTAGGCCACCAGCAGCTCCACTTTTGGCGACTTTTTTTCACTGGAAGTCTATGAGGCATAGCGCTTTTTGGACTGCAGGCTTTAACAAATGGCACTTTTGCCCTGCTCTGCTTTTAAATGTGGCGATTGATGGAGCTCTCAAAGGGCTGGATCTCAGCAAATACCAACAGATTGTTCGTTCTAAAACTAGTGTTAGTAATGGTGGCTCCATAAACCTTCGCAGGTCTTTTTTCATATTCTGTTTGTAGTTTGGTCAGTTTCTTTTATTGCTAAGTTAATTGTTAAGCAATAAAGGATCTTCTGAAGGTGTGTAATGACTTATCCACTGCTATGGGCTGACTTGTTGAGTTTAAACGTCCATGTGGCATTTGATTCCCTGCAAACTGTGTATCTCTAAAAAGGACAGGATTATTTAAAAGGCCTTGATGTTCTGAAACAAGGTTACCTTGTCTTTATTCAAATCCTATAAAATATACATAGGAGGTTCAGGACAACCCATTAGGCCGGGAATGTTTCAAATTATGAACCTGTCTTCGGCTCCTGTGGTTCGAAATCTGTATCTGCATCTGTAATGCTCAGAACATTTCCTTCCTTTGATTTCAACAGAACAAATATCTAGTCTGGCTGGAGACTCACCTGGGGGCTTCTTGAGTCATATGTTAAAGGGTCATGTTACTCTGTGAAACTGAGGAGTAGGATGATCAATAACGATCGAGAATAAAAGAAAAAAGTAGAAGAAGGGAAAAGATGGATAATAAGAACAAGGCGGCCAAAAATGAAATTTTAATCACTCTCCGAGGACGAGCATTAGCAAAGCTGAAGCACTAAAGGAGAGAAGTCCAATCAAGCACACAGAGATGAAACGGCCCTCTGTTTTTCTCTCCACTCCATGCAATCTCACAAGTCAAGTGCCTTTGCTAATTGGAGTGAAAGTGTGGTTGAATGCGAAGGCCCTCCACATTGATTCCTTTTCTTCTCTCTCCTTCCTTTCTTTAGGAGCGAGTGATACGGTGAGCCAGGCCCGAAGCATGGGCCCGGTCCCAGTGGGATTCATTAAGATTTCAGGGTGAATGTGGGATTTAGCACAAAACCGAATGCAAATTACAAAAAAAAATAAAAAAATGAAATCTGTATTCAGAAAGGCTGGAAAGCAGCTCCTTGTTAATCCATTTATGCAGCTTGTAGTGATTTTCACCTTTTACGCGTTCAGAATGAGTGGTAGGCCTCATGATATGTGGTAATGAACTGCGTTTCACTTGCAGTTTTGAAAAACAAGTGGCAAAATACACACTCTGGGGAGATCCTGGAATTCAAATAATATTCATGACTTACGAGTCGACCAGTCCAAACAGTGAGAATGTGACAAATCTCCAGCCTTTGTCCATCTTGGTCTCACTGGTAGAGTTCCACAGATTTCTTTGGCCCTCAGGTCCTGTGCTGTTCTCCACGATCCACAGAGAAAGAGCACCTTTTGGATTCCCACACACATGGAACTGTACCTGCAGGTCACATTGCACATGTGTCTTTGTACAGAGTATTTCAGATCGAGATTTTCCTCAAACTGAGCTTCTTAAAAGTTTCACTCATTGCTATAAACAGCTTTCATATCCTTATTACCAATTACTAAGAATCTGGACATTTGAAGTGCATACAAATCATCAGTGAATGAATAATAAGACAGAACAGGAGTTATTATAATTATTATTATTATTATTATTATTATTAGTAGTAGTAGTAGTAGTAGTAGTATCAGCAAAAGGTGTACAATTCCTGCTCACAGACTGTCCAGATATTATATTAAGTTATATCCTGATATTATATTAACAGTTAAGCTGAATACACATGTGTCAGCGACCATTACTGCACATTTTCTGTAGTTTCAAAAAACATGATTCCTTATTTGTTGAAACTTGATGTTAATGTTATAATTAAAGTTCTTTTTTTCCGTTTCTAAGATGTAGGCGAGGTGAAGTGCCGGTTATCAGGTTAGCCTTTAAGCCTCCACAGTCTTTTTTCATCTTACCCTAAAGAATAAGACAAACTATCAAATAAAACCATGTGGGAATAAAACAAGCTTTAAGGTTAAGAGTTTGAATTGCGAGAGAGTGTGTGTGTGTGTGTGTGTGTGTGTGTGTGTGTGTGTGTGTGTGTGTGTGTGAATGTCGAGCTGACCCACCTCACAGCCTCACTCAAATAGACTAATATTAGTAGTTTGTTAAAGTTCTTCTAAGTTCTCTTTATAAGTGTGTTAAACTTCTAAAAACAGAACACTCATGATATATTTGTGAACCCGGAAAGTTAAAAGGCCACTGCACAAAAATGGACACTCTGCCAGCTATGGCCTCACTATGCAAACTGAATCAATAATCCATCCTCAGAGATTTAACTAGTGTTACTTCATCTAATACATGTATTTACTTGTTTTAGCCTTTTATGTCCCTTTGTTTTTTAAAGACCATGTATTGTTTAGTGGCAATCCTAACACACAGGAGAGAGAAATGGAAACATTTAAGGGGCATTTAAAGAGGTTCAAATGTAAAAGAAGCTCCTGGCATTGGTGTTGGCCAAAATATAGTATGAATGATCAATCATTCATTGCCTGTCTAGGAATTCCAAACCAGTGCATCCCTAATGGCCACAAGTTAAGCCTGTCTTTATCCTATCAGAGGTAATAATCTTTCGAAAGCTCCCATTAGCCTAAAACTAAGCTTAACCTTGCTTCAAGAAACCGCCCTATGGCATGCGGTAATTTAATGATGAAAGAGCTATTACCACTCCTCCTGCGCAGTGTGGGGCAGCATGCTGTGGAGCGTGACATAGCCAGCTGTTAGAGCAAGTGAACTTTCTCCAACTACAGTGCTCAGGCAGGGAGCACTGGCCGAGGAGAGAGGGATGAAAGTGCTAATCTAGAGTCGCGGCTCGTCTCTGGGCCTGCGCCAAGCTGCTGTCATGGCATGCTGTGCTAGCACATCACCCTGGGCTCCATACAGACAACAGCGAAGGCTTCACCTCACTTCTATCGGACGCTGTCAGTCAGAACCTTCACAGAACTCTGGCCAACTGTCTGCATCTCCCTCCATCTGTGTCTCTTTCCACTTATCTTCATTCAGACCAGTCTTTAATGCTTTAGTTCTTCTTTTCCAGTTTTGTTGTTGCTTTTCCCACTTTCTAACCCTACTCCATCTCTATCTGTCCTTATGGTCCTGTCTCCTCTCTCTCCCTCCCTCCCTCCCTCTGGTACTCCCTCTCTCCCTCTGGTACTCCCTCTCTCCTGTAAGTCTTTTGTATTTGCTTGTGTATGTGTGTGTGCTGCCGATTGATGGGGTCGCTTTCAGCATCTTGAGTAACACCCTGTCTGTCGAAGCCCTCGCAGCAGCCAGGAGCCAGAGATTGCCTCTGCGAATTTTTTTGGAAGAACATTAACATTTTCATTTTCTTGCCAGATTTCCTTTTAATTACACTGGAATTCCATTTAAAACAGTGTAACGATACCCTCATTAGACTTGATCAAACGCTGGCACTATTCATTACAACAGTTAAGGGTAAATGTCCAATTTATCTTTCAAAAGAGATCTGATATAACCTTGGCCCTTGACCCAAGCTCAAATGTGGAATGTGCAAAACATGCCACTGGAGCAAGGGTGTGTCTGGAAAAACTCATGGAAATTATTGCCACAACAAAGAATAAAGGCACAGCTTCGAAGTGCATTAGGTGGAATCAATTAATCAAATCATTTCAATTAGAACAGACGACCTAATGAGCCACTGCCACATTAATCACTCTCTTCTTGTCTTGCTGCCTGGCCCCTCCCTGTGTACATCCTAAACGTTATATAACGAAAATCAGTACAAAATCAGTATGCAGTGGCCCGCTAATGACCATGTCTACTGTTGCCTGTGTGTTTAAATGAGAGAGGAATATATTGGCCATCAATCTGAAATGAAGCCTGATGAAAAATGCTCTAAACATAATTTCCACAGAGATCCAGGCAAAGCCCACAGCAGCAAGGCACAATGCACTGGATGGGTTTGTGGGCAGAATGCAGAATAATGCTGTTGTTCTCTTACCATGCAAGGGGCATTCCGCAGTGGGTAGAGGAAGAGTGGACTCCGCACAACCACTGACCCTCTTTGACCTTTGGATTGACTTTCTATAGCCAAAACAGCTCCTGCCAGACAACATGACAGACGTACACAAAACACATCAAAACACACCCAAAGAAGGGAACTCAGGGCAGACACAGTAACATGGAAGGATATGGACTATTAATGCATCATTGTCCATCAGAGAGCCAAAAATTTACAGTTGTATGCAAAAGTCATTTTTCAAAATTTTCTATTTGAAAATAACTGCACACTATATGGACGAAAGTATTGGGATGCCTGACCATTACACCAACAGGGACTTGACACTGCATTCAAATACACAGACTTTAATATGGAGTTCCCCTTTTGCAGCCACTACAACTTCCACTCTTCTTGGAAGGCTTTTTTCTGTGGGAATTTGTGCCCATTCATTTTGTACAGCCTTTATGAGGTCAGCCACTGATGTTGGATGAGAAGGCCTGGCTCACAATCTCTGTTCCAGTTCATCCCAAACGTGTTGGATGGGGTTGAAGTCAGAGCTCTGTACGGGCCAGTCAAGTTCTGAAGCATAGTCATGCTAGAATAAAAAAGCTTCTTCCCCAAACTGTGTCCACAAAGCTGGACGCATGGCACTGACCAAAATGTCCTGGAATGATGAGGTACATGTGTCCCAATACTTTTTGATCACACAGTGTATCTCAGCGACTCTAGTGGGAAAGAAATGTGGTGTGCATGTAAGTTTGGGCACCTTTTCAGAAAGCACTTAGTAAGATCATCAGTAAGCTAACAGGCCTTTCTCGTCTTGATTTAGGATTTTTCTTTGTATTTTTCTTGTACAACTTTCTGCACACTGCACAGTGGATGGGGGCATCATTTTTCCTGTGCCAACATTTCATTCTGGTCCAAATCATTCTGTAGGTCCTTGGCAGTGATGTGGGGGTTTTGCTTTTCATGCCTGGCCAGATTTTCTTGGTGCTCTAGACCTTGCCTTGACTTACAAGTTCTCAAGAACTTCCATTCCTTAATGCCATGTCAAACAGTAACAATTACAAATAAGAAATAATTAAATACAGTAATTACACAAACACAGTGTCAGTTATCTTTAGTCTCAGATCAGTCTTGGCTGTTGAAGGTAAGCACAACATACTGAGAGGTTGGAAGTCTTTACCAGACTTGGATTAAATCCTAAATCAGTCAAAACTTTGAGATCCTTTATAATCCTATTCTTATCATTATGAAGTAAAAACTGCAGACATGTGTCATATTAAAGTTTGTTTCATATAGACTTTCCACAGCAAAAGTGTGTCATTTGACGAGGGGTGCCAAAACTTTCAGACACAACTGTGTACTTGTTAGAATACTTGTATCCACATTAGAAGTGAGGTCAGTTTAATCTCTTAAAGTGCAAGCTTATCACTCAGTCATTAATCTGAAGACTTGTTATGCAGACCTTATCATGAATAATTCAATAAATGCTATGAATTATTCAGTAACTACCATAATACTAATATGCAAATGATGCACAGGCCCTTTGAGTTTAAGGGGTTAACGGAAATTTTAATGTCCCAACAGTGCATTCGACTTGAATGGGAGGGTAAAAGAAATTATATGATAGATACCACGATGCCTATCAGTTGATTATTGAGATTCTTGCAAAAATACTTTTTGAAAATTGCATTTGGATATGGAAATGAGACATTATCTTTTACCTACTTTTACATATTATTCTAATCCAATAATCTAATCAAATGATGCAGAAAAGCTCTTAACAGCTAATTGTTTTATTGCTTATTTAAGGAGCATTGCTGTGAATTGACTTTGCTGTTGTTGGTATTATTATTATTGCTGGTGGTTGTTCTGCTGTGAAATCCTTAGAATAAACATTATATACTTCTCTAATGCTGGTGCTCTAGGTAGCTGAGGTTTTTGGTTCTGAATAGACTTTAAAACCCAGGCAGATCTCAGAAAACATGAATGTATGTACACTACATAGACAAAAGTATTGAGACACCTGACCATTACGCCAACAGGGACTTTAATGGCATTGTAAACATACATAGACTTTAATATGGAGTTGGTTTCCCTCTGCATCTATAACAGCTTCCACAGTTTGGGCTCAATCATTCTGTACAGCATGTATGAATGAGGTCAGGCACTGATGTTTGACGAAACATCAGTGCCTGACCTCACTGGGGGCCAGGGGTCTGTGTAGGCCAGTCAAGTACTTATGTACCCATCTGTACTGAACCCATCTAAACTGTGCACTGGGGCACAGTCACGGTGGAATAGAAAATGTTCCCAAACTGTGTCCACACATCCCGGAATACTTTCTAAAACATTCAGCAAACTCTTTCTAAATTCATCAGCCCTCTTTGGAGTCTGAATGAATATCATATGTTCTAGGTGTGGCTACCTGATGATGGACAGCTGTTCCTGAGCCCTTTAGGGAGGGAGGAGTGGACCACGTTGTACTGACTTCTGCCTGACACCAGCTGCCATCCGCAATCACCATCTTCAAAAGAGCAGTAGCTGCCATTGAGGAACTGACCTGAAGGGAGAAGAGAACAGAGATGGAGACACAGAAGGGAAGAGGACAAGATGAGAAGAAGGGCTAGAATACAGAGTGACCCAGGAGACGGGAGCATACTGAAAGGAAGCAAGATTAAGAGAGAAAGAAAAAAAATGGGCTAACAATTTAATCCCAAGGCTCAAGAGCCTATGAGCTTTGATGAGAGAGAGTCTTTGGCCAGACTTACACTTCAGAAGAAGCACAAGAGGCAGAGGGATCTCAGAGACAAGAGAGACAGTGTGCAAATGAACACTCACTTAAAGGAGATGGTAAAGCAAAAAAGGAGGGAACAAAGGAGGGAAAAAAGGACGCCCCATTAGCAACCACCCAGGATCTGCTCCATCTACAGATCCTTTTAGACTTGTTTACTACTATAAGATCTGATGGGAGCTGCATTAAGAAATGATTCTATTCCACAAACAATGCACGAAATTGCCTGCTGGTATACATTACCGGCCCACTTTGTCAGAAACCCCTGCCTTGTAGCTCCAACTTGCTAGTATAAAATTAGCCTGTAGATCCACAATTTGTGTTCAACAGTCTGGCAGAGGCACCAATGTTTTCTTGAATAACAGGCCACTTTGAGACTAGCAGTGATACTAACTCACTACGTCATTCATGCCATCCACGCACACACATTGCGATGCCATAGTCGTGCCAGTATCACTGCTGTGTTGATCCACTGTTCGAAAAATATCTTGTCAACATTGGAAGTAGGTATACATGACTAACATACAAAAGTATTGGGAATAAATCAGATCAAGACTGCCTTGTTAACTCCATGCCAAAATAATCCTTTAAATGAATAATCAACACAGACACATCTATGAAAAAAAATGGCAGTCCCTTTTTCCTAGTGCAAGACCTTATGCTGACCACCACTAATAAATGTGGACTGGCTGAAAGACAATTACATCTGCTCTCCTGTTAAGGAGCTTAAGCATCCAATCCAGCCTGCTAATGAAGTCACTAATCAATACCAATATATTCTATGACGCTCCCAAGTGGTAAACTAGTAAAAACACTACCTATACGGCTGAGATGGGCTCTGTGAGTCAGACTGAATCAGACACAGCTATTTTCTATTCCGGACTACATGTGGAACACATCAGAATGTATTGCTGAACATGGATCCACAGGCGACACGTAGGGGTGAGTGTGCGCCAACTGAATAGCAGCAGGTTAAATGAAAAACAAAAGTCCTTAACATTTTATCTAGAGTGTATTAATAGAGTGCCCTCAAATGTTCTAAGTTTGTAACTGAATCTCTTTTTTTTTTTTCTGTCCTCTAATGCAGCCGATACGCCCAAATGGAAGTTGATTACTTCTGGTGCACATCATTGATCTGAGAGGCAGGATTGGAGAGCGTCTAATCATCCTCTGAGGTGAGACGAGGCAGCATGGAGCTGACTGCCATTAACCAGGAGAGTGTAAACACATCGACCGGCTCAGCGCCATCCTTCAGCACAGAGCAAAAAGGGAGAACTACTCCTGAGAAAAACACAAGCAAGGGCTGATAGGAGGGGATGCCCTCAGTGATTTGACTCGAAGGTTGGGTTTGCTTTTCTTACTCTTTACTGTTCTTTTATAACCAGCACAGTAAAACTTCTGTTGCGTGTGTGAACAGTGAGGGAGGTTAAGGCTAAAGGATTCTTGCTATTTACCACATGTGGAATGTTTGTGGCCATAACAATATATCTAACATTTTTATTTTGTAACAAAATAAATGAGCCAGATTAAGCCTAAGCTTAGACTAAATATGATTTTTAATGGTGGAGCATCTAGGCCACCAATATCTGGGTCTCGCCCATGTAATGACACACCCTGTAATCAAATACCTGACATGCTCCAGCAGAATAAACAGGTGTACAATAATACACAGTTATACAGAGAACGTTGACAGAGCTCTGTTTGTGAGCTCCAGCTCAGCCTTTAACTCTGTAATCTCAGAGCTACTGCAAGTTAATATTGCCCAGCTGTCAGAGCCTGGTTGCATCTGCAAGTGAATCATGGATTTCCTGACAAATAGTTGGTGGGGGCTCATAAGAGACATCAGACACCTGGATCCTGACTACTGGCGGTCGGCAAAACTGTGTGCTCTCACCCCTTTTCGCAGGTTCTACACAAAAAAAAAATACATCTCCAAGGATGTCAGCGAAGATCCTGCAGTTTTGGGATGACACCGCCACAACAAGCATCGATGAGTTTGCTTTCAGAAAGAAAGTCACACAGCTTGTGCTCTGGTTTAGTCTCAACTACATGCTGCTGAACACACAAGAGACTGCAGAGATGGGGATGGATTTTAGATGCAAACCCGTCCCTTACCCCCTTCAACATCAATGACTATTGGATTGCATCAATGACGCTGTGGAGCCACTCATGTTCCTGAGCACCGTCACATTCAGGGACCTAAAGTAGGAGGGGAGCAAGATCTTCATAGCCAAGAGAGCACAGCAGACAATATTTTCTCTGAGGCAGCTGTTCGTGTTGCATGCCCTGTTGATCAGCATCTACAAAGAGACCATCAGGTCCACCCTTACCTCATTTATAACCACTGGGTTTGAAATCTTCATCTCATATTCAGAACAACAGAGAGGATCACCAAACGTAGTCAGCCAGTGCTTCAGGACATCAACAACAGCAGGGCCATGAAGTGGACTGACGAGATTGTTCCCGACACCTCTCATCACTTGTTACAGCCACAGTATATATCAGTACAATTAAAATACAGCATGTCATCCACATTATGCAGCCCTAAGGTGAATGTGCGTACATGGAGATAAAACATCTTGATGGCTGCAACAGTTTTACACAAAAGTAAGGCCCAAAAACGTGCAATTTCTGGAACTACTAATATGCTATGCTTCTAAAATACTAGTTTTATGAGCAGTGTGTGCACTCACTGTGAATGCCTCTGGCTGCTGTTGGGCATGCCAGCAAATTCCATGATTGACAGGTTTGACAGCACGATGGCACACAACAGAATTTCTAAGCTCCTAAGCAGATGCCCTTGAAATGAATAAAGGCAGTTGCTTTCAAATTATCTATGTATAATGAGTCTATGACAGTGGTGGAAAAACAAAATACTTAATTTGGAAGATACAGCAGTATGAACACTCATCAAGTGTAAATAAAAATAAACATTTAGGACACTATACATGTATACATGTATATATCTTTATACACCAGTCAATAGCATCATTAAAATAACTGACAGGTGAACGGGGAAAAAAAAGTTTAAAAAGTGCCTATAATGGGTATGTGAGCTTCAGAACTGGATCATGAAGCAAACGAAGGTGGCCTAGTCTAAATAATCCTATATCATATGGGCAGCTTGGTGCGTGTGCAAGAAAAAAAACCCACTAAATGTAAATTAAATGCAAATGCCACCGATTTGCACCGATACAGCGTTTCTCAAACTATGGGCCGCGGAGCCTCGCTTCTGCACCAATCAAAATTCAGTCAGATCAGGTCTGATCTCAGCGATGCTGTCACTGCGTGCC